>JARHVA010001631.1:2102500-2687500 GCA_037957365.1 Torreya grandis | reverse complement strand
AACCCATTGTTAATCGAATATTATTATTCATGGTTTTTTGAACCAAAAGTCTATGACATAGAGTTTAAAAATGAGAAATTAAATAATTTATCTAATGATAAAATTAATTTGTTTTCCTCTCTTGATCCATGTTATTTTCTTGATTTAATCAAATAGTATTTACTTCAATGTTTGTAGATTTTCTTAAAGCTATGAAGGAATCGAAGGTGTCTAAGCCATGCTAACATATTTGCTTTTCAGCTTTGATTTTAACTCATGATTATGTACACATAATTTATGATTTAATGGATAATTGAGATTATGTGTTTTGATTTTAGTCATGTATTCATATATATTATGTATTAAAGTAGGTTATTCCATACTTTTGTGTCTCTTAATCCCTCCCACATATCATTTTATCTTGCCACCTAGCATCAATTCACTAGCATGGATCTCGAGTAAAGAGTGCAAGTCACTGGGTGGTGATGTTAGCACAATATTTTTTATAGACATTCTTGGGAAAGAGTATAAATGAGAATTGTCCATGTGTCATCATCCAACTAGCGTATTGGTGACCTCAACATAGATCTTTGTATGAAAAGTCCTAGTCAAGTAGAGCAGTGAGATTCATCCACATGTAATCATATCAATAGCTTAGAGGTGAGGTCAGCATGGACTTTTGTATGGATAATAATAGGCAAATGGATTAGTGAGAGACATACATGTGTCATTATCTTGTTATCTAGAGATTACATCAACATGGACCTTTTTACAAATAATCCAAGGAAAATAGAGCAATGACAACCATCCACATGTTATCATTCTACTAGGACATATGTGACATCAATGTAGACATATATATGAAAATTCTTAAGAAAATAGGTAGTGATATCCATACATGTGTCATAATCTTGGTGGATTATGGCCAATAATAAAAAACATGACAAGATATAATTAAGCTAGGAGTGAAATAGTGACACATGGATATGTGTCCATCAAATCCATGTAAACAAAAAATATACATTAAAATAAAGATACATAGACCAAAAAAGAGACATATATCATAATAATATTATTAAGCACCCCAAAGAATGTAGAAGGACCTGCATGGTAGTAAAATCCATATAATTTGGTATTTATGAAATTAAAAATATAAAGAATAAATAAGGAAAAGAGTAAATTTCATTGATACACTAATTAACACAAATTGAAGAAATAATTCATTCAATTTTTTGCTAAAACACAACTAAATAAATATATTTTGAATTATCTTTTCCAAGATAATTACATTGCCTCCAAGATATCAAGAGTATTGTTAATTCTAAGCTCAACTGAAGACTATGAACCCATAAGTCCATTATAACTAGGAATTTAAGAGCTTTTCATAGAGCAAAGAATTTTTAGACAACATCAATGAATACCTAATCTCACATCCTAATCCCATCTACATAATCAATTACATGACAATTAAAATACATATATAAAACATTTGATTTGTAACATTGAACCATGAGTTTAAATACTAATCTACCATTTGAGATATGCTTGATGCAATTAAACCATACAAGGATGAGGACCAACTCTCTATTTTTTCATGAAGGTACAAGGATGACCTCTACACCATCAAATAAATTATCCTTCACGACACAAAAAAATAATCCAAAGGTAATTCCCTACATTGAACTACTACTTGATTTATTCATGAATGGAAAAGTTATTAGAATGATATTACACTTTAGGTTTGGTAAGACACCAATTACATACATCAATGAAAATGACTTTGATAAGTATTACAAGCTCCCCTTCTTAGACATGCCATATAATTAAGACATGGTGAAATTAAGGTTTCATAACAATAACATTAGTATCAATTTGAAAGAGTAGGCTAGCAACCTAAGAAATTTTACATTTTAGGGCCCTATCTTGAATATCCCCATTTTTATCTTTAAACTAGGGATGAAAATCATCATGGCTCTACTAAACTATATATATATATATATATATATATATATATATATATATATATATATATATAGTTTTTCATCCATTACTTATGTCAATTAGTTATGGGTCCCTTTCATATATATGATTTTAATTTCCAACAAAATCATTGCATTAGGAGAGATCATCATCTCCAATTTGATTCCTAAACTCACAAATCTTGGAAGTTCCCACGATGGGAATTTCTAAAAGATGTCTTACATGGTAGACATGATCACTAAAAATTTACATTCATATAATGAGAAACAATGGGACCATATTTAGAATAATCTAAAAATATGATATGTGATGAGTTTAATTATCTTCATTTACTTAGATTCAAGAGGAATATTGAAAGGCTAATAGGGACCTTGTATCCCTGAGTGCATCAAATGATTTATGAGAAGAAGATGCCAAGGAATTTCAACCCCATTAAAAAATTATTATAAATATTGAAAATTATTGGTTTTATTATTAATTCCCAATAATAAAAATTTAAGGCTCAAAGGCACATCCTTTATACTTACCAAGAATTTTGCTTGACAAAGTAGTTGAACAAGAGATTGTTTCCTAACTAGTTAATAGTGTTGATGTTGACTTAAGAAAATAAAAACAAGAAACCATACATCTAAATATTCTTAGAATTAAAAATATTTAAAAATAAGGTGGGAGTATCTCTATTTGGTTATAAATATAAGGGCATACTATGGGTTCAAACTAATACCTTTTAGACACTGGGACCCAAAAAAGACATAAGAGAACACATCATAAAAATGAAATAAAAGTAAGGATCAACTATGGGAACTAGTATTATGAACATGATATCATATTTATGAATTTTGAAGATGATTTTGAAGTGGAAATAAGGATTCACAATTCTAACATGTCTAGAATTGTGGCATAGAGGATCTAATATGATCCTACCATCACTAGAGAGGATTCAAAGAGGATTACGAAGGAATGGATTTTAAAACCTATTCATGGATCCCCTCCTCAGGTAGAAGAAAAAAATTCATAAACAAGCTATACAATCTATGTAATATTTTATTTCATAAGGAGATACAACACCTCTAAACTACCTTATACACAAAACTAATACTAGTTCTCCACAACACATCAAGGTGGAACCTCAGTGCACAAATGAGTAAAGGCATGCAAGTCCCAACACATCAACTATGATTTTATCAATGATTCCTTTAACCCCATTAACCATTTCAAAACAAGTAAGTATTCCTTCCTTTATATCTAAAGTTCATGTTGAATATAATCCTTTCTCTCTCCCGGCATTTATAGTACCTCAGTCCACTAGAATAGAATATCAACCACCTATCATTCCTATATTTGTTACCTTTCCTCCATCTCCCTCACCTTTTGATACCACAATAATTACTCCATTTCCAATTTCACCTTAAATTGGGCTAACTTATACTGATATAAAAATAATAATGACATACACAAGGAATCCCAAGACCCCTACCATTTCACCTCAAAAGGTGGAAGCAGAGGAGAAACAAGTATTTTCTCCTAGGGAAAGGAAAATGTGAAGAAAGAATGATATAGGGCTAGACCCTATGTAGATTTATTATAGTGAGGAGAAATTTAAAATATGGGGTGATGAATAATAGTGGATCTCAAATACTAAAATAGAAGAGATAGAATAATTTGATGAGACCACATAGATATAATAAGATGATGAATGGATGAATGTGGGAAGCACCCAATCAAGAAGGATAGAATTATCAAAAGAATATAAGGAAGTAAACTAGGGAAGTGGTAACTCAAGGGTATTGAATTACTATTAGATAAATAAGGAGATGCATAAGAAGAGTCATAATCTAAGCTACATATCACAACAAAAGGGCCATCTAGAACTACACCTCAAAGTTCTCCACATTAAGCCTCTAAAATGGTACCTAAAATAATCAATTGCCCAATTATCTCTCCCTTAGATATAAGTCCTCCTCATTCACATTATTTGGTAACTTCCTTAGTTATTTCAACTACTAGTGATGTAGTAGATTATTTAGATTTTTTGCATTTTTGAATCCAAATAAACCATCCCTAGGCAGTTATAATGTTAATTTTGACTACCACAACCCAACTTATTATTTTGGGCTCTACCACCACTATTATTCCCATTGGTAATGCATACATCATTTTTACTATTTTTTTTAAAACATATTGAGCACCCATGTGATCTACTGATTCTTTAGTGAAACCAACCCATAGTCCCCTAAACTAAGTAGAGGGGTACATTTTGAAAACCTAGTATCCACATCAATTTTTTCCACACTAACTACCCCACCTAGGTTGATTACATAGGTGGAGATGTATATTAGCCAAGTACACAAGCTAGACACACCTACCATATTAGTACAAAACATAGAATGGAAGGCTAAGTATGTAATTGACACTCCGATCTAGACGTAGGTTATTAGATGGAGGAATGTTATTCCTAATTTTCCTATAGTAGGGACATTATCCCCAAGGTCCATGATATCTCTAGGACAATACCCCTTAATAACTCTTGCATCAAAAATAGAGAAATGAGTTGCATTATAAATTCCTTCATGGTTCCATTAGTTACAACATGAAGAAGTAGGGAGACAAGATTTAGTAATAACTAAACAACCTATATTAAAGTTCCATTTTGATATATAGACAAAAGAAATTGAAAGGAAAAGATTAAATTTATGGTTATTAAAGGGTATTAGGTTGAGATATAATAAAGAAAATACATATTATCTTTGAAAAAATTAATAAAAATAAATCCCTTAGACCTAGACAGAAATAGGGATGACTTGTATACTTTTATAGATGATGTTGAGGGATCATGAAATATATGTTCAATTTTGTGATTAGCCTGTTTAGAGCCAACCATAGGTGAGTACTATATGAGATCCTAAAGATATAGTGGATAATTTTTAGGGGATAGTTAGGAAAATATTTGACACTATTGGTTTAATAAGGCTGACAAAGGCCACCTCCCAACCCAAGTGGGGATACATTCTTCAATTGTTCAAAAAAATAAAATATATTGATGGTAAATTGTATTTTATAAGCCAAGAAAAAAGGAATATTGATTATTCCCAATTGAATTAAACAATAACATCTAAATCTACTTAGGCACATAATTATATTGATACAAAAATAGATGGTGTACTTGAGTGACATTAAGAGATGCAATCTCTAGTCCAATAATTTCAAAATTAGGAAAGAGAAGATATATCTATCATGATTCACTTAAGATTTCATAAATAAGCACTTCGTAGGGGTAATTGGTACATAGAGCCATTTTTTATAACCTCTTATGAGTAATACTAGATAGTTTTAGGGTGGATATTAAAGGATCTATCTATAAAACTAGTAATGAAATAATGCAATGAGTCAATTTTTCAAGGTTAAAAATTTTATAGAATAAGGCATCATATGGATATCATAAAGCTACATTAGGCATACATAATAAATTTATGGACAAGAGTCCTCAATTATTCAAAAAAAATCTACTTGATTTTGAGACCATTGATGTCCATTTCCAAGAAATTCATGCACTTTACCTATAGATGGAAGAATACAAGTAAGCCATTTCAGTAGAGGGGGATATGCCTATTCCACCTCAAAGTGATCAACTTCCAAAATATACACTAATGCAAACTCAAACTTAGACTGCTTATGTGCCACTTATACAAACTATAACAATAACCACATCGACCATTAATTTAGGCTTATTTATACTTTTAGTGTCTACTTTAGTTGCAACATACGTTACAACTTCAATTCCATTGACTCTGACATATACTTTAGATATGTCATAGTTTTCTTATTTTAGTACTATTGTATTAGCACTTTATAAATATACATATATGTTTTCATGTAGTAATTGAGATGGACTATTAGTTCATGATTCATTTATCTTGTGTATATTGTATTTTATATGTAGAATTATATTTTAAGTAATCATTATTGTACATGCATACTTTGCATGAGATTAACATATAATGTTATTTTTAGATATGTATTTTTAGACTTCACTTGAGAGATGAGGCCTTCACCATCCTAATATTATGTATACTTGTATCCTATTACAAAAGGAGGAGAATTTTGGATGTTAATATTAATACAAATTTTGAGTTCTAAAGTTTAGTCTTGTTGTGCAAAATCTGATTCTTATCTAACTTTTGGTTTGTGAAAGAAGTCTTATCATCTTAGTTTATTATTATTTTGATTGTGTAAGAGTTATCTCTTATATTTATAGTTATTCATATTAATCTATTATTGATTTGAATTCCTTTTTCATATGAATCATAATCCTTCCTTATAGATGTGCTAATATAGTATGACAAATGTGATAACCTTTGATTTTATGTGTTTAATTATGTAGTATTTTAGTTTATTTGATAAGGTAAACCCTATTTTTATAAGGACTTGGAACCACAAAAATGAGATACACAAGTTTAAATAAGCCCTTCATGACCAAACCTAGCAAAAATAAAACTATAGACTAGAGTGAAATAAAAAAGAAACAAAGGAAACTAGATTATGTGGAGTGACCCTCCTATGTGTCTTTAGTAAAGAATTGTGATTTTCCAGAATGTTAGGTTTTTATTTTGAGATGTTAGCTTGGGTGCAATTCCTGAGGCCTACGAAGAATTACTAACACTTATTTACAAATTATTATTTTCCAATAAGAATTAAATAACACCCTTTAATGGTAAGAAGAAAACTAATTTGTTTAATGAGTGGTCTAGGAATTCTTAAATGTATAATTAAATAAGTAAAATAAAATATTTAAAAATAAAGCCAAAAGTTTTTTCCCATGTACAAGCAGAGGAATAAATCAAAGCCATATGATTAAATAATTATGATCCTTAAGATATAGGGATTCTAAGGAGGAGAAGCTTAAAGAAGAAAAGCTCTCATAATATGAATATATATATATATATATATATATATATATATATATATATATATATATATATTTAAATACACACACATACACACACCTAATTATATATATACATGTATATTAAGATACACTAAATATCTTTAGTTCCTTAATTATGTTATACAAATTATTTAATATGCTTGACATATATAATATATATATTTTTCTTTGATATATATGATTCTATTTTATTTATATATACATATATATGTATGTACTAATATATAATTATGATATATTTATTTATTATTAGTATTATTTTTATCTAACCAACCCCTCAGTAGCTTGTGGCCTATGGCTAAGGTTGTGGTAGGGGTCATCATCCTAAGGTTTCCATAGATAGCAAGTATGCCAGTTGGTCAAACCCCATCTCTCTTTCCTTTATTGGAAGAGAGGGTTTGAGGGGGTCAGCTCAGCCACCACCCTAAACATCATAATTTCAAATAATAAACACACACACACACACACACACACACACAAAAGATTACAAAATAATACATTTAACAATTTTCAATATGGATGGGTATAATATTAAAAGGTTTAGAAGGGTATCTGATGTGAATATGGTCTATTGAGGCATTTCTGAGTCCCTTATAGTCATGCCTTTTGCCTCCATGTAAAATTCACATTTAATAAAATCATCAAATACGTCTATGGAAAAATAATTGATATCAAGAATAATATGAAGCATGTGTATATTTAAATAATTACTTATCCACAAGAACATCACAAGACTATCCACATATCTTGGTTAGTTAAATAATATCAATAATAAAATCATGATATAGATCATCATGCCATTTAATAACAATAACTAGAGAGAAAAATACATCCACTCAAAATAATCATGTTTAGTAACCATAGATACAAATAAGATCTATTTAACTAGTTAACCAAGGTCTAATATGAAATAAAATATAAAGTGTGGTTACCTCATGCCTCCATATATTTCAACACATATCCATACAGTCCACAAAACATAATAACATATATGATAGGGAAAGGTATCAAAATGGGGTCTCACATCCCCATCCCCTAAAATTAGACTTCCTACTAGAATTCACTAGAATAGATATAAATATTAAGCTTATAAGGGTGACACATATTCCCAGGTAGCTACTAACTTATCATATCTATCTCAATGAACCCTAACCTATTCTAGCTCATAGCCTTGAAGGCCCAGTGTCCTATGAGATAGAATACATATGGACTTCAAGATCAACTATCCATCTCCCTCAACCTGCAAAGCCATACAATATAAAACATAAGAAATATACATAACATCTATCCTCAAAAGTGAAACATTAAAAACATCATGGGCTTGATATAGGCTAGGTGATAAAGCTAAGTAGTAGTTAATTGGTCCTACTATCTCTAAGATCTCAAAGGGACCCATAAAATAGGGTTTGAACTTAGATCTTTTTCTATAGTAGATTAGGATCTTGTTCAGTTACACTTACAAAAAGACCTTGTCTCATGGTACAAAATGCTAATCTATCCTCTTTGCATCAACATACCTTTTTTTTATATCGTATGCCTCTTATAATCATTGTTGAATGAAGATTACCTTATACTCCATGTCTTACTGCATAGTCAAGCCAATCATAACCCTATCCTCAAGTCTATTTCAACTACAAGGAGTCATATATGGTTTGACATAAAGAGCCTCATACAAAGACATATTAAGGGAATTATGGTAACTTTTTCTATATTAAAAATAAACTAAGTATAATTAGTCCTCCTAACATGATTGTTGATCCATCATGTACCTATAACATGTCATATAACACCTAGTTGACCTGTTCCATTTGCCCATTTATCTTTGGATGATATGATGTGCTAAAGTTGAGATGAGTGACCAATGCCCTTTTAAGGGTAGTCCATAACTCATAACTATACATAAGGTCTCTATCTAAAATAATCATTTGTATAATCCCATGTAATTGAATAATGTCATCCAAGAAGCCCTTAACACAATTATGGCATTGTACGTGGTCTTTATTAGAGATAAATAGGACACCTTGGTTAAGTTATCCACTATCACCATGATTACATCATGATGATAAGAAGAGAGGTAAGAAAACAATAAAATTTATATAAATGGTGTCTCATTTACACTCTATTATGTCAAGTGGATATAAAAGACCCACTAGATGTTGATGTTCTACTTTGATTTGATGACACTCAAGACATTGTGATACAAACTCTATAATGTCATGCCACAATTTAGGCCAATAATACAAATATATTGTCCCTATGTTCATATTATTAACCTAAGGGTATATTTAATAGGGGGATCAATGA
Organism: Torreya grandis; assembly: GCA_037957365.1. Taxonomy (NCBI): domain Eukaryota; kingdom Viridiplantae; phylum Streptophyta; class Pinopsida; order Cupressales; family Taxaceae; genus Torreya; species Torreya grandis. Next base: position 2,678,292 of record JARHVA010001631.1, on the reverse strand, counting down.
GACTCTAAAAAATTCAAGTCTCATAAACCCATAGTAGTGAGAACATAAATGCACCCCTTATGTCTCAAAAAAACATTTGAATCTAAGGATTAGCCCACAAACTTGCCCTTCAGGGCCCTTATATGACTAACATCTATAAAATACTCTAATAAAGACTATCCCCATGTATCTAATCAAGAATTCGGCCTCTCAATTCAATGTGAAAGGTCATATACATAAGCCCATGTCATGTAATCTCCAATACATCATGGATAATCATGATCATAATCTCATGATGCCTCCTACTCAAGGCATCAACTACAACATTATCCTTCCCTTTGGTATACTAAATATCAAAGTGCTAATCATAAATGAAATCCATATAATGTCATTGATGAGAGTTATGATTAGGCTAAGTGAAGATGTGCTAAAGACTCAAGTGATCTATCCTCAAGACAAATCAACTATTAAGGAGGAAATGCCAGCATATGATAATTACATGAACCACTACTACTAACTTGAGGTCATGAGTAGGGTATTTCAACTCATAATCCTTGAGTTTTTTAGAGTCAAAGGAAATTACTTGTTTGTCTTACATGATAATAGCTCCCAATCCTAATTTGGAAGCATCGGTACACATCAATAATTCACCCTCTAGATCAAGTACTGATAATATTAGAGCACTAACCAAGAGCTCTTTTAACATCTAGAAGTCTTACTAACACTTTTCTAGCCAAATGAAATTATTCCTTTTTCATTTAAGGGAAGTGATGGGGTGTGTTATTAGAGATAATTCCTAGATAAAGTGGTGATAATAACCTACCAACCCCATGAAACTATGCACCTCTATCAAATTGGTGGGTACATGCCACTCTATAATCACTCAAATATTTTGGGGCTCTACTAAAATCCCCTCACCAAAGATCACATGAACTAAGTACTGAACCTATATTAAGAAAAAAGGATACTTACATAGATTAATATATAAATTTTTGTCCCATTAAAATTGTAATACATAAAATAGGTACTCCACATGCTCCTCCTCACTATAATAGTATATCAATATATCATCAAGGAAAACCAAAACAAACTTATCTTAAAATGCCTTGAATACACCATTCATAAGGATCATGAAGATTGTAGGTGTATTAGTCAACCCAATGTTGGAATCAAAATGACCAAGAGAGGGGTGAATTAGTCTTTAAAAACTTACTTATCAACTTCATTTAAGCAATCATGAACTAATCAAACAAGCATATATATTTATCAAGCATAAACACAATTACACAAGAGCATAAAACAAAAGAACACATCACATATGTGGTAAAACATCAAGGGAAGGAAACCCAATAATATATATAAATAGACTACAATCCTATAATACAAATACTAATTTTAGTGAAGCACCAACTTCACATGGAGCACCAACCCCAACTAGTTAAGCACCAACTCAGCTAGGCTTTAGCAAGTACCAACTTATAAGGACGCACCAACCCCCTAGATGACTCAGCACCAAATCAGTCACTTGAAACCTTGATCACCTTTATAACACTTTTTTATCATATAATAGATGATTATCTCCTTATTTAACTCTTTTCTCTCTTCTATCCCTCTAAAACTACCTTCTAGGCTTCTTCACTTAACTAATCTTATTATTGACTTGATTAGGTTATATGACCTTTATTTTTCATCCACATAACCTATATCAAACCTTAATTATAGATCATATACACTCCTATGATGGTATACATGACCTTATTCTGGTCTACAATATGTTATTCTATTTTTTTCACTTTTACATGCCATAGGCCTAAAATTACCTAATATTTATACAAGACTCTTGTTCATATACTTATTAGTTAGATAAAAGCCCTTAACCTCTTAAAATTACCGTGAAATGTATCTTAGGACATCTCATATACATGGATAAAATGTTATTTTAATCCCTTTCATTATAACCTACCTCAAATAAGCTTTATCTCATCATTAGGTCTCATGGAGACCTAATCCCATTAGGTCTACATAGGACATGTTATAATTTATTTTCTTTAGAACACATAAAACACCTCAAAAGATAGTAACACATCATATTACACTTATGTAGACCATTTATAAGATAATTTAGGCTTCATAACACTTTTTAGCTTCAACCACCACTTGAAGTACACTATTAGCACTATTCATAATTAGGCCTGTGTATACCCAAAAAGTCTATCCTAAAAAGTTAAAGAATAAACACAGTATTTATAAATAAACATGGAAAAAAATTACACATAAAAAGTATAAATTTCCTTACTATCATCACCATTTATTTTATACTTCTCAATATAGGGCAAAAGGACTCAAACCCTCCTTTATAAATAGCTCACTCAAAACTACTAGAACACTCCAAAACTTGGTCATGAACTTTATATTTAACACCTAAAAATGTACTTCCCATGATTAATAAAATATTAAAAATATTATTTGACATATATATATCATTATCAAGTATAAATATCACAAATTCTAATGTCAAATATTGGTCTTACATCTTAATATTTTATCTTCAGTACATAAAGTCAAATGTGAACCAGTCAACCCATGTTGGCTTTATCATTTTAATCACATTCACTACACCTAAATATTATGAAAAGTATGGATTGTTTATTTTATTATAAAAAAAAATTATGTGAATTAGATACAATAACTCATGTCATATATTCTCAAACTCATCAGTATAATTCATTTACCTAGAACTGTTAGTTTACCTTGAAGACCAATCATGGTGATTTTGACATTAAACACATATATAAATAATTTAAAATTCTCATAATTAATTTTCATGATATTATGAAATAAATATAACATTATAATATAGATATATAATATGGTCAAATGACAATATTGGTCTTACAGAAGAATCTCATAAACTTGTACCTTCACTATCTCATCTGCACTAGATAGGTCAATTTATGAGCAAGAATTTCATCATATCCATTGACCTAAAAAACATATATAAAAAAATAAAATGTTTTAAAATTATTTAAAAACCTCTCTATGTACTTTGATTAATCCCTAATACATGATAACTCATCCCTAATCACCTTCTCACTTCTTGGGTTTCTCACTATCTGTATCATTAGCCTTGTTAGCGATAGGTTGTCTTAGATGACCAATTTATCACACATAAGGGATAAATAATTATTAAAAACCACCATGGTAATTAAATAAAAGTTTCAATATTTTTGATCCATCCATTTAGCAACTTTGACTTGGTCAAGTTTGACTACTACAATAAATCTCTAAGAAAAAAGGCCTTTCCTATAGGGTCTACTTACTCACTTGAAAAATAAATCACCATTGAGGTGTCTGGGAGAGTTTAATACAACATAAAATTAATTTAATATCCATACCAATCCATTATAAACACTTTAGAACAAGATATTTCATATCATGTCACTATTAAGGTTCTTTGAGGGTTTAAACCATCTCCCAGTATTAACTATCATTCATAAAGCTTAGCCCATTATTAATAAAAAATATGATTGGAAAATTTAAATATTAATATTACCCATCTAACATAAATATCTTAGGTTCTCATGTAGAGGCTACACATTCCAATGAATACTTGAAATTTCTTCCCGGTTTAAGAACCCTTTATTCTGTGTATACGAGAGACCTCAAAACACTTTATCTTGACTTAAACTTCAAATTTTTACTTAAAAATTGGTAAAAATACTTGAATAAACCTGATTCAAATATTTAAATTATCATATGTCCATTTTATCCTTGTAGATATAACCTCATACCCCATTATGCCATGCTTTCTCTCTTTTCTCTATAGGCCTTGAATTGTAAGTCACATTAGGTCTTGAAAATGACCTTCTAACCACTATCCAAGATATAAAAACTTCATATAAAAAATAAATATACCTATATAATTATAAAAAAATAATATAAATCCTTCATATGTCTTGAAAACACCTCATGACACCTCATTAGGTCAAGCATGGTCTAAAACTAGTCTAGTTACAGATTTGGACTTTAGGTCTTACCCCTATAGGGTTACCTTGAAACTATATTGAGTGTTATAATGACTCAAATGTATTATAAATAAACCTAATATAGCATCTTATTACTCTATTAATCCATCTCAATTAGACACCATGATTAAACCTTCTCACTAGGTCATTACAAGCTATGACTAGTGTCATGACTAGGATTCATAAGCATTTAGAGCTTTAAAACTGATATTGAAACATTATTTGATGCATATACACCTTGATCACATTCCTTAAATGTTAATAAAACAATAACATAATTATATACATACCTTTTCATGCTCATTATGCACATGTTCATGATATGACTAAGCTTCCCAAGACTCCTTATACTTCAAGAACTAATACTCAAAAATATTATTACATTATACCTTGACCTTGACCCAAATATTGATATCAACCTTAGAAGAATAATTATGTTTCCTTAAAATTATCTCTTGTCATATGGTTTATGTAGTCATATAAAATGCAAAAAATTGGTAACTTGAGAGTGGCTAATGACACCTAACCCATAGGTCCCTCTTGCTTTCTCACATGACCCTCATAAGCATCATTTTCACTTATTCTTAGTCATCCATAGAATTTTATACTTGATCCTAGTTGAGATAGACTCCTCTTTACATAATATATCAATCCCCGTAGGTCCCATCTGCTCAAGAAAATAGTGCCACACTAGGACTATAGTGTTGATGCCACTTCTCTCCTCTTTCAGTTCTATTGTCTAAGTCCATTTCTATCCCCAATAGTCAATTTATTCTAGTTCCCCATCCTTACCTTATCATCCTAACATGAGTAAATTAAACCCATGACTAATAGATTCATACAAAATCCCATTTAAAAATCATTTGGAAAAGGGGTTGGCAAATATCACTAAGCAAAGAAGAATTAAAGAAAGACTACTCAAGAAATCTTCCCTATTCTTTGCATACATCTAGTTAACACACTTACAAGATTATTAAAATCCTTACACCAGGACCTAACCACCAAAATCACATCCAGTTTATCATTTTGTATCTTCATATACACAATTTCACAAAGCACATAAAGCTAGAGAACTACATATGACTTGATCCCTTTTCAGAGTATTGGTATGTAGGTAGTGTGCCCACACATTGGGTGTGAAGCATGTCTAGTGCATATTACACACATTAACCCCCCCTCTCTCTTGCCCAAAATTGGTCAAAACATAATGGAATATGTGGGTTGAATAAATAATATTCTCTATGGGGATCTATATAGACTTCCAACTACCTAAACTTCATAGATAAGGTCATATAGACATAACAAACAAAACCTAAAAAGCTTAGATCCTTAGGATAATAGAGGTAGAGGTATAATATAGCACTAGTGCCACTAATATCCAATTTTGGTGCTCCTATCCAATCAAAAAATGAAGTTTAGATCTTAGTTTGTGATAGTGTCCCAGTCTTGCACAATGAATTCTAGTCTCTGTCTAAGTCAGATCAATTAGTTTCCAGCTACGGTTTGTTTTCTTATCCTTATTACTATTTTTAAAAAAGTTTGAATTTAAATTAATTTACACAAATCATTAGCTTAATTATTGTCTATTTATTTACTAATTTTACTATTGAGAGCCTTTAACTAAATTAGCAATAATACACCAATATTTTTAAAATTATTAAATCATTTGGTGAACTTGACTTACTTTATTTGCACACAAAACCATAAAAATCCTAGGGTAATTTTCCTACTGATTTTTCATATGTTTTTCTATTTTTTTACCCACATAATACAATAATAAATAGAATTAACTTTTTTAGTAATTTTAAAATAATTTTCTTTCAAACATTAGTTACCCATACTAGGTCCTAGTAATTTTCCAGTAATTTTTCAATCATTTTCTAAATTTTTTTTAGCATATTCAAATATAAAATCCATTCAAATTTTAAAATTCAATATTAATTTTCAAAGATATTTTTTTTCAAAACCTTAATTGCATCTACTAGGTCATGTTAAATCACTAATTTTCTAATAATTTTTTGATTTTTTACTTACATATCTAGCTCAAAAATTCACTTTAAATTTCAAATTTTCATAGTAATTTGTCTAATAATTATCTTTCAAACACTAGTTCCCTATACTAGGTCCCACTACTTCTTAAGGTACCATCTTTAATCTATAATTAGATTGCATAAATGGATCTCACTTATTTACAATTATTTCTTGCACAAAATAAGGATACCATCATTGGTCTTATCATGTACATGAATGATGAAGTATACCATATGTTAGTAAAAAGCTTCATTCTTTGAATTTTATGCTTATGTTTTATAATAAAGGATGATATTACAAAATTCATTCCTAAAAGTTCACAAAATTTCAATATTCCTTATTCATTATCTCTCTCACTCATATGGAAAAAATTTCAAGTTTAGCATGCTAAACATGTTAGAAAGGTTATGATTCATGTCAAAATTTTCTATACATTCATGCAAAATTTCATATTCTTTATCCCTTGCTTTCTATCTCTCATATGGAAATATTTTCAAGTTTCTCATGCTAAACATGTTAGAAAGGTTATGATTCATGTCACAATTTTCTATACATTTGTGCACAAATACATGTTCTCTATTCAAAACTTGTTATCTCTCATGTGGAATGTTCTTTCTAAACATATTGGTATACAATTTATAACTCTACTTGCATGCATTTTGGCCTATATACATGGATTCTAACTAGATGTATATGCCTCTTTGGTTGCTCTTATTTCAATGTCGTATTTCATGCAGAGGAAAGAAATCCCTTCTCCTCTTCTCCCTCAAGAGGGTGATAGGTACTTTCCCTCTATCCAAGTCCATGATATCACCCCTCCCAAAGGTGAATCAACCTATATTATTGTTCGTAATGCATACATTCAACCTATATATTCTTAAAACCATCTTCAACATATGTGCTTACATGTTCAATCGAAAGTAACTAGGGTTTACACTTGTTAGACTCTAAGGGATCAAATCACTAGTATGAACAAGTTATTTTCAGATTTACAAACATATAATCAACTATTATATTAAAATATCACAACATTGGAAAATTAGATCATAATGCAAAAGCCTCAAAGGCACCCTAGTGCCAATCATGTCTATATACCTTCACCTAGTCAATTGGTTGAAAGTAATGTTACCTATCAAAAAATTAAATCACAACAAAGTAACTCTACAACTAGTGATTCAGAAAGAATTGAAAGATCAAATAAGATTTCAAGTGAGGTACTAAGGGAAATAATTAAATCTAAGTTGATATCAAACTACCTCCTCTATATCCATTGAGAAGATCTAGATATTATTTTGTATATCATAGAATGCATGGGCATCACATAGATTCATGTTTAGAATTAAAAAATATATACAATGGATAATTTCTAATGAAGACCCTATACAAGGTAAATTAGTCAAGGAATCCATAGTGACATAGGAACACATTCACAAAGGGTCAAATTTAGAAATATTACAAAAGTGGTTACCAAAGATTAACTTAGAATAAAAAATGATCAAAAAGCAAAATCAGAGCAAGAAATAGTACCACAAGCATAGGTAAATCAAGAAAAATATGCAAATACACCTCTATAAAATGAGGTTCAACTTTCAAAGTAGTATGGGTTTGGTCAAAAATATCTACAAAAGTTTGATTTTCAAGGTCAAGGGTTGGGTAAGCAAGCTTAAGGCATCACTACTCCTATTCTAGCAAATGATAATGTTTGTCACCAAGGTTTGGGATTTATTTAACATCATAAGGAAAATCATTCACAAACATAGTTCATCAAAGTAAAAGATCCAGATTCACCAAAAGCTAATACTAGCATTCCATTGGCTCAAAGTCAAGATGATAATGATGAGTGGAAAAATATAGGTTATTATGACTTCCAAGATACCTAAAATGAATCATAATATTTAGATTCATATTCACAACCATTCCCTCATGCTTCACAATAACACATGATTCCTTTGTTTAATATAGGACACCATGATAGGGAGTCTCCCATGAGACTCATCAATTAGTATCATTCCTTCTTAGCTTACTTGTATATAATTTTTTCAAATTTCTTGTATATAGTTTCTTAGCTTTTATTTTACATAGTATCCTCATGATTGATTGTACATATATTATATCAAAAATTAAAAAAAAAACATTCAAATATTTCAAAATAAAAAACATGAAAATAATTTTAAAAACACCAAAAATATTTTGATTGCATGCATTATCCATGATTTACATTTCTACTACAATGCTAGAGTTACATTTTCTATTCTATGATATTATTTGTCAATTTATCTACATTTCCATGCTTCACTTGATCTTATTGGAGTGTGTGTAGTGACATACATATCCTTGACTAATTCACTCTACCTATTGAGGTGGGTATCCTACTTTTACATTTGAGACACACATCGATATACATACCCACTAGGGGCATATTATACATGACTACACCATCCAAGTTATGTCATTCCTACACCACAAACTCTAGTTATCATGATGATGTACATTATTTACTAACTTACATAGATTAATTTACCAACATTTCAATAGTATATAACACTTGTGTATTTCTTAGCATATACCTAGTCTTGTACTAACATGTCTTGCATACTTTCCATCTTGATTTGATTAGTTAGATGTGATTGTATTTCCAATTATTACATGATTTCATTTCTTACTTTTTGTATCTAGATTTTTGGCTTTACTCAATTCCTATTTTGTCTCATGTATGTGATTTAGGACATTTGCTAATGTCCTTTGCTTCTGTGTCTTGTATGTGCCTTTGGACATTTGCCAATGTCCCTTGTCTATACTCTTTTATGTGTTTGTTTCAGTAGTATGTGTATGTGGAATTTGAACATGCCTTGTATGTTTTATTTCTAGATTGAGTGACATGTGCCCATGTACTTTTCTTGCTTTACTCCTTGGCCATATCATGTATCCTTGTACCATAACACACGTGTAGGGCTCTTTCTTCTAAGAGTAGTGATTACAAGGTCTTATTTCCTATGCTAAAAATATGGGGAAATAAACAATGGTTTTATCTCAAAGATCAAATCTCCTAATGGTCAAAACAATAGTTTTCAAAACACCTTGAACAACAAATAGACATCAAAATAGTCAAAATAAACTAGGTAGATAGTGAGAATATAAAAATAGTTGCTACATTTGACCTTACAAAATAGCACAAAAATTAGACAACAATGTTAGTGTCACTAGTGTCTACTTTCAGTGCTCCTTTCCAAATAGCAAAAAAAACTAGACTTTCTAGAAGCAAGAAAAAAAGTAGGTTCAACTACAATTTGACACAGCAAGACCAGTTTAGAATCAACAATTTTCATTACACTTTTGATCAAAAAATCAAGATATAGGGGGAATCATGTGTGACATGATATCTCTCACTTATTTTAGATATGACAATTGATATAACTTCTAGCTTAGAATCCATGTTTCAAACACCATTAATTGGGGGCAATGTACATGCCACATTTGTTTTCCTTTTCTTTTTGAGTTTAGTATTACCCAGGCATTCTTAGTAGTTTCATGCCTTATTCCATCTATATATGGTTGGTATAATTTTGAAATGTCTTTCATATAATCCTAAATTCTAAGTTCTTGAGTTCTCAAGTGGCTTTAATACAAGCTTAGTGCACTAGTTTGGAGTGGCTTTCATACAAGCCTAATCTCCATGTTTCATAGTGGCTAAGAGTGGCCTAGTTTCAAGCATACATTAGACTATTCATGACAACATTTTCATATCATAGTAAATTTATGGGCTTCAATATCTATCTCATATGGCATACATTTCATACTAGTATTAGCTCATAACTTCACTTCAAGGGACAATGATGGATCTAAAGGGATAACTAGCCTTTATATTCTTGATCCACCTATTCAAAGGGTTTAGACACATAGTCAAAACATTGATCAACACATGCATGACCACCTAGATTCACTTAGTGGGGGATGCTGGAGCCAAAGGTCTAGCCTTTAAATTCTTAAGCCACTCTCAAGGAATTGAGCACTCAGCTAAATTCATGATATTACTCTTAGTACAACACTTTACATCATTACTCATCATAATAAAACATCACTCAACATCACAATAGGTTTTGTATTAGTTTACATACTCAATGAGGTGTATTCATTCTTTTCTCTTCCTCTTTCTCTTACAAAACTTTATACATTCATATTTTAGATATAGTGTATCTAGTAAAAAATGATCTACTCTTTGTTTTATTTTATATATTTTCACTTCACAACATGCTCTCTCTATGCACACCTAGCATCACATATCTTCATGAGCTTCTCCCTTATAGGTAAGTTTAAGTACACTTTCTATTTTTCCTTTATCCTAGTATTTTGCTTTTTTACATCACTAAAATAAAAGGGTGAAAATATAGTCATATAAAATGTGAAAAATTGTTAACTTGAGTGTGGTTAATGACACCCAACCCATAGGTTCCTCTTACTTTCTCTCATGACCCTCATAGGCATCATTTTCACTAATTCCTAGTCATCTGTAGCCTTATAGACTTGATCACAACTGACATATTCTCCTCTTTTCATGATTGATCAATCCCCCTATGTCCCATCTACTCAGGATAATAATGCCACACTAGGAATATAACATCTATGTTACTCTTATCTACTTTTAGTACTATTTTCCAAATCCATTTGTGGCCCTAATGATTAATTTCTTCTAATTCCCCATACTTATCCTTTTCAACTCAATGTGACTATATTCAACCCATTACCAATAGATCCCTATAAAATCCCATTCAATGATCATTTAGAAAAGGGGTTAGAAAATATAACTAAGCTAGAAAGAATAAAAGCAAGACTACTCAAGCAATCTTCCTTATTCTCTACATACATCTAGACAATAGACTTACAAGATCATTCAAATCCTCACACCAGCCCTTAGCCACCTCAATCATATCTAATTTATAATTCTACATCTTTATATAAATAATTTCACAAAGCACATTAAGTGGGAAAACTACATATGGCTTGATCCCTCTTTGGAGTATTGGTATGTAGGCAGCGTGCCCACACATAGGGTGTGAATCATGTTAAATTCATCTTACACATACTAACCCCCCCCTCTTCCTCAAAATTAGTCAAAGAATAATAGAAGATATTTTTTGAAGAAAAATGCTACTCTAAAGGGAGTTATATAGACTTCCATCTACCAAAACTTCACAAACATAGTCAACAAAACCTAGAAAGCTCAAATCCTTAGGACAATAGTGGAAGAGGTGGACTATAGTGTTGGTACCACTACTATCTAGTTCTAGTGCTCCTATCCAATCAAAAAATGGAGTTTATATCTTAGTTTGTGATAGTGTCTCAATCCTGCACAGTGAATTCCCACCTCTATCTCAATCGGATCAATTAGTTTTTAGCTAAGTTTTGTTTTCTTTTCCTTATTACTATTTTTATAAAATTTCAAATTATAATTAATTTACACAAATTAGTAGATTAATTATTGTCTATTTATTTACTAATTTTCCTATTCAGACCCTTTAAATAAATTATGAATAATACACCAATATTCCCAAAATTGTTAAATCAATCTATATCTCATAGACCACTCATCATGCATCTTCACTAGATGTACCTTGACATTAATGACATCAACCTTGACATTAATGACAACACTTATCAACACCCAAATGGTACCATTGTGAACTCATAATGCGTATAGTGTGTTTACAAGGTGGTATTATGAATATGTACTTCTATTATCCTCAACTAATGATACCTTGACTTAAGATCAATTTTGGAGAATATACTAGCCCCTCTCATCTAGTCAAGTAGATCATTAATCCTTAAGAGGGGGTAATGATTATTTATCATCAACTTATTCATTTATTGGTAGTTGATACAAAAGTGAAGAGAACCATCTTTATTCTTCATAAAGGTCATGGGTGATCCCCAAGGAGAAATACTCAAATGAGTGAGTCCCTTCTTTAAAAGTTCTTCCAACTATAAATTGATCTCAAAAAACTTAGTTGTAGTCATCTTATAGGGATATGTGGATATAGGCTCTGATCTAAGCACAACATCAATCCTGAAATATATTTCCCTCAAAGGGGCAGTCTAAGAAACTCATTAGGAAACACATCTAAAAACTCTTATGGTATAAGATGATCATCAAGTGTCACTATTGAACTATCCTCACCATATGTATCACTAACTATGATGGCAAACATCTAACATCCCTAACATGCACTCTGCCTAAGTTATATATAATAAATCACATAAGATTTATGGACCTCTTGCTCCCGATGATAATAGCCATGATCCCAAGGTCATCACAACACTAGATAACCTTATTTCATCAATCCACCTTATCTTGGTGGGCCCCAAGAGAATCCATACAAAAAAAACATCATAAGAACCCAAGGGTGTGATACAAAGATCAAGAGTGGTGGTGAGGATGCCCAAGTCAATATTATAACCATTAAAAAAATATTCTACCATTATATTAACTCTAAAGTCTAATTAAACATCCTGATGGTCACTCTAACTAGATGCCACCATCCCATAATGATCCATAAAGGTTGGCGTAATAAAATAATTAGAATATCCTAAGTCAAATAACACTGATTCAAAAATCCCATGAATACTAACATTAGTTTCAATAAATATAGCTTAAGTATTTTTCTATTGATTATACACCACCAAATACATGTGGTTATCACATCCCACATCACCAACAATTTGATTAAATATAAGGGCCTTCTACTGGCCATTGACATAATATTTAAGTGGTCATTCTCATGCATAATGATATGGATGTCCACATAAGAAACCTACTTCCTTGGGATTCTCTTTTATCATATGCATCCCTCATGACCTTTGATAACTTTATAATATAGATACTATTGTCCTCTTATGATAGGGATACTAAGTTATTTCTATCCCTAACTACTATCTAGTAGGTCTCCTATCTCTATTTTATCCCTAACCACCCTACCCTATATCTCTCTAAGAATATTATGAAGGGTGGTAGCTCTACTATAAAGTGTGATATTGAGAATGATAATATGACTACAAAGGAGGCATTGATGAGAATTGAGAGTTCCTCTAACAACCATTATGTGGGGGATAGATGACTCATGATATAAATTCTTAATGCACTCAATTTTTTTCCCATAACTGATCTCTGACATCTTATTACTTCCCTCTATTTTCCTTTCACAAATATGATTTCTCCATAGTAACCTCAAGGGTCAGAGGAGAGAGAAGATGAATTGATCCATCTATATCCACATTCAATCCCTTGATAAACTAAATCACTTTAAGTTTTCCATCTTGAAGAAACCCCACATACTAAAGCATGTCTAGTAATTGGCTCTCATACTAAGACACAGTACCAATAACATGTTGGAGATTGTGTAACTCCTCAATCATCTTGTTTATGAATTGATCTAATAGGTATCAAGTATGAAAAAAATCCTTGAAAAAATATAAAGTAACAAATTATTGAGCCAAATGAAGATTTTTCTCCTCATTCCTCCACTAAATGCTTTCTAAATCTCTAAGAAAGAGGACAGAAAATCATGCCTTGATATTGGTCTTATAGGCATACAAAATGAAGAAATTATTTAAACACAAAATCCATGCCTCTACAATAAAACCATCTCCCTCTTCATTAAAGGTGGGTGGTCAACATCTCAAAAAGTCTTGCATGATAACTCCTGGGTCACTCTTGGGTGGACAACACTCCTCGTGTCTCTCTCTATGGTGAAGGAACTCTCTCTTCCTTCTATTTTGATGGACTACATAACCTCTCTAGGTTTAGAGGCATCATATGATGGGGGTGGGGAGTGTCTCTATGAATCATACCTAATTTTAGGTAATCTATCTAAAATTACCCCATCATTTATTATAGGGCCTGAATAATTTGAGCTTCATTATCTACTAAAGGGGGATGTGGTGGTTTAGGGTGTGGTGTCCATGCATCCTTTGTATGAACCACACATTTTCTTTCCTTTTGCTTCATCTTTTAAGATTACGGGATGGGTGTTATGACATTACAAAAGAAGTAATTTAACAAAATATATACCTTGAGTTCTCGGTGTTGGAATCATTTTTAAAAATGCATATATTTTTTATATTTATCACGTTATTAGATTTGATTGTGACACTAAACATAATACTTATCTATTTACCTCCCTTTTCTTTATTTGAGAGTTGAAATATGAATGTGAATATTATTATTATTATTATTATTATTATAAATTGATTCATATGACAAAATAAATTACAATACATTCATTCTAGAATGTTGAAAATCATTTAATTTAATCTTATATTAGTTTATGAGTATTAGAGAAATAAATGAAATTATTAGTCTCATTATATTTATAATTAATATAAATTGATTAAATTTTTATTTTGAAATATTACATATGTATATGTATATATTACATTTAACTAACCAAATAATTTATATTTATGTTAAACAGAAGTAAAATAAAAAAATAATATAATAACAATATAAAAAGAGTGATATTCATAAATTAACAAAAATAATAAATAGAAAAAATGAGACAATACATATATTACCAAATATATATAAACATATCTATCAAATCTAACTGTGTGGAATAAAATTTAATAAATAAATAAGGGAAGTAAATAGAGAAGTATTTTGTTTAGTTTCATAGTCAAATGTAACACCATGATCAATATAAAAAATTTATGCATTTATAAAAATGATTAATCAAAGTAAACCTAAATTAATCTTATATGATGTCAATCAACCTAATTGTAGGGGTTGGGTTCACCCACAAACCCAAATCTTGTGTGCAATCCCGAAATTGTCGCTTTAACCACCTTTTTCTTTGAGTATTTGACAAGTAAACCTTGTTTTATAAGTTATTTTTGGGCCCATACCTATACCCATTAGGTATGTGGGTTTTTCATCAACCTTTAACCATTTTTTAGTCTTATAAAGGCCTTATGTTATGTCCTATATTTTTCTTCCACCAAAACCCTCTCTTTTTGTACAAAAACATTATGTTATGTATTTGAGTGGAAGAAATACACATGTGAGTGTGTAAAAGTATTTATAAGGTTTGTACGTCATAGTCTTATTCATCATTATTTTTTTTTCTTCTCATTTTAAGGACTTTCTTTAGGTCTTTTTGGGTTTATGAATTTTGGATTGTTAGAGAACTTGGGTGCTTGGAAAAAGGTTGTTATAAGATTGACAAGCGGAGCTTTTAGTTTGAGGTAGGTCTTTTTCTTACTATTTTTTTATATGTTTTAATTCTCTTTATTTCTCTTAAATAAATATCCTTTCAATTAAATTTTTTTTTTAAAAAAAATTATTGATTTGAAGCCCTTGTTTTAATTTTAATTTTAATTTTTCTATTTTGTATTGTAGCCATGATTTTCATTTATTGTCATCTTCTTATTTTTTTATTGTGTGCATGTTTGGTATGGGTAATAAGAGAACCCCTATTCCACTCATGTGGGTTTGGCATATTTTATAATGAGATAGTGGAGTTATTCCTCTTGGCTTGATAGAAAATCTCATTCTAGCCTTGAAGGCATGAACTTACTTATGAGATGTAGAACCTTTTAATAAAGTTGAAAATCCACTCTCCTTTACGAAATATGGGAGGTATAAAGAGGGTTATGGGAGGTATAAGGAGTCATGATGTTTATTGGGAGGTCTAAGGAGGAAAATTATTGTTTGATAATCACTCTCTTATTTGGATTTAGAAGCCCTTGTATTCATTAATGAACTTAAGTGACAAAAAAACAAGTGCCCTCTTCTCTTCCCTTTAGTGAAGTCTTTGTGACTTCTTTGTTTTTTTGTTTCCATTGTGAATATTTTTTATTTAATTTTCTTAAATTTTGGCACATATAACCATTTCTCTCTCAAAAATTAAATTTTGGATATGACTTGAGCCATGCCTCTTTCGCTTGGGTTTAGGAGAGGCTATGCATGAACCTAACTTGGTGAGGTTTTCATCTGATGATTCTTATAGGATGGGTGGTCAAGCACCTTCCTTTGGCTTATTTTGGTATTTATTTAAGTGTCCTTAGATCTTTAATACTCATGTGTAGGCTTTCCTTTTTTGAGCTTGGAGATTGATGTTGTGGCATGAAGGTTGCTCTCATATGTTCTTTTGACATCTCAAGTCTTTCATGTTCATTGAAGAAATTCTTCTCTATTGTGAATCATTGGTTGAGGGATGATATGTTTTGATGAAGTCTTGCTAAAAATTGTAACCTTATCCATATCTTTTATGGATTCTTGTAAATGGATTGTAATGAGATGATGATCTTATCCATATGGACTTAAGGTTTATCCCTTTTATATCTTGTTGAACGTGTTTGGAATTTGTTTTGAATAAATGTTTGTAAGAATGGTTCTACCTCCTCTTCCTTTTAAATCATCTTTATCAATATAAAAATGTTAATTTATTTAAAGGATTTTATTTTCATTGTACTCATTTCTATTTTAAGTTTTTCATATGTTTAGTAAAAATTCAAAAGAGTCTTGATAAGATATGCAAGTAAATATTGTGAATGAAATGTGAAGTTGAACTTATCCTTGTAGCATTTTGATGTAATGTATATTTTTGATAAAAATGGTTGGATATTTTTAGAAGGAAGATATATTACATGTTTTCCTTTCCCCTTAAATCTTAAATAAGATTATTATTACAAATAAAAAATTACTCTCTTAAAGTTGTATGTTATTTGCTTATGAAAACGTACTCATTCCTCTTTCACAAAAGTGGTAATAATTTATATTTATCTTTAATGGAATCAAAATAGATAAATACAATACTAACAATACCAAAATATTGATATTCATAAATTAATAAAAAATAATAAATAGAATAAAATGAGACAATACATATATTACCAAATCTATATAAACATATATATATTAAATATATTGTATGGAATAAAATAAAATAAATAAATAAATATAAAATAATAATATAAATAAAATATATAACAAACAAAATTATGTATTTATTAAGAGAGGGAGGGGGTGATGGTTGAGCCGACCTGCACCCTACCCCTCCTCCTCCCCTCTGCCCCCCCCCCCCCCCCCCACCCAACCCTATCTTCAATTATAGTAAATATGGATTAGGTTTGGCCAGCCACCATGACCCCTACCCATGGAAACCTTGGGCTGATGGCCCTGGCCGTAGGCCACAATCCACAGGGGGTCTACCGAATAAAATAATTATATATATATATATATATATATATATATATATATATATATATACATATATATATACATATATATATATGTATATATATATGTATATATATATATATATATATATATATATATATATATATATATATATATATGTATATATATATATATATATGTATACATATATATATATATATATATATATATATATATATACATATATATATATATGTGTGTGTATACATATATATGTATATACATATATATATATATGTATATATATATATATATATATATATATATATATATATATATATAATACTCTCATATCATATTTAAGGAACTAAATATGTTTAGTGTATTTTAATATACATATGTTAGTGTGTGTGTGTGTGTTCATGAGCACATGTGTGTTCATTAAAAAAAGATGTCTAGGTTATGAGAGTTTTTATTCTTCAAGCTTCTCTTCCTCAAGCCTCGAACCTACAAATCAAACAAAGTAAAAATAAGAGACAAAACTTGGAAACTAGCTTTTATTTGATTATAGGAGAAATTAGGGTAACACTTGGAATCCCTACATGTTACATCTCAAAATTATTTAATCATATAACTTTGATTTATTCCTCCACTTGCGTGTGGGAAAATATTTTTGACTTTGTTTTATTATTATTGATTTTGCTTATTTTATTCTACATGTAAGCTTTCCTATATTACTTATTAAATGAATTATTTTTCTTCTTACGCTTAAAGGGTGTCATTTAATTCTTACTATAAAATAGTAATTTGTAAATGAGTGTTATAATTTTATTAGTTATGCATAACTTAGGTGGGATTTAATAAATTTAATCATTTACATTTTTTTGGATTTAGTTACTTTGTTTTATTTGACTAGCTTGGGGAATAAACCATTTTTATAAGTTGAATAATTCCTTTCCACCCAAGTTTTTATATGAGATTATTTAAATAAATTATTGGAAATGAAATTAAAATATTTCCTATAAAGTTAAATAATTTTTAATTAATTTGCATTAATTGATTAGCTTGTTAAATAAACCCTTTTAATAAGTTGACCACTTATTTTTTTTACCTAGGCTTGTAATAAGATGTCATTTAATTGAATTTTTGGGAATGACATTTATTTAATGAAATCGTAGTGGTTGAGTGAAACTAGTTAAACCTAGTGGTGTTTAGACTTAATCAGTGAATATGAATAATAAATTATAGTTTAAAAAATAATTATTTTTTTGAGTTTTAATAGTATTTAAAACTTGTGCATTAAATTTAGAGGCTACCTCATAGAGGTTTCTAAGATGTACATAAAACACCATCAACAAGTAACTTAGAAAAGTGTTAAGAGCAAGGCCTTGAACCTCTGCCTCTATTTTATTTGAAAATAAATCATTTGTGATGTATTAGAATTACCTAAAATATTAACAAGGTCAACCTTAGACACCAACTTGTTATTTCCACCTTTAGAGATACACATAAAAGTTAGGTTTGAGAAAGGAATTAGGAGACACATTCAGCCTTAATCATTCTCTTTAGGTAGACAACCCCATCTTCCATTACTCTTGATGGCTAAACCCCTAACTCTAGTTCGAGCTCTAACTTGGCTAATTAGATCTTTCATAAATGTCATTGGGGTTGTCCATGACCTACCTAGAAACCTTGAGAACTATATTATTTACTTTTCTCCCTTGAGAGGAAGGACTATTGAAGAATATATCAAGGATTTTAAAACTACTTTAGGGATATTGAATATAAACCATGAAGATGTGACATGCAGACTATTTCCTATCACATTTATAAGTGCAGTTTATGATTAGTTTCTTAATTTCATAGAAGGTTCAATCACCTCTTAGTAATAATGTAAAAACACCTTTTAAGCATAAATTAGCCAATTCACCATTGTAAGTGTTGTTTATCATCCCTTTGTAAGCATGAAAAGAGAGACACATGAGCTAATTTGATCCTTCAATGGTAGATTATAGAAGATGCATAGAAGACTTAGGACTTCCTAAAAACCTAATGACACATTAACCCTTGAGATGCTAAAGAATGATCTAGACCATATGATTGGTGTCTTTATACATAGATCCATCCATGTTGATATACTATCTATGGATTACACTAGAGCTATAAACATAGATAAATAATTGAACCCTCAGATGTAATATTTGGTCCCAATCAATGTTGGCTTTATTTTATATATTTTAATCTAATTCCAAATGCAAATCATAATACTATGTCTTGAATCCCTAACCAAGTTGATAATCAGTTACCTTTAACGCATGTTCCCTCAAACAAAAATCTTAGGTTTCTAAATAATTTTTTGCTAGTGTCTAACTAATTTTTTTGAATCAATCATTGATACTAGTCACTACTATTATGACACATGGTGTAATTATTTTTCACAAAAATAGATATGGAATCAATCTAGAGGATGGCATAAAAATTAAGCAATGAGTTTATGAATATGTATAAACACATTGGTAAAATTTGAAGACAAAATACCAATTTGAGATTTGAATTCTAGAGGTACAACATATCCTTCAATAGGTTTTGAAAAAATATAGAGTAATTACCACCTAACAGGATGCTAGAGATCAACATCATGAAAGTAACCCTTAAAAATTGATGTCAAGTTCATAACACTATAGAACATGGTGAACTATATTACATAAAGTTATACACAACCTTTAATATGTTTTATAAGTATATGGATAAGCAAATAAGGATCTACACACCAAACTTCCTATGTTGATCCAGGACATTTTAGTAAAATAATGGTCTTCAAAACCTATGATATCCCATTTCTAGAAGATGATGACAATGATCCAAAGGATAATATATATGAGATACATGTATTCTATAAATTTTAGATGAGAAAATAAAATCTAATGAGTAATCAACCTATTCATACTTAAACACATTTAGATAATAATGTTACTATTCCTCTAGATACTTGGGCTAATAACAATCCACCTTCCCCCACGAGGGATGAATAGTTGTATAGTGCATAACCATACAAAGCTAGGAACAACATTGTTAAATAAAAAATAAAATCAAGATCAATATCATCCTACATGAATTGTATTAGATCATTTAAAAGAGGGAATTTTTACTCAAAGCCTTAACAAGGAGATCATCTACATCAGACAAATCCAAAACTATGCATATAAATGTGATGGTATTTAAAGACAAACATAAATTAACATCTTTTTTTATAATTATTCAAATGTTTAAAAAGAGTTTGCACAACTATTTGGTTTACTTGGGTGCCTCTATCATTGTGATGCCAAAAACTAGGTGTAAGAAGTTCTATTTGACTCTAGATAGTTCAAATATGGTGTTCCTACAATTGGACAAGTCTTATATCCCATGTGTTAGATAATTAACAAATGTGTCCATTCAATTAGCATCTAAAATGCATGTGTAAAAAAACATAGGCATACTAGTCATTGATGTTCCATAAGTATAAAGCTTGTTACTAAGCTAGGATTAGTCCAAGACACCAAATAATTACATAGATACAAACTTTTCATAGATGGTTACCCTAAAAAAGAGTGGCAAACCAAATCAGAGTGGATAAATAAGTAAATATGAAACACTTGATTATTAAATACAACACCACTAATGAGATATTGTACTTTATGTCTTCACATTCATGAGTTTATACATTCACCACAAAAAAATATATGCCTAAACATTAATTTGAAGGTCCATCTTGGTTATGGGCTCTCCATTTTGATAGGGATAGGTAAAAATAAGGTTTTAGTGTTTGCATAACCCTAATAGACCCTGATGGTAAGAAATACCTTATTTCCTATAAGTTATAATTACCCTACACTAAAAATATATCAAAGTATGAAGATCTAATCCTTGGCTTGTAGTTTGTGCTCATGTATAATGTTAACTAATTGTAGATATTTGATGACTTTGATATGGTCATTAACCAGATTAGAAACAAGTATAAGTGTAACCTAACCTACTTAAATAATTATAAACATAAAGTGTGTCAATTGGTTGATTCCTTTAAAGGATTCAACATTAAATTTATCCTTAGATAGAAAAACTAAACAAATAACTCATTAGTAGCTTCAACTACTAATCTGGCACCACTCAAGGAGTCTAAGTTATATAAGTTATTAGTGGAGTTATTTCCTTGACCCTTTATCCCAGATAATTTAGATAAATTATAGTTGTTTAAACATGACTAATAGATTCTACAAGCCATGAAAAAATATATAGATTTAGAGGCTAAAAAATAGATGATAAAGATATTAAACCCAAGCATGGTTAAGACCTAGGAGAAGATGGCATTTTGAAATTTAAGGAAAACCACATCCCTTTGGGCATGGTATCCTTAGATTTATATTTTTATCTAGACCCCAAGTTTAGAATCATAAACCACTAAGGGAAATTGAATTATATTTCATCATATAAAATCTAGGCATTGACCAACATCCTAAACATGTGAATGTAGGCTTGAGTTGCACTAAAATTGATAAACTAAAGTTGAAAGACCTACTAGTAGAATACAATGTGTGATATCTTGGACATACAAATACATAAAATTCTTTATTCCCAAATTCATTGTACACACTATCCCACTAAAACTAGATTAGAATCCTTTCATGTAGATCAGATGCTAGTTAATCCAATTCTAGATCCCTTATTCAGGTAAAAGTATAGAAGTTTTTAGAGGCTGAAATTATATTCCCAATTAGGCACTTTACTTGGGTATCTAGTTTGGTACCATTCAAAAAAAATAATGGGGAAATTAGAATCTATGTCAATTTTATGAAGTTGAACAGAGAATCTAAGAAATCTAATTACCCCCTAATTTTTGGAATCACAATCATTGGGAAGGGGAGGTGAATCAATATTCAAAAAACATTCTATCAATTACACTTAATCAATCATGAACCATTAAAACAAACATATAGATCTAGCAAGCATGAAAAAACATCCACATAAGCATGAAACACAAGAAAACATCACATATGTGGGAAACCCTCAATGGAAATAAATACCATTGATATCTAAAAATGGACTAGTATATTATAATACAAAAACAAATTTTAGTGAATCACTAACCTCAACTAGCCAAACACCCACTTGACTAGGGTTTAATAAACACCCAATTTCAAGGAGGCACCAAACCCCTAGATGACTCAACAACAACTCAGCCACCTAATTGCTTTGATAACCTTAAAAATACCTTTTTTATAATAAAATATATGATGATCACCTTATTTATTTCTTCACACTCTTAACCCTCTCAAACTACCTTTGAGGATTCTTCACTCAACTAGGTCTCTTCAAGACTGATTAGGTAATATGACCTTTATATTAATATGTATAAAAATGATGAAATATTCATTATAGATAATATACACTCTTATTATTGTCCGAAATACCTCCTTTTTCTCACAAATGTGTTATTTAATTTTCTTCTCTTCACTTCATTAAATAGGCCTAAAACTACCTTATATATATATATATATATATATAGACACACACACACACACACACACACACACACACACACACACACACCATTCCTTGTTCATATACCACCTAGTCATCCACACACCATTATCCTTTTAGGTTAGCCATAAAATAGGTATTAGTACATATTTTGGACATGAATAAAATTATATTTTATTTACTTTTGGTCTTTCATGACTCAATTAGGCCTCATTTCTCTTTTAGGTCTCATAGAGACCTAATTACATTAGGTTTATCTCTTAACACCAAAAATTGATTGTATTGGGCCCAAATGACTTTATATAACACTTTAAAACCATCAAAAAAATTATTAAAATAACTATTATAACATCCTCCATGATTTTTTTAGATTTACATCCTTTGTTCATACATTGAAACCTTTTTTCAGACAAATTGCCCTATTAGGCCTGTGTGCCTCAAAAAACTATCTTATAAGAATGAAGCTCAAACACACTTAAGACAATAAAATATGATCATATAAGTATATATATATAGTATTAATTTCCTCAATGTCATCATAAAATTCATTATAAACTTCCACTCAAAATATAAGGCTTCAAAAACATCTATGTAACTCAAGAACTGACACTCTACCTTAAAGACTAGTTATGATGACTTAGACCTCCAACACTTGTATAGACACTTTCCATGACCTATTATGCATGTATATGGACATATGAGATACCCAAACCATCCTAAAATAAAAATATCATAATTTATAATGTTAAATATTTATCTTTTAGACCAATTTCATGACCTTATATCTCACTGTCTTATTTGAACCAGATAGGTCAACTTGTGAGAAACTTTTTCACTATATTAACTAACCTAAAAAACATATAAAAAACATTAAAATGTCATAAAATTACTTTAAAACATATATATTCACTTTTTGTTATCATTCTATCATGAAAACACATTCTAATTTATCTTCTCACTACTACTTAGGTTTTTCACTATTTACGTCATTAGGCCTATTAGCGACTAGCTAACTTGGATGATCAGTTTAGCACACTTGAGGTCAAAAACCTATCAAAAAACACTAATAGACATAAAACATGAGTATATTCCTCTTCCTCCATGCATTTACTTACTATATCTAATGCAACTTTTGACTTCTACAAATTCTTCAAAAATAAGCTTGTAACTCAACATTTTTTCACCCCTCTCTCTAACCAATACCACCTGGAGGTACTTGGGAGAGTAAAATACAAGACAAAATATCTTACCTAATAAATTAAATACATACTAATCACTTTTTATCAACATGTTCAACATTTTGTCTTTATTAGGGTTTGAAGAGGGTTTAAACTAGTATCCACTATTAGTGATCATTCATAAAGCATAATACCTAAATCCAAAATATAATGACTAGAAATTTGAGCTATAATATTTCCCAATATAACATGAATATATTAGGTTCACATTCAAATTTATTATGATCTAATTATCACAATAAAATCCTTCTTAGGTTGACAACCCTTCATTTTGAGAACTCAAGAGACCTCCAAACAACTTTTCATGCCTTTCCCTTCAAAATAAAACCTCAAATTTCATTAATAAAATTGAAACAAAATAACTCACTCATAAAAATTCTTACATGATCTCAAAAACCTTGAAATTTTATCATGATACCCCATTAGTATACACTCTCTCTACACCATATTTTTCATACCTTATTAGGCCTTGAACTGACCTTCATTCCTCTTACTAATCTCTCAACACCTCACTATCATGTGTAATATCTAAATTTCATGCCATAAATCCTCTCTCATGTTTAAATAATTTCATACATCCTTCATATGACTTTCAAATAGATCATGATACCTCATTAGGCTAGGAAGGGTCTAAGAGAGGTCTAGATGCATACCTAGACTAAAGGTCTTACCCATATATGATCATCCTAAAACTCTCATAAGTGTTTAAATTCCTCACATACATGCTCAAAAAAACTCATACAACCAATCATGTATGTGTTCACTCATATCACCAAGCCACCATGCTCAAACCTTCTCATAAGGTATTTTCATGTCATGACTAGGCTTAGGATACTTAATCACTTGATGCCTTGACATGTTCCTTCCATGTCATGACCTAAAAAAAACATCAACCAAGAAAATATAAGATATTACACCTCACTCATATCACTACACCATTATATTTTTAATGATAAAAACCTTCCATTGCCTCATACGAACCTAAAACCACATGATCAAGCATCATATGACTTGACATCTATCTTTCATGCACCTAAATACCTTTGCCACTTTGACCGATTCCTTCATGCAACCATAAGACATTAGTTGACTTCAAATTATTTCTTTCCTTTAAATGCATCTTGTCACATGGCTTCTTATGAAGACATTAGTCATCTTCAAACATTTTCCATGATCTTTACCTTCCATTCTCACACCACTCATGATAATTCTCATCAATACATCACTCTTATGTGCCTTGACATATCACATACTACCATCTATCCTTAGTCACCTATGACATAAACCTTGATAGTATGATCTTGACATGATACATCTTTGACATCAATGACCATTATGCCTTTAAATGATGCACTATTTTGACATTAATGAAAACAACATACCAAGACTAACTTCAATAAATGAGGCAATTAAAATGGTGAGTGAATTAAAGTTGATGTCATTCTTGTATAGATTATTTAGTTATAATAAAGTATTATTAGACATATAAGTTTGGATAAAATCTACATTCACAATAAAGTGGGGTAATTTTGTATATAAGAATATTTCATTTGGCCTAATTAATGTGGGGTAAACTTTACATAGAGCCATGTATTTTTATTTCCAAGGGTTGGTTATCAAATTCATCATCATATACATGGGTAACCTCACTATGTTCTCCAAAGATAGATATGATCATGTAGACCATCTGTGAAAGGTGTTGGAAGGTGCAAAAAGGATAGGGTATCACTCAACCCAAGTAAAAACACCTTAAAAGATACCAAAGGAATTTTTTTGGGACATTTCATCACCAAAGATGGGATCTCCATTGATATAGATTATATTTAAACCACATATAAGATTATGCCTCCTAGAATCAATAAGGAACTGAAGTATTTCTTTGGTAAGGTAAAATTTGTATGCAAATTCAATTTTAGATTTATATAGATTATTAAACTATTAAATTATATGATGAATAATGATGCTAAGATAGATTGGATGACATAAGTCTAGAGAGATTTCCAAGACATCAAGACTGATATTTCTCAAACCCCAATTATTATTAGTCTAGACATCAATAAGAACTTATATATTTATTGGTTCACTTTAGAACAACCTATCATTATTGTGTTGATATAATAGGTGGATGATAATTAACATCTCATTTCCTTCATGATCATGAATAAAAAAGATACAAAGTTTAAATATTCTATGATAGACAAGTATATTTATGCCTTGATAAAAGTAGTGAAAAATTTTAGACACTATATTCTATGAAACAAAACATATTCCATCGAGTCAGATCTTACTGTCAATATCACACTTGGACATAATGAACCAAGTGAAATAAGAGGTAAATGGATGGCAAAACTTTAGGAGTTCAACCTTGAAATTAGGCTACCCAAGATGATGAAGGGCTAGGTTATTATCTAAATGATGACTGAGGTTGATCCATAAATCAATATTGAATAAATTAATGAGACTCATGTAATGGGTGGAAAGTGGTACACTCAAATAATCCATTACTTGCTCACAAGTACATGCCCCCAAGATCTAAATAGAGAGTAGAGACAAGCCCTTAGGCTCAAATTGTCTCATTAAATGATCAATAAGGGAATCTTTTATAGAAATAACTATGATGTAATTTATTCAATATGAGTTTCAAAATAAATTGTGGATATCCTAGATAACCTACATAAAAATATAGGTAGTGGGTATCCCTTAGACAAAACTAAAACTTACAAAATTCTAAGGATGGGATACTACTAGACCATTATCTTCAAATATGTACATAACCATGTTAGGACTTGACATTATTGCCAAGTATTTAGGAAAAATGAATTGAGTGCTACCATGATTTTATAGTTATTCATTAAAATACATCCATTTAACCAATAGGGTCTTGGTTTTATTATGTTGATAAATCCAAACTCTTCAGTAGGATATACATTTGTTCTAATAGCTATTGACTAATGCACCTGGTGGAAAGAAGTTTTAGTAGCAAAGAATTATAGAGTAATTAATGTCATACATATTTTATAAGAAGTATATTAATTACGTTTTTCACTCTTAATTACTTAGTTTTCTACAATGGTCTAGCTTTTAAATCTTATGGATTCACATAATGGTCTTATGATAATAAAATCACAATCAAGTTCTCTTCATACTAAAATACATAAGGGAATGTAGTAGTGGTGTATAGAAATAAGAATTTGATGGATGGCATTAAGAATTTGACACAAGATAAACCTATATAATAGTATCTATTATCAAAATATGAACTATGAGTAGATATAGCTAAACACAATCAAGACCTTGAAGATTTTCCTTTTCTACTAGTGTATAGGCAATATCTAGTCTTTCTCATTGCCCTAAAGATACCAGTGTAACAGTTCATGAAAGATTACATGGAATAATGACAAAGAATAAAATTTAGACTACTATACATATTCAATATGAAGGATTATGGAACTAAATAACTACAAAGTTTCAATAAACACCATGATATTGTTAAAAGATGGTTTGACAAAAAATCAAGGACCAAAGCCTTTAATATTTTAGACCTAGTGATTGTATGGTATAAATCACATGATAAGAAAGTAAAACATGATAAGTTAAATCCTTTATCAATTATCCTATATTAAATATTAGAGATCCTAGGTAAGAATGCTTTTTAATTGAAAGACCTTCAAGGTAATAACCTCACCTTTCTAGTCAGTGGATTATTTTTGAAGCACTATTTCATGTCTACTCTAGCTAGATATTCCTTAAAGTGACTGTAAGTATAGATGTATATGTAGGATTAAAGTATATTTATTTATTTCTAGAATATTGTTATACTTTCTAAGATTAGACTTTCCTATTATTTGCTTTTTATTTCAATAGATTGATTGTTTTGATTTCAGTATATTAGTTGTTACTCTTTCTAGATCAATTTTATAAAATTATAGTATAGAATAACTAATTTAATACATTAATATAAAAAAATAAATTCAAAAATAAATGGGATGATACACAAGGACACACCATTTGTCTTCATTTATATTTATTCTTGTGATCTAGGAATTTGACTCAAAAGAGGATGGTTAGTATGGTGTTAGTTCCAAAATAAAACCAAAATGAAATAAACACACTAATAGCATAACATATCTAGTCTTAGAAACTAGGGAGAGATTATTTAACAAAAAAAATGACAAACACAACTAAAAATTAAGGAATAAAACACAATAATTCCTTCATGCTCCTTGGATGCTCCAAATGCCTTTGTAGTAGTGCCTTGCTCAGCTTGTGCTCATGAAGTCCTTAGCAATAAAAGCTTACATACCTCTATTTATCCTTTGCACCTTTGGCTTGTGGCTTGGCTTGGATTTAAATCATTTTTTCATGGTAAATATAATTGTAATGGCTTCTTAAAGATATTTTTTCAATGCAACTTTGTATTATCATGTCTTAGAAATGATGTTCTTAGCCTCTCTATTTATAGATTTTTGTAAATGTCTAGAATCAACCTGAACCATCCATCCTAAGATTGAGATGTGTGGTTGAGGATTAATTAAATTTTTGGAATTAAGTTTTTAATTATCCTCATAATGACATTGGAAGAAGGGGAAATTAAGAGGCATGGAGTGCATGAATCTTGATATTTGTGGCATTTATGGCCTAGGGATGTCTTCCCAATAAATGAGGTCACTTGATGATGTATATATTCAATATTAATTTACAAAAATAATTTTTCAATAAGTTTCTATGGAATTATTAATTAGGCCTTGATTTGGGTTAATAAGATCTTAAGCATGATTAAGCACTTTGTGCACAAATTACTCAAATTGATTAGAATGCCTTGTTATTGGTCTAAAATTTGGTTGGATTGGAATTGAAAGGAAATGTAAAATGAATTGGATTAATATTACCATTAAGTATGTTAAAAATAAAAAATAAAAAATACATGTGTCTTGTATAGAAGATTTGATATAAAAAATCAATCTAGAGCACCCAAGTGCAAAATTGGCATTTTGACTCAAAATGATCTGATCAAAGTTAGCTATCCCATAAATTACATTACCCCATTTAGGGATATCCTAGACAAAATTGGAAATTTAATATGTCATTTTCACATCATTTATCTTATTTTAGTGTTTTTAGGCTAAGTTGTGCATTTTGGGTAGAAACTGGCCAAAAACTTGATTAAAGGTTATTAGTGGCTAGATTTAGGTGTATATAGTTTGCCCCTATTTGGTAAGGCATTGAAAATTATAATCATAGTAACATATTCTCAAAGAGTGAAAAGTTATTGTATGCCTACAATTGAAATTATGATAAACTAACTATATAATGCCCCCTCGAGGGAATGGTTGGCACAAGTAGGTCGATAAATGATCCCTCGATAAGAAGTAAAATGAGAGGACCAAAGAAAGAAAATATGATGGGGTGAAAACATAATGATGGTGAAAAATAAGTCAAAATCATTAAGAATGCAATTGGGATGGTGTATAATGGTTTTCCCAAAGGTAGTTATAAGTATTGTACCCCAATAGTGGCAATGTGGTATGATAACATAATGATTTACCCAAAGGTGATTATAATCATTGAGAAGATGGAGCTAAAATAGTTAAGAAAGACAAACAAGATAATAGCATGACCCTATATGGGTAGAAAACTTAAAGTGATCATAACATAATGATTTGCCTAAAGGTGGTTATAATCATTGAGAAATGTAGGTGGGATGGTGTGTAATGATTTTCTCATAGGCAGTTATAATCACTAGACCTTGATTATGGAGAATATGATAAACTTGGTTGAGGATGATGGTAACTTAACATAGAGGCTAATGATGAATTAGAATAACCTACTAGTAAGGATATGTTCATCTAAACTAATAAATGTTATAATTATTTCATGGTTAATTACTCTATCTAGGATATGATTGGGATTAAATTAGGATGTCGATGCTGAGGAGATGCCACCATTACTAAATAGACTTCTTAAATCTAAGTTTGTTACAACACATGTCAGTAGGAATCATGGTATAACATCATGATGTCTTGGTTGAACTATTCATAAAGACTGACTCTTGTAATCTAATAATCAATAGAAAATAATGCACTAATGATAGAAACCATGATGACAATGTAAAGATATGAATATGGATTGATTCAAGTGTAAGTGTGGGTAAGGAATCACCTAATGAAAACATATAAAATGAATCAAGGAAACAGTGTTGAAAGCAAATAAACAAGTAGACAAACAAACAAAAATAAGTAGAAATAAATAAATAAATAATGCAATAGAAACCCTACAAACATTGCCCCTAGAAAATAGGTGACAACTTAACGAAAGAACAAAATGGGGGAATAGAATAAAAGGAAGGGGGTGATCGAGGTATCTCTATATGCACTAGGCAAGTGGATGATTCCTATGTAGTTCTATCGATGTAATGTCCAATAAAAAACTTCAGGCTAAATGTAGTTCTTCTAGAGAATGAGAAGAATATGATAACTAAAGAAAATGAATAGAATGGATGTGATAGAATAATAGGAATGGTCTTGAAAAATGGCAAGTGCATGATAGAAAAGGGCCAAAAAGGATGGGCAAACTAAATGATAAGTGATTTGCTTGTACCTTAGTAAGGGTCCCTAGAATCCTTAAGGCAAAGAAGTGGTCAATGTTTTTGTTCTTTTCTAATGATTTTTCAAATGTTTTTGAATTTTTTTTTTGAATTATCTCAACTCAATCAAGAATGATGAGACACTTAAGTGGTTCAAGCTCAAAAGATGGTGAGAGCATTAAAACTTAGGTTACTCACAAAACAATGAGAGCATGGCTTAAGTTACATGAAAAATAGTGAGAGCATAGCTTAGGTTGCTCACAAAATGGTGAGAGTGTGGTTTAGGTTTCTCACAAAATGGTGAGAGCATGGCTTAAGTTTATTTCAAAATGGCAAGAGCATGGCTTAGGTTGCTCATAAAATGGAAAGAGCATGGCTTAGGTTGTTCAAAAAATGGTGAAAGCATGGCTTAGGTTGCTCATAAAATGGTGTGAGCATGGCTTAGGTTGCTCATAAAATGGTGAGAGTGTTGCTTAGGTTACTCATAAAATAGTGATATCATGGATTAGGTTGCTCAAAAAATGGTGAGAGCGTGCCTTACATTGCTTGTAAAATGGTAAGAGCGTGGCTTAGGTTACTCATAAAATTGTAAGAGGATGTCATAGGTTACTCAAAAAATGGCAAGAGTGTGGCTTAGGTTGGTGATTGAGCTGACCTCAACAAGTATCAAGCACTACCTACATAGTCCTAGAGTAGGACCTTAACTTAGTATAGTTCTACCCTTAAAGTGGAGGAATTTGATGAGTGTAATTATCAATGCAAACAAGATAGGCACAGTTGGTAAAAAGGCATAGTATGACATAAGAAGTGGAAAGTTGGTACATAAAATATTAATGTTTCCCTTAATTTTCCCTTAGGTATTTATAACTAGGACACAATGGTATAGATGAATATTACTAATTTTCCCAAAGGTAGTTATAATTAATAACAATATTGGTGGTAAAAAAGGAATAACAAACAAAGGATATAACTACTAAAACTTCTATCACACTATTCCAAAATATGATCTCTATCTAAAGTACTTGAACCAATTCATGAACTAATTAGACACCTCGATGCTGAAAAATGCATAATGAATGGAAAAAACCAAGGTTAAATGAGCTAGGATTTAGAACATACTAGGTTGATAGAACAGAAATAGAAAGTGGATACGGCAAAGAGGATGGACAATGATGGTATTTATATAAATAATAATAGTGATAAAATGGCATAATTGAAATGGTCCTTATAGATAATACACCTTATTGCTCAAGCATAATACCACTTAAGATGAATAATATTCATCAACTCAAGAAGTTCATCTCTATCTAGTGTGGCAAGCCTGTATGCTCTTGATCCATAATATACAGTAATGATGAAAGGCCCTTTCCAGTTTGGTTTAAATCTCCATTTATACTTATTCTCAGCCATGGTATTATTATGGTTTTCTTTAAGACCAAGATCACCAAGTTAAAATGTTCTACTTAACATGTCGATTATGGTGGCCTTTGAGTCAATTTTGATATGCTTGAAGATTATTGAGCATGGCTATGCGTTTCTCATAAAGTAGGTCTAGCTCTTGCAGGTAATCTATTTGATAGTCATGATCATCTAGGACATGCTTGAAATAGATGAACAATGAAGACAATTTGACCTCAATGGGAAGGATGGATTTAGTACCATAAACAAGTGAATATAGAGTGGTTCTTGTGGGGGTAAGATGATTGGTATGGTATGCCCAAAGGGTAGGGAATATCTAAAGGTGCCAATCACAAATGAAATCATTGACAACCTTTTTGAGAATATTGATAATGGTTTTGTTGGATGCCTCACCTTAGCCATTACCTTGAGGGTAATATGATATAGAAAAATGTTGTGTGATGTTATATTTAGTACATAGCTGGTCTACATCCTTTTTCTTGAATGATCCTCCATTATCACATATAATGTCAGACGGGATACCATAGTGGCAAATGAGATGGTTAAAAATGAATTTGGAAATTTGATTTTCAATCATGTGAGGGTTTTACCTTTAACCCACTTAGTGAAGTATTGAGTGGTGGTAAGGATATGTTTATAGCCATCAAATGAAGTGGGTTTAATATTCCCAATGAGGTCAAGTCCCCATGTATAAATTGGCCATGATGTTAACATTTGTTTTAGATTTTTTATTGGGGCATGATTTAGATTACCATGCCGTTGACATTTGTCACACTTTTTTACATATGCAGTGGCATCTACATCCATTTTAAGCCAATAATAACTAGTCCACTAAAGATTTTTGGATAGGACTGAGCCATCAAAATTAGCTCCACATACTCCTTCATGAACTTCTCTTAACACTAATGTAGACTCAATTGAAGTTAAATAACAAAGTAGAGTTCCATCAAAACTATGGTGATAAATGGTAGATATAAGTAGAGTATAATGAGTGGAATGATAAATGAAGGATTTGATTTGTTTTCAAGATAGGTTAGGTGGCATAACTTAGTCATGAAGGTAGTTGTAAAGGTCTGAGTACTAGATAGAATTAGGACCAATAATATTATAAATCATGGAAATGGTTGAAGTTTCATGAGCTAGAGCTAAAAAATTCTCAATGAGGAACTGATACTCTCTAGATTTATCTATTTGTCAAATTAGAGAGCCAATATTAGCCATGGCATCTATAGTTCTATTACTAGCACTTGGTATGTGCTCAAATTGAATATTATCAAGTTGTTGCTTAAGAGTGTTGAACATGGCTTTATATGGAACTAACTTGGCATCTTAGGTTTAAAAATGATTTATGACCTGATTGATGATTAACTAAGAATTACCATAAACTTAGAGATGAGATATGTTCTAATGAACAGCTTGTCAAAGTCCTATAATAAATGCTTCATACTCAGCCATGCTATTTGTATAAATAAAGTTGATTTTGAATGATTTAGGGATTAGATCCCCCTATGGTGTAATAAATAATAGGCATACCCTTGATCCATGTGTAGTGAATAAATCATCAAAATATAGTTTCCAAGGCTTCTCCTCAAGGGGTTAATCAATGATGGTCATGATGGATTCATCAGGAAATTGAAATGTGAGTAGTTGTGTGTCTATGAGAGGTGCTTCAACAAGTTGATCTACAAGAACTTGTCCCTTAATTGCCTTTTGATTGACATACTCTATGTAAAACTCATTGAGAATCATGATATATTTAGCCATTCTAGCTTGAAAAGCTATTTTAGATAGTATATACTTGAGTGGATCTACTTTTGAAATGACCATGGTCTTATTATTCAACATGTAATGGCATAGTTTTTAAGCTATGAAAACTATGACCAGATAAGATTTTTCAATAGGTGCATAATTATGTTCATATGTAACCAAGGTATGACGTAAGTAGTATATGGCATGTTTTTTTTATTGTGATCATGTTGAGCCAAGAGTGCCCCCAGAGCATGGTTGGTAGCTGATAGGTATAAAAAGAATGGCCTTCCTAGTATAGGAGGTAATAAAATAGGTAGATTAATAAGATAGTCTTTGAGTTGTTGAAAAGCTATTTGGCAGTGATAATCCTAGTGAAATGCAACTCCCTTCTTCAAAAGGTGTGTAAATAGATGACACTCATCTTCTAAATGGGATTTGAAGCATCAAATTGACTCGTTCTTACCCTACAAACTATAGAGTTGCTTCAAATTGGTTAGTGGTGACATCTTAGTTATAACATAGACTTTAGCTAGATCAACTTCAATACCTCTATGAGACATGATGAAGCTAAGTAATTTTCCTGAAGTTACACCAAACACACATTTATTTGGATTGAGTCTAACTTTTTACTCCCATAATATTTCAAATATCTTACACAACACTACTAGATGGTTAGCCCTAGTTTTGGATTTTCCTAATATGTCATTAGCATAGTCTTCAACAATATCATGCATCATATCATGGAATATGATAGTCATGGCCCTTTGGTATATAGCTCTATAATTCTTAAGGCCAAATGGGATTACATGATAACAAAATGTTCACCATGGAATGGTGAATGTTATTTTATGTTAGTCTTCTAGTGTTATTTTGATCTAGTTGTATCTTGAAAAACCATCCATGAGTGAAAGAATTTCATAACCTATCATGGAGTTGATGATCATATCAATATTAGGCAAGGGAAAATCATCTTTAGGATAAGATTTGTTGATGTCTCAAAAATTAGTAAAAATTCTTATCCCTTTAAGCTTTTTACTAACATGTACCACATAAGAGATCCATTCTAAGTAATCAATGGATCAGATACATCCTACTTCTAAGAGTTTTTCCAACTCTTTCTTTACCAATACAATAATGTGAAGATGCATCTTACGTAATTTTTTTTTAATGGTTTAACATTAGGATTAACCACAAGATGGTGCACAACCAAGGCAGGGTCTAAACCTAGCATGTCAAAATAGATCCATGCAAAGATATCTACAAATTCTCTCAATAGAGCTATAAATACATCATGTTATTACTTATGGAGGGATGCTCTTAATTTTATCCATTTTAGATCTGATGGAGTCTCAATATTTACCTCTATTGCATCTTTAACTAGAAGGGTCAAACCATCTTCTAGGATAGCAGGCAATGACTTAAACTATTGAATTATGCCAAGGTCCTCCAATAGGACTTGCTCTTCAACTTCTCCTAAGCATAATGAATCTAATTCCCATAATGGGAGATCTAGCCATGTGACTTGAAGAATTTGATCAAATACTTATTTTTTCTCAAAGATAAACATAGATCCACAAGAAATTTCATCATTGGTGGTATCCTAGTCTAAATTTAAAGAAGAATAAACATCCCCATCTAATGACACATAAAATAGGTTTTCACCACTAGACTAGCCTTTATATTTACTTTTTCCCTAGTTAGAAAGTGCCTCAAAGAGGTTTTCACTTTGGGACCTCAATGTTTTACTTATTTATTTTTGGCTAAGGGTGTTCACTCACTCTCCAAAATAGGCTGTAGGATCCAATATGATTGAGAATCTAGATTTGTGACCTCCCAATAGAACATTGTCTCTAAGGCCTAAAAATTCATAGAATGCCTCATCATTTTGGAACTCATCAATTGATAGACTAGATTCTTATTGGTCCCAATCTATCAATTGGGGATAATATAATGGCAATGGGTTGTGATAAATGGCTAGATTAAGGATACAAATGGCATTGTTATCAAATAGGTTGGTTTTAGTTTGATCATCAAAGGTGAGACAATGATAAAACTCTACTTCATTATCAGCATCATCATCACTATTCATTGGTGATGGAGTTTGAATAATATATGTGGAATCACCCCCAAGTGGTTTAAATCTAAGTCCATAAGGTCTTTCATACTTAGTCATGGAAATTAGCTCGATGGTTCCTTGTTGATTTGATTTGAGGCCTCTTCCTTCATAATTGTGATGATCTATGATCCTATTAGGAATATGATACTTTGTATTTTTATAAAAATCAGCCTAGTTATCATTATATAACCATGATTCATCCCCTTCAAGAGGGTTAAGTCCTAGGCCAAATGTTGGTACAAATGTGACAGGTCCTTTATCTTTGTTCTTTTGTTGTTAATGTATATGTGGGATGACTTTAGGTCAGCTAAAGGTTTTTAGATTCTAAGGAAGATTGGAAATATGAAATGTATCATGGGTCACATACTCTCCTAGTCCATTAAAAAAAATGGTGAAATGATTAAAATCTTTAGGAGGTGGCATGTGGGAAAGGGAATCTAAGGTATTAGGATCTATGTAATTATCTGTTGAAGTATTAATAAGTATAACTTTTCCTTTATCCTGATTGGAACTTGGATTCATACTATATTGATAATTATAGCTTTGAAAGTCAGCCTCTAGATGCTTTTAGTGCTCATATGGGTGTAAATGTCCTAAAATATTCACTTCCATCCCTGAGTGGGAAAACTTGATACATTAGTGAAGTGTTGATGGGACTGCACAAATTTCATGTAACCAAGGCCTACCTAGAAGCATATTATATTATAAATCAATATAAAGTACATGTCAAAGTGTATCATTGGTCAAAGGAAAAATGATAACTAGCAAACTAATGGTGCCTTGTGATTCTCTTTCCTAATTATCATAGGCTTTGATGGTTATTATTTCTATCTAGAGATCTACTATTGTGTACCCAAGAAGCTTGATGAGCTTTAGAGACACTATTTTGAGACCAGATCCATTGTTTATAAGGACATGTTTCACTTTGTGCCATCTTATATAAACTTCTATGTGTAATGGATTATTATGGAGTGGACATGTTTTACTTGTATGCATTCCCAGGTCAAATAAAGATTATCCATGTAATTTGGTTTAATGTTATTATTTAGCAATGGTTTAGGATAATTAGTGTTTGGTCTAGGATTAATGGAGATGGTATTAATGCTACCCCATACAATATGACCTACAACCTTATTACAGTCATGTGCAACTACATGGTAGGTTTATTGGTTTTTACCTTTCTAACCTTGGTTTTATCCATTGTTCTATCATTGTGGGTTCTACTACTAATTTTATTTATTCTATTGTTTTAGCCTTGGATTTTGATATTGTTGATTTTGCTATTGTACTATCTATTATTGTTACTATTTCTAATTATTTTGTTGTTGTTGATTGTTATGTTGGGGAAAGGAGTTTTGATAAATCCCAAGAGTTTTATTTGGAAGTGGAAGCACCATTATCTAGTGTTATCTCCCCATTATCCAACATATTCTCAATTAAAGGATTGGTTTGGACACATCTTCATAGATTATGCTCATTAACCTGATGATAGTCGCATAATTCATTTTCATGATACTAATTAGGAATGTCTTATAGATAATGTTTTGGTATATGGAAACTAATTAGATTAGTGTAAGAAAGCTTATGTAACATAGACTCAATAAGTTCTTCTAGGTCACTAAAGACTGATGTGTAGGCATGGTTCTCCTACGAGGAGGGGTTTTCAATGGTAACAACTACTATATTTGTTGTGCAAGTCTTGGTTGTTATACATAAAATATTAGTTAGAGAGGTTTCTGGGTAGGAGTATGTTGAAAAGGTAGTCAATATTATGTTTGTACCATTTGGATATGATGCGATTTGGTTACTCCAATTCCCACAACATTCCTATTATGGTTTAATTACTTCAATCTTTCTTGGTTATTGGCCTACGCTGGTTATGATACTGGTACTTGAATGGGATGTTGGTCATTTATTTGATTGATACCTTGATTTTTATTAGTTGAATTAAGTTTGATAACTCATTTATTAATGAGCACTCACTCAATTAAAAATACTTTGTCAGTGATTTCCTTAAAAGTATGCACACATTGTAGTTTTAAATGATAAGCTATCTCAGTATTTAAATTTTTGGTAAACATAGGGGCTAATTGTTTATCTAGTAAAATATGGCTAAAATGGCTTAAAAAGAATCTCCATCACTATAAATAACTTGAAAAACTCTCACTAGATTTTTTATTTGCTTTCATTAAGTCCACTAATGAAATCTCATGCTCAATATTATAGGAAAAGTGCTGCACAAAATTATCAAAAAGATCATCAAAATCTGTTACTAAATTTTTGGGTGGCTTCAAAAACCACTCCAAGTCTTGTCAAACCAAGCTCCTTGGAAATAATATCAAAATATATATGTAGTTATATGCCACTGGTTGACATACGACAAAGAATTTGATCGAATGAGCCTTCAGGTCACATTTCCCTTTATACTTATCAAATTTTAGTGGTTCATATCCTAAAGGCAATGGTATCTACAAATACTCCATGTTAAATCTATAGGAACATATGCCATTCAATTTAAACTTTTTAGTTTGTTTACCAGATTGAATGGTAGCAATTGCATCCTTCATCTGTTGTAATTCTTTGGATAGGAAACTAGAAGGAATATTGGTTTGAGGGAGAATTTGGGTAGATGGTTGGGAGGTCACAAACGGGACACTTTAACTAGGGTAGGATGGATATATCTATTGGAGTACATTGGTTGGGTTGGGTAATTGACAAGGAATACACATACGTGGATTAAGATGTACTTGAAATTGCATATTTGGTTATGCAATATTCTAGTTTGGATTGGTGATAAAGGTTTGACTTGAAGGATTTTTTGGTTGGGATGAAGGGATATAACTATATTTTGCCTAATGTGGTTGAAAAGGGACATGTTATCAACTAATCAAACCTTGATATTGAGTGGGAACTTATGTACTAAGACCTTGTCTCTAAATTTGTGGCACATTTTAAACCAATGGTTGTCTAGTAGGTACTTGAGAAACATTGAGACCTCCTTGTTGCATGAATCCATGTGAGGAAGTGAAATCAAGTTTTAGATTAGGCATCTATCATTGACCAATATTTGCATGTTGCTGACTAGTCATTGATTGGTTTTGAATGGGCATATTAGTCTGTGACTAAAGAGGTATGTTCATCATTACTTTGTGAGGTGAAAAATTAGTTTCCCCTGATTGACGTGGTAATGTATCTATCCTCTATTACATTGATACACTATATTACTCCTAATATTGTGGAATAATAATCATTACTTGTTGAGGAGAATTATGATTCATCACATTATATTATTAAGGCATGATATTAGCCATTATTTGATTACCTAATCCTATAGATTGTACACTTGAAGAAGTAACTGGTTGAGGTTAGGGTGTATAAACTCCTATTCCCTGGTATGATGATCTACTCATGGGATTAACTATGGGCACATGTTGTTGGCTAATGGTTTATGCATTAGTACCACTTTGATTGAGATTGGATTTTATTTGCACATTGTCCACTACATCTGGCTCACTATGTTGTGTATAGGTTGAAGACACTTCTTCAATAATGGGGACATACATCAAGTTATCTATCGAAGCAATTTGTATGAATGGGTCAAAATTCAGATTATCTTGTCTAGTTAACTCTATCAACATTGTCATTGAAGGAACTAGGTAAATAAGAGGCTTACTCACCATGTTCATCTGATTTAAATCACGTGCTAGGTTTAGGTATGTTTGATATGTTATTTGCATTTTGTTAAAGTGATCTTCCATGATGTTTTTACCTTGATTAAATATATTAGGATCTTGATACATTGTTTGTACAAGAACCATAGGATTTCTAGAAGAACCCTATTGATCATAAATGATATTGTGGGACACTCTTACTAGACTTGGTAAATTTTCATGGGGGAAGTCTACTAGAAACATGGCCCCTACCTCTATGGATCTAACCAAAATCTCATCTTTATTCTCTAACAAATATCACTCGAACAAAAATGGATCATAGTGGAAGCTATATTAATATAATATGACTGTTGAAGTACTGGCTCTTCCACTATAGGTATTATAGCTAGGTATTATGTGATTTGATCTTGGTCTTATTTATAATAAGGTGGTGTGTTAATTAGATAGTTATCTAATGTATCTTATCTTTGTGCCCTTGATTAAGTATTATAAGAGGGATAAGTGACTAAGTATTATAAGAGGGATAAGTATCTATCTCATAAGCAATATTATCTACATAGGGGTCTTGCACCATTTCTTCTTGTACAACTACATTACTAATCCCTAGATTATACATGAGTCCACTATGAGTGTATGAATAAATTTTGGGATCCATAGTTAATGCTTTTATGATAAAAGGTCAAAGAGTTCTACAAAATCTAAAAAGGATAATGTCTAAAATATATGATGTTCTAACTTGGTCTAGATTCATCAAAAGGATCAAAAGGTTTATTCAAAGTTTTGTGAGGAAACAAGCTAGTGTGAAGTATCTAACGTTTCACTATTCACACAAAGATAAGCAAGGTAATGGACCTAAAATCAAAATTCCAAACTCTAATCTAAGAATTTAAAAGTTGCTAGGTCTTTTGGCCAAATGTAGCATCAAAATCTAGACTCAAATAAGGAAAAGTGCTAAGACTGTTGGCCAAATGACATCAAAAGCTAGACTTTGAAATAGATGAAAGTTTTAATCTAATGGATTTGAAACACTTCTAACAAACACTAGGAATTTGATTCCTGGACATGAACTTGATCAACTAGGTATAAGGTATGAAAGAAAAGGCACTTTATAAATAGTTTATTTTCTCATAAAAATGGTATAAAACTTGGTTCTTTTGATAAACAAGCTAGACAAAAGTGAAAAGTATAATTGTTTTAGACAAAAGATCACAAAAGTAAACTTGGATTACTTTAAAAATGTAGGAACAAATTTGGAACTCTATGTAAGAGGGTCTATGAAACAATTTTTGAAATGTTTTGGGTAGTGTAATGATGCTATACTACCAAAAAGGTGTGACAAAAAGGTTTGTTTTAAAAAAATTCTAAGGTAAAGATGTTTTCCTATAATTTTGATAGCATAACACTACTTTTCTTGACTCAAAATATTTTGGTGCATAGGCTCAAAGTGCAAGTGTTTAACACAAAATTGCTTAAGTCTATCAAGTGATGATAATGATTATGAGTCTTAAATGACTTTTAACCCAAATTGGAAATTAAACCTAAGTTCCCTCAAGTTTAGTGCAAATGGTGAACTAACTTAACACATCAACCTTATGAAATTGTAAAGGTACAATTCCAAATTTAGATTATAAGTGAAGGACTTAAATAACTTTGGTAAAGGTCTAGACTCAATTTGATAGCATAACTATGCCAAAGTGGATGATACGAATCTCAATATTTTGATGAACTTTGAACAATGAAAATTGATGAGCTCACATGGGCAGCATAAGACCTCTTTATTCAAAGGAAAATTTGGACTATATGTTTAGATTGGATTGTTTGTTTACACTAAGTTTTGAATTCAAAAAAGACTTTCATCTAGGACAATACCAACTAATTAATCTCTCTTAAATCCTAAATTAATAAGGTTACTTGGTATTGTTATAATCCATCTATATACATCATTTGAGAGGATTTTAAGTGTTTATCCAAAAGTAAATGTGCATTATATAGTTGGTTTTTTAGACCCCCTTCTCTCAAATGATAGTACTATGAGATGGACCTTGAGGTACACCTTACACAAAAAATACTTCCATGATAAGTGGGCATTTGTCTAAGATCTAACAAGTTTTCAAGTGATCTAGGGGAATCAATTACACAATGACTTTCATGCCAAACAATGCAAAATAAAATCACAGATTTTGGGTATGTATCACTTAGCTTCTTAAAAAAAGGTATAGGCCTTTTTGCAACCACTACATCCTATTATTAATTCAATCTAGTGCGATGTCCAAAGTGCCACTACATTCCATGTGCAACTCTAAAGGAGATAAATGAAGTCAATACTAGGAGATGAAACCCTGGGTCAAAGCTTCCCTAAAGAACTTATAGGAGGTGATGAAGACCCCTTGCAAGCTAAGTTTGCATAAAAATAAAGAAAGCATGAAATATAAAGACTTTAGGGTCATTTTTAATGTCACCCAAACTTTGATGAGTTTTTGGAGAGTGCTTTAGATGACTTTATTTCTAAGCCTTAGACTAGGATATTTACAATAGGAATGGTACTTTTGATTCCAAGGGTTCCCTATAGGGGACAAATGGAAGAGCATATATGCAACATTCCTCTTTTTTCCAAATAAAGATTTAACCTAAACAACTATTGTACATAATAATTGACAAGTGTGTTCAATTTTAAGCCCAAATGAAAGTGAGGTGGTGTTCATTTGACCCCTTGGTCTTAGTTGTAAACTTTGAAAGCATTCATCATAAACATCTAAAAATTTTAAACACCAAAACAAAGTTCTTAATTGATTTTTAAGCATGAAAAATGTGATCTAAACATGTTTTTGTCAAATTTCAAGCTTGATCCTATACTAAAAATATCAGCATGTCATTTAGCTTTAAAGCTCTTTTTGTTTTGAAATAATGAACTTTGGAAAAGAGCTCTCGAGTCTGTGTTTTAAGAAAAACATAGTGATCGACATCAGTTTCTATAACTGATTACAGTTACATTTTCTAATCAATGTCAGTTATCCAAATGAAATCAGTTATGCCAATATAACCAATGGTCAGTATACAATTGATGTTAGTTTTACTAACTAATTTCGATTAAGATATTCAACTAATGTCGGTCTTATTTTATGACGTCAGTTACTGTGTAAAAATTGTGCAAATAAAAATGACAAAATAAAGTTATAAAATTAATTTACAAGAGTTTTAAGGGTCCAAAGGAATATTTTGAAGATACAAAATGATCTTCTTCAGGTGTGAGATGTGTCTAGTCCCACTGGGCATGCCATAATGTGATCTAATAATTTGACTCAAGAGAGGATGGTTAGGATGGTGTTAGTTCCAAAATGAAAACAAATTGAAATAAACACACTAATAACATAACATCTCTAGGCCTAGACACTAGGGAAAGATTAGTTAACAAAAAATAAAAATAAACACAACTAAAAAGTAAGGAATAAAACACAATAATTCCTTCGCCTTCCTTGTATGCTCCAAATGCTTTTATTGTAGTGGCTTGCTCAACTTATGCTCATGAAGTCTTTAGCCATGGAAGCTTGACTACCTCCATTTTTCCTTGGCACCTTTGGCTTGTGGCTTGTCTTGGATTGGAATCAATTTGTCATGGTAACACTAATTTCAATGCCTTCTTGAATATATTTGTGCATTTTAACTTTGCATCATCATGTCTTAGAAATGATGTTTTTGGCCTCTCTATTTATAGACTTTTAGAAATGTTTAGAATCAACTTGAACCATCCATCCTGAGATTGAGATGTGTGGTTGAATATTAATTCAATTTTTGAAATTAATTTTTTAATTATACTCATCATGACATTAGAATAAGGGGCAATTAAGAGGCATGGAGGGCATGAATCCTGATATTGGTGGCATTTATGGCCTAAGGATGTCCTCCCAAAAAATGAGGTCACTTGATGATGCAGATATTCAATATTCATTTCCAAAAATAAATTTTAAACAAGTTTCCATGGAATTATTAATTATTATTTGATTTGGGGTAATAAACTCTTGAGCATGATTAAGCACTTTGTGCACAAATTAATCAAATTGATCAAAATGCCTTGTTATTAGTCTAAAATTTGACTAGATTAGAATTAGAAGGTAATGTTAGATGTGTTGGAT
Organism: Torreya grandis; assembly: GCA_037957365.1. NCBI lineage: Eukaryota > Viridiplantae > Streptophyta > Pinopsida > Cupressales > Taxaceae > Torreya > Torreya grandis. The sequence continues at coordinate 2,634,664 of JARHVA010001631.1, read as the reverse complement.
CCATATTCCCATTTAGGATGTACCAAAAAAAATAACAAAGGAACATGTCTTGTGTAGAATATTTGATAGAAAAAAGCAATCTAGAGCACCTAGGTACAAAATTAGCATTTTGACTCAAAATAATCTGATCAAAGTTAGCTGGCCCATAAATTGCATTACCCCATTTAGGGATACCCTGGCCAAAATCAGCACTTGAATATGTCAATTTCACATCATTTAACATGTTTTAGTGTTTTTAGGCCAAGTTGCGGATTTTGGGTGGAAACTAGTCAAAATCTTGATTGGAGGTTATCAGTGGCTAGATTTAGGTGTCTATAATTCTAATAGTACTACAAATTATAGATTTAAGGTATGTGTTATGGCTTAATTAGGTCATAATTTGATTGAATGATTTTATTAGACCTCTAGGATTTAATTTGATATAATCATGTAAATTTTAGAAAGACTTTCCATTTCCAAAATATTATCTTCACTATAACATGTTAAAAATTGAATGTGAGATAATAAACATAGAATTGGATACACAACATCAGGGATGTATTGATTTAAATAAGTTTTATCATTCATACACCTAGCTAATGGTGATTCATAACCCCTCTTATGTCTATGTTTCAAAAAAACATATATTATCACATAAATTGATAGGAAAAGGCGATTCAAGTAATTTCTATTAGGGTTATGTATGACTAGCTGGTAGTAGACCAAGGTTTTGAGTGGAATTAGAGGTCTCCATGTTAGGGATCTGGACACTTAGCTATTATTAGAGTAATACTTATTCTTTCTTTATTTTTTGATTAAAAAATGCGAGATCAAAATTAAACCTATAGTTTCTATTCAGGACTTTGTCAAACCTCTCATAACAAGGGGAAATTGAATTCACAAGATCACACACTCAAATCCAAGGAATGAAAAGGTATAGTATGTATCATGAGGAAGTAGGAGTCATTTTCAAAGATTGGTTTATTTACTCATTTCTAATAAAATTGAATTCAAAATATTACACACTCAAATCCAAGGAATAGAATGGGTTAGTATGTTGCATGAGGAAGTAGGAGTTGTTTTCAAGGAATGGTTTATTTATTCATTTATAATAAGGGTTTAAGTTTAGTTATACTACATTATTGAGATTATAGTTCATTAAAGTACTCAAGAGTATTGTTCTCATTGAGTCACCATTTGTTCTTCCCTAACACACACACACACGTGCACATTTAAAATAATTAAATAGGGACACATTGTTAATTAGATATTATTATAAAGGGTTTTTTGAACTATAATTCTATGACATAATGTTTCAAAGTGAAAACTTAAATAATTTATTTGATGTTACAATTATTTTGTTTCCTCTCTTGATCATCCTTATTTTATTAATTTAATCAAACATGATTCACTTAAATGTTTTTAGAGTGTCTCAAAGTTATGGGGTAATCAAAGATGTGTATAATCCATGCTAACATATTTACATTTCACATTCCATTTTAACTTTTTTTTATGTATGCTTAATGTATGATTTAATGTCTAACATAACTAATATGTTTTTATTTTGGTTGGGCCATTGTCTATTTTATGTATTAAATAAGATTATTATATGCGTAGGTGTCTCTTAAGCCCTCCCAGAGTTCATTCTTTATTACCATACTACATCAATTTGATAACTTCGATCCTAAGTAAAGAACACAAGTCTCCTGGTGGTGACATTAGTGTAGTATTTTGTGTAAACATTCCTATGCAATCAAAGTAATGAAATTCATCCATGAGTCATCATCTTGATAGTTTGAGGTGACATCAACACACATAATTATATAAAAGTATGGGTCAAGTGAAGTAGTGATATCCATACACATTTCATCATCCCTATAACCTAGGGGTAATGTTAGCATGGACATTTATGGACAATCCTAAGAAAGTAAAGTAGAAATAATTATCTAGGTGTCATCAGTGTGGTATTTCAAAGATGATGTCAATATGGAACTTTATACAAATAATCCTAGGAAAGAAATGTAATGAGAGCCATCCACATGTCATCATCCCATTATATTTTAGTTGATATCATCATGGACCTATGTACATAAATACGCACGCAAATGAAATATTGAGATTCATCTACCTATCAGATCCCACTATCCCATGACCAAAGAAATAAATCATGACAAGTTGTAGTTTAGATAGGAAAAAAATAATGACAAATAAAAACGTGTCCACCAACTCTATGTAATAAAATGGCAAAGACATCAAAACCAAAATAGAGAGTATAAAAGAGACATGTCATACTAAGATGACTAAGCACCTGGAAGAATGTAAAAGGAGCCATATGGTAGTTAAAGTCGTGAAAGTCAGTATTTATGAAACTCAAAATAAAAAGAATAAACAAGGAAAAGAGTGAATGTCATTTTTGCACTTAATTCAAATGAACTAAATAATTCATGTATTCAATTATTAAATCCAATGAAACTAAAGCAATATATTACAAATTTCCATTTTTAGTTTAATTACTTTTCCTCCAAGTTATCAAGAGTATTATGAATTCTGAGCTCAAGTGCAAACTATGAATCTAAAAGTTGATTTCAGCCAAGAATTTACAATATTTTTAGAGTAAATAATGTTTAGATATCATCAATTGATTACTCATCTCAAAAACTAATTCCCTATGCATACTCAGTTATAAGACCAATCAAATGCATAGATAAAATTTTTAATCTGATTGCATTAAACCATGAGTTCAAACACTAGTCAACCATTTTAGATATGGTTGACATAGTTAAACCATATAAGGATGAGGACCAACACTCTATTTTCACATGAAGGTAGAAGGAAAACCTCCATACCACCAAAGTAGTTCACCTTCACAACATAAAAAATAAGCTAGAGGTAATGCCCTATAATGACTTAGTATTTGATTTATTCATGAAAGGGAATGTTACTAGAAATATATTACAATTCAAGCTAGGCAAGACAATAATTATATACATTAGTATAAATTACCTTAAGAGGTATTATAGGGTCCCCTTCCCAAACATATAATTTAATTAAGACATGGTGAATTCATGACTTCAGAGCAATAATTTCAATAGCAATTTATAAGAGTGGGCCAAGAACCCAAGAAAATGTGGTTTAGGGGCCTACCTCAGCTATCCCCATTTCAATATCTAGACCATGGGTGTGAACCGGTGTGGCTCTACTAAATAGGATATATGTTTTTTTAACCATCACTTATGAGAATGAGGTATGGGTCCCTTTTCTAGATATGATTTTAACTTTCAATAAAAGCATTACATTAAGGGAGATCAGTAGCTCCAATATAATTTTTAAACTCACAAATCCTATAATATCTCTAAATGGGAATTTATACATGATTTATTACATGATAAAAATGGTGACTACAACTGTGTATTAATATTATGAGTGACCATAGAAACCATATTTAGACTACCATAAAAATAAGATAGATGATGAGTTCAATGTTATTTGTATCCATAGATTTAGGAATAACATGAAAAGGCTAACAAATACCTTGTATCCTCTAGTGTATCAAGTGATATATGGGGAGAGCATGCCTAGGATTTCCAATCCCATAAAGAAAACTATTCAAAATATGGGTGATTACTAGTTGTACCCTGAGTTCATAGTAATAAAAAAATGTACGTATTTTATAATTACCAAGGATTGTGGCTAACCAAGTAGTTGAACAATAAATTTCTAACCAACTAGATGATAGTGTTGATGCTAACTTAATAAAATACAAGAGAGTAGTTATCCATCTTACTCCTTTTACCATTAGTATTATGCATTACATAAGGTGGGAGAATCTCCAGTTGGTTGGAAAGATAAGGGTGCATTGTGGTTTCAAACTGATATGTTTCAAACACTATGACCCAAGAAAAAATGTAAGAGAACACATTAAGAAAATATGAAATAAAATTTATAATCAACTATGGGCACCAACCTTATGACCTTGAAAATATATTTATGAATGTTAAAGATGATTCTAAAGTGTTAATAAGATGCACATGGACAACATGTCTATAATTATGGTATAGAGGATCTAGTATGATCCTACCATCACCATAGATAATGTAAATATGATTAAAAATAAAGAATTTAGGATTATGAAGAAGGAATAGATTGAGTGTTTATTATTATGTTTCTTACCTACCATCCTAGTCCATAAAGCATTAGGGAAGGCCAAGTATACAATTGACACACTAGTCTAGAGCCAAGCTATTAGATGGAGGAAGGGTATTCTTCCTTTTCCTATAATATGGAAATCCTTTGCAAGGGTAATGATACCTATAGGATAATCCCCCTTGGAAATACCTACAACACAAATAGAGTAAATAGAGAAAAAAATTGTGTTAGACATTCCTTCATGGATCCAATAATTGTAATAATAAGTAGGAAGACAAAAATTTGTGACAATTGAACCTACAATAAAGTTTCATTTTGACAGATAAACAAAAACATTAAGAAATGTGAAGAGGAAAATTATGGTTGTTAAAGTGCAACAAATTGATATGGAACAAAGAGAAAACATATTCTATTTGATAAAACAAATAAAAATAAATCCCTTGGATCTAGATAGATATAGGGAGGACCATTATATTTTTATAGATGTTGTTAGGAGAGTCATTAAAGAGATGTTCAAAATTTTTGATTAGTCTATTAAAAGGCAATAAGAGGTGATTACTATCTATGCTACCAAAGAGATAGTGGAAAATTTATAGAGGATAGATAAGAAATTATTTTACACTATTGGTTCAATAAGGTTAGCAAGGACACCTCCCAACATGAGTGGGGAGACATTCTTCAATTATTATAAGATATAAAATATATTGATGTAAAACTACATTTTATAAGTCAAGAAATAAGGAATAAGGCTTATTCTCACTTAATTTTAATAATAATATATAAAACTACTTGGGCACAAAAAGTGATAGTGTAATTGAGTGGCATCAAGAGATGTAATCTCTAGTCCAATAATTTAAAAAAATAGGAAAGATAGGATATCTCCATCTTAACCAATTTAAGAGTTACACAATTAATCATTATTTATGCTTAATTATTTCCCAAAACCATTTTTTATAACCACATGTGAGTAGTAATAGATAGTTTTAGGGCAAAGATTAAAGGCACTATTTATAGAACTAGTGATGGAATAATGCAATGGATCAATTATTCAAGGGAAAAAAATATAATGACTGAGGCACCACATTTATAGGTTAGAGATACATTAATCATAAATTAAAAAAATGATAGATAAGCTTCCCCAATGATTCACAATATATCTACTTGATTTTTAGACCATAAATGTCAAATTTTAGGGAAGTCATGCAATTTGCCTATAGATGGAAGTAATTAAAAAGACACTTTATAAATAGGGGTTATGACTATTCCACCTCAAAGTTTTCAACTTTAAAAATATAAAATAGTGTAAAATGACACTAGGCTTGCCTATGTGATACTTCTAGTAACTATAGACATAATTAGATTGGCAGATATTTTAGGATTATATACAATTCAAGTGTCTACTTCAGTTGTAATGCAAGTTGTAACCTCAATTCCATGTAAATTATCCCCTACTTTGGATTTGTCATAGTTTTCTTATTTTAATAATGTTGTATAATCACTTTATAAATATACATATATATTTACATGTACTGATTGAAATGGAACTATTAGTTCCTAATTCATTTAGCTTGTATAAATTGTATTTTAGATGAATTTTTTTATTTTCATCAATCATTATTATACATTCATACTTTGCATGAGATTAACATATAATGTTATTTTTAGATATGTATTTTTAGACTTCACTTTAGAAATGATACCTTCCCCATCCTAATATTTTTATACTTGTATCCTCATATTCTAAAAGGAAGAGAATTTTGGCTATTAATATTAATAAGAAAATATGAAAAGTTCTATAGTTTAGTCTTGATGTGAAAAATTTTATTGTTATACAAATTTTGGATTGTGTAAGAAGTCTTATCATCTTAGTTTATTAGTCTTTTAGTTGTATATGAGTTATCTCTTTTATGTACATTTATTCGTATTGATATATCAATGATCTGAATGCCTTTTGCATATGAATCATAACCCCCTTGTATATGTGCTATTATATTCTTACAAACATAAAAACCTTTAGTGTAAGGCATCTAACTATGGTGTATTTTAATTCCCTTTGATTCCTAACTATGTTTTACTATTTTTGTGCTATAGTATCCTACATAAAATATTTGTCCTTTATTCCTTTTCCAACCTATAGTTCAAGTGATGGTATAGAAATGTTTCATCTAGTTTCATCTACAAGCCTCCTTTTATACCATATATTTCCCTCTTTTTGAGTTTATTTTGATATTACCCACCCTAGGTTAGATCCATCATCATTTAACCATCTCAAGTATAATTAGATTAATCCATATTCAACTCAATCTTCGGTAAAAAATCTACCTCGATCATCATTATTCCACCAACAATTTTTTTACAAAATGAAATACCCAACAACTCATATCTTGGAGTGAATACTTTCACCAATCCTAAAAAGTTAGAGGCTACCTCATAAATTTTTAAAAATATATGCATAAAACCCATATCAATACAAAGGAATTTGTATATATACCAATATGGATAACTGATTCAAATGTTAAGTATCATTAATCACAATTTGGATGGATAAGTTTAGCTCTAGGCTAGATTCTTGGTGTGATAAATACTCTCTCATTTAGATTATTTTATTTTATATAAACTAGTTAATAGTTTTTAAAGTTTTTATATCTATATGATGATTATAATATGAGCCATACATATTATATGACTTTTTAAAGTGTAATGGGAAGGTTTAGTACATAGGTTAATGGATAATAGGTATAAGGACACAAAAAATCTAAAATGGATAAACCTTTAGGGGTATATGCCTATCTATGATAGGCTTACATAGTTATAGATATTTTAATAAAAAAATATGGATCAATTACCAAGGTAGGCCTAAAAAATAGGTGATCCATTCATAACCTCTACATAGTTGAATACACTCCTCATTCATTCCTCTATGTAGAGATCTCACCACTACCCCATTCATGTGCATTCTAACGTCAGGAGCTTGTTAAAAATAATACACCTAAGTCCCACAATTTACAATAAAATTTCACACACTAATCACATGAGGTCATAGAGTTATCACCTCATAAACACTTTGTCACAAACTTGCACACACTCTTTATGTTCCACCTCAGCTCAACCACCTGTTAGTCTACTCTAATTGCATGGATCGACAACTAGCATAGAATTAACCATTAAAATTCAAATCCTTCACCTTTATTTTTTTCCAAAAACAAATGGGGGTTATTTGGAATGGTTAGTATGACCATTACTATCAAGGGAAGTTCAGATACCATGCCTACCATGGAGGCCAATTCAAATACAACAATTATTACTACTCTTGTATTCTATATGTTATATATTTGTAACATATGTATTCTTTAGGAATAAAAATGAAGGATGAAATATTCACCTTAATATCTTGTAATTGAATTCCTGGTATACAATTAGAACATAGACAATTTGCCTACATGCACCTACACTCTATACATCTTTTATAGCCATTGTATTCTCTCCCCAATTATTTACTAATGAATAAAAGTTTCATTTCTTGCAAGTAAGACTTCCACTCCATTTTGATTTTTTTGTCTAAATAATTCATTCTACATTCACTCTTTATAACCATAAATTGGTTTTCTATCACACATCTTGGTATTGGGCCCCATGGTGTAGATTATTTAGTATCAGAGCATTGCTCTATTCCATTTTCTATGCCTATAACCATAAGAACATAATGAAAGAGGGAAGTTTTATTAGTCAATTCTATTTTAGAGACTCATTTTGAATGTCATAGTACAAACAAGATGGTTGATGCCTAGAATTAACTCGAGGTGTCCCTAAAAAATTGTAGGCTCATTATAGGTATTTTAGAGGCAAAACACACCAAATGTTTTGGTCAAATATGTGAGTTAATGATACAAATCAATCTGACATCCTCCTCTTCATATCAATAACATGCTCTATAATAGTTTTAGCAATAAACCCCTTTCAAAGTATAAGTCAATCTTGACATCCTTATATTTGAAATTAAAATTGACACCAAAGCATTGGATGCCTACATTTGACAACTTGAGATGGACAGATAACTGTCAACTCTTGCACTGATGATGAGAATATCACTTTACAAGTACCAAAAATGTCTATTTTAGTTATTCATTAGTGGGATAACTTAGTGTGAATCACACATAAGATTCCATTATAATAGAGTCCTAATAATTTTTTTTGACTAAATAAAGGAGGAATACTACCCTCTCTAACACTTAAAATATGGATACATCAAGTTCCAATAACTATGCCAATGTGAGGATCAGTCTTTGGAAGACTATACCAACATTTTCATGACTTCTTTACATGGGTACAAGAGAAATTGAGTGAATGACAAGGGTTTTGAATTACATAAATAGACTCTCACCTTATCTCTACATGAATATGGAGTTATTTGTTTTTGACACATTAGGATAAGCATATTACAATGTTTCCAATCTCGAAGCCAAGGTGAAGATGAAGTAGCATGCCACCTCTTTATCCAATGCAATGTGTAAGGAACTATCATTGCATAAATACAAATAAAATCCTTTTATATAGAAGAATAATACCTCTTGTAAAGGAGAGCAACCTCAAAAGCCTATACAACACTCAAAGGCTTTGGTACCTTCTAATTTATACAAATGAAAGAATAAGTCCAATGACAAGTGGTTCTATCATCATTGATCATCCACTCATGATGAATATGAATGTCATTTGTAGTAATCCTTTCTCACACAATATACATTGGACCCACACTAATGGACAACATTAATCTATATGACTCTTGTCTAAATACTAGCACCACTACCATAAATATCTATGAAGATCATGAATGCCTCTTCCCCACTTAGTTTTTGGTGATGCACCAACATTTCCATGTCATATTTAATAATGGTAGCTAGAAAAATATCATTATGTAATAAACCACACAACACCTTTATATTACCTCAACTATGCACCTTAAGCCTTATTCTCTTATGTGGGTATAGCAAGGGAAGAATTTATAGATCAGATGAAAATGCACTGTTTAGTACAAAGTTAAGGATATGGAGGATAACGTCACTTTTGACATCATACCTCTAAAAGTATATGAAATTTTTCTATGAAGAACATATCTATTTGACCATGAAGCTACATGTTAGGCCAAGCCATAGTAGTGGGTAATCCATGTGCAATATTTCTTCTATAAACTCTTTGTGTCAGCACCCTCGACTAAATTCACCTTCATCTCTACCAAATAGTATTACAAGATAATATTGTAAACATATAAGTTCATATTACTCATGGATCACCCTAATACACCTACACAGTATAAAATGATAAAGTGCACCTTAGTAGTGCATACAACTCACACACTATCATAATAATGGTAACTTGATAAGTTAAATAAAAAAGTGAATTCTTCATGAATATTGAAGGCCTTCTAACACACTGCATATTAAAACACTATATTGATTTAGTCCCTAGATCCCTTATTCCAAATAGTTCCCTATATCATAAATTAGTTTAGGAGAATGATGAAGTTTGGTACTAGATATAAGAGCTCCTCAATCTGGGTAAGATCAGAATAATATCTTCACCTTGTATAAGTTTGATTTTAATCACACCCAAGATAGATGGGTTCTATAAACCCTACATAGACTATCATGCATTCAAGAAAATCATGGTAAAGAATTAATACCTATTTCCACGTATTAAAGACCTTATGGACCAGCTCTAAGGCACATAATACTTCACTAATATTGATCTAAAGATAGGTTACCATTAGGGTCCAATTCATCTTGAAGACATCTAGAAGATAAATTTTAAGACATGGGAAAGATTGTATGAATGGTTGGTTATGATTTTTGACATCATCAATGCACTTATACATTTTGACATCACCAATGCACTAGACACATTCATGTGCTTAATAGATTATCTACTTAGGACCTTCTTGAAATCATCCATCATCATCTACTTGGATGACATCCTCATATTCAATAATACTATGGAGGATCATATATAACACATCTCACATGTCTTAGGCACTTTGCACCAACACAAATTTCAAGTAAACTTAGTGAAGTATGAATTTAACATTATGTAGATCTAACTTGGTTTACATCATTGACTGCATTGGTATTATAGTATATCCAAAAATATAAAAGTGATCTAAGGTTGGCTTACTCTATGTAATCTCATATCACTAAGGAATTTTCTTGGACTTGCTAACTTATACCATAGGTTCATCCTTGGTCTCTCACACATCTCTTTGGATCTCACCTAAATAACATGTGAAAGATCAAAGTTATATTAGACTCATGCACAATAATGCACTTTTTATATGCTTAAGTAATGCCTCTATGAATCACTTATTCTCACAATGCTTGAAATTTCATAAAACTTTGAAATTCATAATGATGCATCTAACTATGCACTCAATGCAATGCTCATGCAAAATGGACATATTATCACATATCACTCAAAGGCATTTAATGGCATGATACAAATTTACTCCACCTATGAGAAGGAAATGTATGTTATTATGCAATAAATCAAGTAATGGTGATATTATATTCTTAGGAAGGATATAGTCAAAAACACTATGGAGGAGCATATAAAACACATCTCACATGTCTTAGGCATTATGCACCAACACAAAATCATCATATTCAATAATACTATGGAGGAGCATATAGAGCACATCTTTCATGGCTTAGGCACTTTGCACTAACAAAAGTTTCAAGTAAACTCAGTGAAGTGTAACTTTAACATAATGTAGATTCAATACTTAGTTTACATCATTGAATACATTGGTATTAGATTATATCTAAAGAATGTAAAAATGATCTAAGGTTGGCCTACTCTATTTAATCTCATAGAATTAAGGAATTTTCTTGGACTTTCTAACTTGTATCGTACATTCATCCTTGGTCTCTCATACATCTCTTTAGATATCACCTAAATAACATGTGAAAGAGCCAAGTTAGATTAGACTCATGCAAAATAATGACCTTTTGATATGCTCAATTAATGCCTCTATGCATCACTTAATCTCACAATGCTTGACATTTCACAAAAAATTGAAATTCATAATGATGCATCTGTTTATGCACTTAATTTAGTACTCATGCAAAATGGACATCCTATCACATATCACTCAAAGACATTTAATGAAATGTTGAATATTTACTCCACCTATGAGAATGAAATGCATGTTATTATGCAAGAAATCAAGTAATGGTGACACTATATTCTCAAGAAGGATATAGTCATTCATTCATACCATAAACCACTTCAATTCTTTTAGTCACATAACAAGATATAAAATATGCACCACATGAAATTGAATAATTACTTGTAACAATTCCATCTCATGATTAATAAAAATAAAGGGAAGGACAAAAAGGATGTAAACTACCTTATTTGACTATCAGTTCACACACTCATCATGATGTTAGACACACATGACCACAACTTCACTAATTGGGTACCCCTATACTCAAGTAATTAGGACTTCAAAACATCTTAAACCACCATTGTGTAAGGTAAATAAGTGCTAGATTTATACTTGTCTTAACAACATATATACAATATTGAACATATCTACATTCCCTCTACTGCACCTCACTAATGACTCATCCAAAAGACACACTACAGTGAGACATCAAGACACTTTGGTGTGATAAAGACTCTAGCCACATTATGGTCACACTTTTACTAATTACACATGCACACATATGTGGAGCACAACATCAAGTCTTGCATTTTTTGTTGCATAATAAAACACACAAATATGGATATAGGAATTTACACACCTCTTCTAGTTCCATCTAGACCATGGGAATATATTAGCATGTATTTCATGATTGAGATACCTATCATGAGAAAATAACATGATGTTGTGTTCATTGTAGTGGATTAGTTTTCCAAGATGGCTATCATGGTAAAATGCAATAAATATATTAATGTAGATAACAATTCAAATGTATTCTTCAAGCATGTTTGGGATCATTTTGGGATACTAACATCCATAGTCTCTAATCATTATTCACAATTTCTGAGTCATTTTTTAAAAACATTATGGGATTTTATGGGTACATAGTTAGATAAATCAATGAGTTTTCATCCTTAGAAATATGGGGAAAATGAAGTGGTTAATAATAAACTTATTGATATTCTATTAATGTATAACTGTACACACACTCACACTTGGGATGGCAATCTCTTGTACATCCAACACACCTATAATAGGGATCCTTATAGCTCTATTGGTCATAGTCCATTATATACATGTATTAGGTTTCAATATATGGTACATATATACATATCCTACCATGCACCATCAAGAAATAAGTCATGAACACAAGAATGAGAAGTATACAAATCCAATAAGTTTCTGTGCCACATCCATTTTATTCACTAGCAGGTTTAACAAATTCTCTCTTGTACTTAAGTAAAGTATAAGGAACATGATGACACACATTAAATACCTCATGAATTTAGAGTCAGTGATAAATTATAGTCAAAAATTTATAAGTATCATTTAAAAGGTCCACACTAGAAGATCAAGCCTTTGTTCTATGGTCATTGCACCATTCTACACATAGCTAGTGAGAATGCCTTCATTCTTGATCTACCATAGTACTTGGGCATACACCTAGTATATAATGTAGAGATTCTCAAGTATTACATTACACTCTTTATTGAGACAATAGTGATATGAAATAATTTTTATTTATATCCCAAACACTTGTGCCTCATAGATTAGGACCAAATCATTAAAGTGACAAACATATGCACTTGTCTTGGCACACATCAAATTTTTAGAGTAGTTAAGGTTAAGAAATGTACTAAATAAGTTAAGTGGTACAATTTGTAGTATCTTTAGGTTTAGTTACTCTAACTATGAAATGATTTAATTGATACCATTTATCTTAAATAAAGGAGGAAAGTTCTATGTACATCCTATGCATAACTGAACACACTCCTTGTTTTTTCCTTTATGTATATCTCATACCTCTCCCCCATTCATATACATTCCAATACTAGGTTCATGTTAAAAATACTTTGCCTAAGTCTTGAAATTTATCATAGAATTTGGCACACTAATCACATGATATCATATAATTCACACCTCATAGACACTTGGTCATAGACCTTCATGCACTCCTTAGGTTCCACCTCAACTCAACCACTTGCTAGTTTAATTTGACCACATGGTTTGATAATTGGTATAAACTTAGCCATTAGTATTAAAATATTAAACCTTTCCTTTTTATTTCAAAAAAATCAAGGTTGATAGGAATAGTTATAATGTTAATAATTCTGACCATTATCACCAAGGGAAGCTCAATGATCATGCCTACCATGAAACCTGTTTAAAAAACAATAGTTATTATTTCTCTTATATTTTGCATGATATATGTGTATGTGTATGGATATGTATATGTATGTTTATATAACATATGTATTCTTTAGGAAAAATAATTAGCAATGAACTATACACCTTAATATCTTGTAATTGAATTCTTAGAATACAATCATAACACAGATAACTTACCTACATGCACCTACTATGTATACATGTTATTTATCCATTATATTCTCTTCCCTATTCTTTTTTAATGAATATAAGTTGAATTTCATATAATTAAGACTTTTACTCCATTTTTAATGTGTTTTTATTGTTTTATATAAATAATTTATACTACATGCACTTTACATAGCCATAACTTAGATGTCACCCACACATCTTGACCTTGGGCCCCATGGTGTAGATAAATAGGTGATAAATGGTCTATATGTACTAACATATACCTTATAGATAAGTATTATGATTTTTTGGATTAATGGAAAAAATATGTACTAAATTGGGGTTAGGGATATCCTATAAATGTTTTAAGATGTAAAAGTTTGTTAAATAAGTCAAATTAGGAATAAAACATGAGAATAAGTTTTTTTCCAATTTTTTGTGTTTACATAATTCCCCCACTTTGATGTGGGTGTTATTGAAATACATCCATGGGTCAAAGTATATAAGTAAATAATTTGAATCATTCACATTTATTAATTAGTGAATAATTAAGAGTTTTACCTTCCTCTTGCTATGTTTTTATCCACACTTGATAGCTGATGTACAAGAAATAATTACCAATTGCTACTGATATATTACTCATGATATATGTGAGACCCCTATTTTCATAGTGGTTACTTTTAGACATTTTTTGTATTTATTTATTATTGAGACATGATATTTTATTGGTACCTTATGTCTAAGATAAATATTCTATATATTATGTGATGTTGATTTGATTATGCAATAATAAATACATGCTTAGATTAAAAATTTATTCTATTAATTATGATGTCAATGACATGCATATGTATTTGCTCCAGTTAATTGTTGTGATGGTATGCCTATTATATGCTCATATTCACTTTGTATGATTGAAATTTCTTATATTCTTTATTTAATTTAGTTACTTTGGCTACTTAAGCTATGGCATTTTAAGTTTGCATTATTGTGAAGGTGATAGGGGAGGTTAAAAAGGGATCTAGAACTATGTCAAGCATCAATAAATCATTGGTAAAGTGATTTCATGTGTATTTGACCATTCTATTATTTAAACCATTAATTATTTCATATTTGGACCTAGTCAAAAGTTTCGGACTTCCTTAACCTTCCTATAATTATTCAACCCCATGGATATTATTCATACCTCTTATTATAAACATTAGGTGTATCCTTAATTTTTATTTCATTTATAAAATGTAATTTAAATCCACATAAGTTGTTATATTAACTCAAAACTCGGATGGAAACATTAAACTAACTTTTCAAGTGGATTTTGAGTGTTCTATAAGGGATTAGGGGTACACATAAGGCCTTCGTTGGCTATATGATGGATTGGGACTTTATTTAGAGTGTAGATTAAGTAAAAATACCAACCCATGTGGATTTTATGGAATAATATAGTGTGATCATTATTTATGGGTAGAATTACTTGATTTTCCATATGTTCTTGTAAGTGAAGTTATTGCTAGGGGAGATTTGATTACCTTGGACCAATGGATGGAAAAGGACACAAGAAACCTTCCCATTAAACTTTATAGGAGAGTTATTAGGTTATTTTAGGAATGGAATCCATAATTGAGGAGAAATTTTGGCCATTTTGAAATTTGGAAATTAGAGAAGAGCTGGAGAAGAAAGATGAAACCATCTAGAGAAGGAAGGAACCTTATTGAGAAGGATAAATTAACCTTTCACTTATGGAGGATTATCTATGTTTGTCCTTAAGGACAACTGAAGTAGGATTTTATGTACTATTTTGATTTAATTTTATTTTATTTACTTTGAAATTATAATGTTCTCCCTTATGTTTTTTTATTATTTTCAATAGGTGTAGAGCCACTTAGCCAACCCTCTTTTTATTATTTCTTACCATGGTTGTGCCTATCGACATTGTGTTGGTTTTATTGGTCACTTGGGATTTAGAGATGAAAAATCCCTCTTATTTTACTTTGATATTTTTGAAATCCATTTCTTGTTTCATTTTTATGCCATTAGATTACCTAATTTAGGTTGATTTACTTTCTTTGTTTTGTTCTTTTATATAATGGTAGTGTTTGGTGGAACTGGGTTCCTATTACCTCATGATTTTCATTTGTGTAGTGGTAGTGAATGGTGGAATCATAATTACTCTTCCCTCCTACATGGTACATTGGATTGGTTGATTTTGTTATTTCTCTCCCATGGTGAAGAGATGGTAGAATATGAGTGAGGCATACCTACATTATTATTCTCCTTTAGTAAGCATTCAGTGTTGGAAATGTGTTTATGTTATTATCATTATGGTGTTTGAAATGGTGATTATTTTTTACTTGCATTCTTGTGTTGGGTAAGGAACATTCTTATATATAAATAAATTTTTAAGCATCTTAGATGTGTTCCTAGTGAGTGATCCCTTTTGTGTTTTATTTATCATCTAAACCTTGTCTTTTCAACTTATTACACCTTAGACTAATGATGTGAATATGATTATTGCTTTTATTACTAGTCTATGGGTTACATAGGGAAGTTTCCTGAGGATGAAAAATGTATGTGAGGTGAACCCCTCCTATGGTTTTCCTTGTGAGTGACTTGTAGAGTTCACTTGAATAATTATGGTTTCTAAGATTTTTTAGTGATTTATTTCCTTTATATTTTCTATTTAATCAATAATAAAAGAGAAGATACAAGTATGATGTACATCACATGATTTAATTACTTGATTTCCATTTCTATTCCTTGTTGAAGAGGAGAGAGAATGAATGTATTAAATAGAAATTATATTAAAAGAGAAAATTAAAGTTTGAAAATGATATGTTATATTTTAATCTATGTATTTACTTATATTATTGATTCCATGAAAGGACTACTACATGCAAATAATTTTTATGTGGTTTTAATCTTATAAAATATTCCCTAAATAATAATTTTTATGTAGTAGGATTCCTCAAGGTTCCATATCAACTTAAAAAATATTTTTATGTGCCACTATACGAAAGTGTTTTTTAATGTTGAAAGCACTTTAAAAGGTTCATTTTCCATTGTCAAAATATTAATCTTTGCTTAATATTTTTTCATGCTTTTAGAGGTATAAAAAATCTCTAAGTAATTTGAGAACAAAGTTTTATATTTTTTTATTATGATGTTTTGAATTTCATAATTTTTATCACTATGAGGTGCTCATTATGAATTTACAAATTATGATATTTTGTATGGTAATTTTATGAATACACAAACCCATTAGAAGGGCAAGGTGCATTTTATGTGGGGTAGGATTAGCACTTTAGTTGATGGTCACCCATGTGACTACAAGGTTTTATAATCCCAAAGGGATAACGTTTAATCCTTGTGATGCTTATCTCAACTTATGCCAAAGTGGTCACATGTTTTGGATAATGTGGTTGGGATTCATGTGGCTTAAAATATATGCAGTGATCGCATTGTATGGAATTTATTTAAGGGAGTAGTAAACATATGATTACTAAGGCCCATAATAAATATTGGATAGCAATATAGTTATTTTTTTTTAATTAATATTTAATAAACATTTATTTTATTCATTCAATATTATTATATTAAAAAAATTCCTAAATTTTGAACATGTACATGGAAATTAAAACCAAATATTTAATTCAAACCTGTACATGTTTTTTATCTACTGATTCAAGTGATTTAAAAGAAAAGAGGTGGGGTGACCCCAAAATGGATCCCCATTGAATTTTTAATGCCATTCCACTTGAAATAATTATTAAGTCTTGGAATTGTTTTATATAAATGATCTATTTCTTATAGAGGTGTTTTTGGTTATTTTTAAATTAATATACTATTTTTGTTCTAGAATTTATGGATACCTAGATACCTCAAGGTAGGGGAACTCAAAATCCATCCCCCACCCTCCTCATTTTTTGTGGCATTTTTGTGTAATAGGTTTTATTACCTGAACCTATATGGTTCTTGATATATGATGCTTTTATTAAAGGGAGGGAGGTATTTTTAGACTAGTTTGATGATTATGGGCCCTTGGAAGCCTAAAATGGGTTGACCCCAAAAGGTAAAACTATTATTTTTATTACTTATATCATATGAAACAATTTTGAAAACTTAAATCTATGTTTTAAATTTGTTTCTTCTTAAACCTAGCTTGATCGCCATTAATGGTTTTCATGGAGTATTAAGATCACCAAGATGTTTTAGGAAACTATGGGAGACTTAGACCTCCTATAATGTTATTAATAATATGGGTACTATAAAAATAAATTCAAGTATTCATGTATTTAAAAAAAATAAAAATGAATTAAAGTGAAAAAAGGACCAAAATCTTGGAGACTCCACTAACAATAGTCATCCAAGGTTGAGGAAGGTGAGGAGGTATGACTATGGACAATTCATCCTTAAAAACCTTCTCCCTTATTTAAAATATATTATTTTTTGACTTAATGGTTTTTTTTAAGCATCTATTTACCTCTATAAGGATTTTTATGATTTCCCTACATTTGACTAAATTCGACGGTTAAGGTTGAATTGGTCTAATGGTAGATGTGGGTTATTCTAGTACTAAGGGGGACTATAAAATATATTATAAAACCATTTTTGAGTTGATATGAGGAATGTATGACTTCCTTTCTATCACTTTCCTCTAAATTTCAATCAACTAAAATTAGATTCAATTTGTGACTTAAGTGTGAACCAAGCCTTGTGATTGGCTAGATTTACCCGAAGATCATGGAGTACATTAGGACAATTTAATTTAATGGTTGATCTCTAAAAATTTTCAAAGATATATAAATTTAAAATATTGAAAAAAAAACCCTAGGAGTTGGTGAGATAAAATTTATCACAAAAAAATTTGCATCAAATGCATCAAAAGCTTTATTAACTGATTGGTTGATTAGCTAAAAAGCACAAAGGAGGTACATTTTATAGTGAGATATTAGGTCACAAAAAATGTAAAATCTCAAATAATTATTATCAAATAAATTAAGTGTATTTTCACCCAATTACCTTAGCAACCCTAAGCAAGATAAATAATAATTATGCAGGTAAAATCAAAAGCAAGAAAAAATATACACTAACAACCCTTGAAGTTTAGCTTAGGTGGATAGAATAATTGGGTGCCAATAATGATTCTTGATAACTTACTCAAGTAAAATACAACTCACATAAGGTGGAAAAAATGATAAAACCTATAGGAAAAAATTCCTCTCTAAAAAATATCAAGGTGAGAAATCGTACATGCTCTAAGGACATTGGGCACAATTGAAATATATCCAGAAGTGAGAATTAACATGGCACATATAGAGGAAAACTAAGAAGTCCCCATAAAATATGTTGAATTTGCATATATTAGAGCACATAGGATAATTAATATCACTAATGAGATCATCTAATTGAATACTAAAGTGTTAGGAAAAGTTAGCCTCACATGGAATTTGGGTACATATTATAAAGTGAATAATTACACAAGTAATAATTTAGTATTTGTTGTTTGGGGTAGTTAGTAGAATATATTAGTTGAGTTACATATTATTGTGTGTAAAAACATTATTTTTAGATAGTAAATTTAATTTTTACCATATCTCCAAATGGTTTGGGACACAATTGGGGGGATAGATCCTTAAGTAATCATTTATCACAAGTACCATATTTACCAACAACTAAGACAATTGGTCTGGGAATACCAATGAACAACCATAATCAACATAATAATACTAGAGATCAACCAAAATTGCCCTCCAGTACCATACTAAGATTTGAACTTAGGTGGTGCTTGTAACAACTAAGTTACTTTACCAACTCACCCACATCTCATCGGTAAAGTGCTAGTTACTAACATTTTTGTAACTAGATGTTTCTATCGCTAATTCACTTTTCAGATTATAAAGAGAGAGAAAAAAATAAAGAGATAATGGACAAGGCATGTGAAGTACCTAGATGTAGACTGCGCACCGTAAATCCAAACGCTTGTGAGCACTCCTCTTTGGCTGTGGAGGAATGACACCTGCAAAGAAGAAAACTTGGACGAAAAGGCGTTAGATGGATAGGCGGTGGGTTGCCAAGCAAAAGCCTATTCCCAGAAGTATGAGAACTTCCTTAAGGGAGGTCAACCCACTGTTTGATAAAGATAAATGACTGATAAAAAGATAGAATGCTAAAATAGACTGAGATGATAGCAAACTGAAAGAAAAAAGGAAGCAAAGGCTTACCTGGAAGAAGCTATCGGCCTGGTTGCAGTCGCTGGCGTCGGTGGTCTCTACCGGCGTCGGTTGTCGGGTCTACCGACGTCGGCTATGTTGCTGTCGTCGGTCGGGATAATGACCGGCGTCGGTCGGGGCAATGGCCTCTAGACGGGTCTGGGCAGGTTCTGGTATGGGCTTGGTCTGTGGATGGTCCGGGCTTGGTCTGTGGTCTATTTAAAGATGGTCTGTGGACGGGTCTGAGTCTGATTTGAGGCAGTCAGGGGGTCTGTGCAGAGATACAGGGGAGTCAAATGGACAGAGAGGGATAGAGAGATAGAGGAAGCCAATCAGGGAGATAGGAATCTGGGTCTATCTGGTTTGATTATCAGTCTGGGGGGATAGAAGAGCTGAATCTAGTTTAAAACACGATAACTAGAAAGCATAAAGAAAATAAATAGAGTACTTACCTATGCCTGCTGAAGAAAGTGTTGGTCTTGTTGCTGGTGTTGCCGAATGTGAAGCCTGTTGCTGATGAAGATTCCCTGTTGTTCACCTGCAGAAGATTGTTGTGTACCTGAGGGAGAGAGTCAGATTGATTGGGAGAGAGGTCAAGTGAAGGACTAATACAAGGGTCTGATACCAAAGATTAAAGAGTCGGGATGCGAGAGCTAGAGACGCAGAGAAGTCAAGAGAAGCCAAGCGGAACTAGAGAGAGAGAAAATGGTGAAGAAACCATTATGAAGGGTGCCGATGCCGGCAATATCACCGACGTCGGTCGACGGTTGACCGACGTCGGTGGCTGAAAGGCCAGAAAAAGGCTAAAAATAGCCTTCTATCCGTTTCCCAGCCACCAGGTCAAATGAATGCGAGGATGAAACGGTCGACGGGGGTTAAATGGGCGAGTGAAGAGATTGGAATGGGAGTCTAAGGCATTAAATGGCCATGTGGGGAATAAAGGGGATCCAAGGAGGGTATCCTAGGGTGGCGAGGTGGCAAGGAGAGGGAAAAAAGGGACTTATTAATTAAAAATAGATGATTATTTTCAATTAATAAGACCTAGGTAGGTTAGGGATAGTCGAAGTGGCAAGGGACCAAGGGGAGAGAGGAAGACCAAGGGTTAGACACTTTTTAGGTGTCTACATTTGCCCCTTTTTGTCTTGTTGGTTGTTCTAGACGAACTGCAAGACAAAAATAGGGAGGTGGTTGCCCCAGGTGAGGGATGATGTATTCCCCCTCAAAGCAGGAGTCGAGGGAAGGGAACCTGATGTCGGGTGCTGATTTGACAAAAGGTGGATGAGAAAGAAGGAAAAGTGAGTGAAAATGCTGCAAAAGTTGTGATTGCACGTATACCACGTCACAGGAGGGTCGGGTCAAATTGTCGCATGTCGAGGGTCAAGGAGTGCCAAAATTGAAGTAACCGGGCCCCAGCATTTAGTCGTCTGCTGATCGGGTCACTCAATCTAAGCTGAAGCTCCAAACGGTCATCGTGTTCCAGGTATCTAGGGCTCAGGAAGTGCTCCCAGAAACATGAAAAAGCCACAAGTAGTAGGGATCAACTGGCTCGCGATCCTATACTTGTGAAGGGTCAAAAGTAGTATGTGGACAATTCTGCTAACCAGTCGTGAGGTAGCACACACGCAAAAACAACCAAGGTAACACGTTGTCTTAGAAGTGGTCGAAGGTCGAAGGAGATACGCATGATCTCCAATGGTCATTGGTCAAGAGGATGGATGGACGAAAGGATGCGGCCGAGCTAACCCCAAAAGACCCCATGTCAACTGAGTGCTGCCTACATAGCCCCTGTCGTAGGGGCCTCAGGCCGATGTAGTTCTCCCTAAAAGGGAGGAAGGGTCAGAGGGATGGATTGGTCTTGGTCAAAGTCGATGATTGGTCTTGGTCAAAGTCAATGATTGGTCTTGGTCAAAGTTGAGAAGGTTTGCCGTGCTAAGAGTCAAAGAAGAGAAGGTTTGTCCATAGAGGCGAACAAACGGGGGTGGTCGAGCTAACCTCAGAAGATGTGGTATCTGAGTGCTGCCTACATAGCCCTGGTCATAGGGCCTCAGACCAATGTAGTTCGGACGAATTGAGAAGATTGGTCGATGATTGGATGTGGTCAAGCGTCGAAATGATGAGGCTAAGACGAGGATAAAATGATGCTACAAATGGTGTATTCTGTAGAATTGGTCGAGAGTCTTTCATCTCTAGCAAGTTTCCATAGTCATGATGGATGCATGCTAAAAATGAATGGAGGTCTATTTATGCTTCAGCAAGTATTGGTTTATGCTTAACATAAATTGGGTCTGGTCGGTAGTTTCCATGTGTATTGGTGTTCATAGAAACTATGTGAAATGGTCTAGGGTGATGTCAGCTGAAAATGATGAAAATGGCTGGGTTTGAGATGAGTCGACAACTGATGTGGTTAAATGTGACCAGAGTGTAGAGAAAAGGTGAAAGGCAAATCGCTCTTTCATTGACAAGGACCAAAAAGGAAGCATAGATAGGGGTTATTAGAACAAAAGCCCCGTTCATGCATTACGTCGTTGACCAGTATGGTGTTAGAGCGGTAATCGAATCACTTTGACATTAAAGTGAGCTCGAAGTCCCCTGAGCAGGTGATAGGAGGAGGATAGGGTAACCCAGTTTAAGAGCAGGAATAACCTTGCCCCTTTTTATAGGAGACCCTGAGACAGCTACAAGCCAAGTCCATGACTCATTTTTTTTTTTTTTTTTTTGGGTGCAGGCTGATCGATGCGGGAAGCCTACATAGAGATGTCTTTTGATGTATGGTCAGTTTGCGAAGCTAATCAATGCGGGAAGCTTCTAAGAAAGGTGCTGTTTATAGCAAGATTAGTCATAGCCATCCTTCAAGGGAGTGGTCTATATTTTTGCTTGATAATGTTTGATAAGTTGGCCTAGCTGTCCTTCAAGGGATCAGTCTAGTAATACAGCAATGATAGTACAGCTGTCCTTCGAGGGATCAGTCTATCTTTTTGAATTTGACGTGATTTTGTGACCATGGATATGTTTTGACATCTTGATTTTGATTTTATAGAAATGTGAGTCATGGACAAGACTGTAGAAGCGCAAGGATTCCCCTTTTATTAGGACAAAGCATTACTGCTTGACAAAAAAGGGTTGTAGAGGACTTGTTAAAGGGAAATAGGGTTGAAAGGAATGAGGATTAAGAGGACAAGGATTGCTCAAGGGACGAGCTCAAGTTACGTGTCAAGTAGGCGAGTACTCGACTAACAGAAGAAAGGTCGAAGATGCAAGACATAAGAAGGGGTTTAAGGTCTAATAAGACCCTGGGCCATGCTAGTGTGTTAAGGTCTGAGTCAATTAGGAGCAAACTTGCCCCATTTGGCTCTTCCAGATTGGTCAGGTGTTGTTTGATGGATGTGAAGTTGGTTGACATTGTCGTTGGTTGGTTGAGAAAGGTTGAATGCTTGGTCGAGAGGTCTGGTTGATTGATATTTGGTTGAAGTTTGGTTGAGACTGGTCGAATAATTGGTCGGGGGTTGGGTCGATGGACACTTGGTCGAGATATAAGATAAAATGAGTGATTGATATGTGGTAGAGACTGGGTTGAAGAGTTGGTCGAGGTTTGGATGAAGGATGAATTCCCCCAGCGGGTAGGGAGAATGTTCGAAAGATTGGTTAAGGTCGGTTGAGGTTTAGTGGTCAGATGGACGGTGTTAATGTCGAATAAGGGGGTCAAAGGCGGCAAAGGGACCACAGTCCAGCGTGGAGATCCTGATTTATGTGATGAGGTTGGAGAGGCATGAGTCAGGGTTGATGTTTTGTTGAAGAGGTGGTCAAGAGGATCCTTGATGAGAAGGGTGTCCTTTTTCCAGTGTTGATGAATGACAGCTTTAAGAGCGCAACAACGCTCAGTGTCATGTCCCGGAGTGTGATGATAGTGACAAAACTTAGAATTGTCGAACCAAGAGGGTCTTGATCCGAGAGGTGATGGGTGAGGCAGTGTTGAAGGTTTATTGATGATGTGGTTGAAAAGAGAGGTGTCATTCTCCAAACATTGGTGAACGACGACCTTGAGGGCATGACAATGCTCTGTGTCGTGTCCAGGCGTGCGATGATACGCACAAATGCAAGTGTGGTCGAACCAAGGTGGTTTAGGTCCGAGAGATTGATATTGTCTAAGAGGCGGGAGATCGAGGCGAGAGGACTGCAACAAGTGCCGTAAGAGCAAGGCATATGAACCTGCTAATGGGTCGGGATGTCCTATTGCAGTGGGGGTTGGTGACGTTGGTTTGGGAGGTGTGAGAGGCGTAGGTCGAAGGTTTGGATGAGATGTATGTCTGACGAGATGAGGGAATAATAGAGGCGATGTGCCTCGGTGAAGTATGGGAGTGGGGAGCACTCCTATTAAAGTGGACGGATGCGGGCCCAAGATTGAAGGTAATGACGAAGGTGGAGGAGGAGTCCTCCGATGAGGTCTAGTGGTCTTTGTTGGTTTGGGTCGAGGGCCACCGTTGTACGAGGCGAGGTTAGATGTAGGTTTGGGTTTAGATGCGGACGGAGGTGAGTGAGATGTAGAAATCTCACGCAAAGGGCAAGAGAAAACTGTGACTGGGTCTTCCTCGGTTGAAATGGGTGGAGAGACTGGTTCTTCTCTTGGTGGAGAAGAAATAAGAGAGGGTGGCTCCTCAAGTGGGCAGAGGGCATGGATGATCGTGCCTTCTACTTGTAGTTGAGGAGTAGGCAAGGTAGGGTCTTTGGATGAAGGTGGGCTTAATGGCGTTGATGTGGTCAAAGCGTCTTCCAATACAAGAGAGGTAGATGGAGGACTAGTAGGAGAAGAAGGTTCCTCATCCTTTAATGGAAGAGGTTGGTCAAGGACAAGAGGCAAGATGGTGCTAACCGTGTGAATGTCATGGTCTTGAGGGTCATTGGTTGAAGTCTGGATGTTGTTCTGAGTAGGTGGATGATTTGGGAAAGGGTGTTTGAAAATGTCGATATGTTGATTAGGTGGGGCATTCAGGTTATCTAAAATAAGATCCCCCTTGTCGATCATGTCTTGGATGATGTTTTTGAAGGTTCGGCAGTTGTCGATGTCATGGCCTTGGACGCGATGAAAGGGACAGAAGTCGGCCTCCCTATACCATGTAGGGATGGCTTTTGAAGGGTCAAATTGAGGTGGTCAGATTGGAGGGAGATTGAGGACCCCCTGCTTGAGAAGTTTTTCCAAAACAGAAGCGTATGGTTCTCCAAGTGGAGTGTAAGAACGCTGAATGTACCATTGTTGGAATTGTTTGGTGATGCTTGGAGATGTCGAAGGTTGAGAGTAATTAGTTGACGTCGAGGATGGTGATCTAACGACCACAGTGTTGGCCACTCCTTTAGGTTCAGAATTGGCAGAAGAAGAAGGTTTGGAAGAAGAATGGCCAGTAGATTTTGTGTTGGTATGACGTAATTTGACCTTATCTTCTTCAAGGGCACGGAGTTTGAGCTTTCGAGCCATGATGAAAGCTTCGTCAAAAGTGCAGAATGTCTGAATCCGCAAGGTAGAAGAGATGTGTCTGGCACATGCTCGAGAGAAGAGCTCGATGAGCTCAGGTTGAGGCAAGGAGAAGGAGAGCTGGTTGATCAGACCTCTCCAACGAGCGACAAAATCGACAATAGATTCGTCATCAAATTGCCTGATGGAGTAAAGGTCTGTGATTGAGACTTGTTTGGTGATGTTGATTGAGAAATGGTCAAGAAATAGTTGGGCGAGTTGAATGAATGAAAAGATAGAATGTCTGGCAAGAGAACTATACCAGTCAAGGGCAGGGCCAGAAAGGGACATAGGGAATGTGCGTAAAAGCAACGCATCGTCATGGGCAATAAGATAACATGCATGTCTAAATGCCCGTAGATGTTGTTGTGGGTCTTCCTTACTCTAAAAATGAGTGAATTTAGGAAGCTCCCAATGGTTAGGGTATGGTCGAATAGGGACGGAAGGATGGATGGGCTCGTTGCAAATTTGGTCATATGACAAAGTATTGCTTGAACCGGAAATAGAGGCTTCGAGACTGGACATTTTATCCATCAGCATCTTGATAAGATCTACTGACGGATTGGCGGGTTGAGCGCCCCCTAAGTTGTAAGGCGCTTGGAAGAGGCTAGAGGAGGCGTGCGACATAGTCGGTTGTACAATGTACGGATGACTAGTCGCAGGGGCAGAAGTGGAGGCTAGAGGTGGTTGTGTTACGAAGGTTGAAGGTAGAGGTTGACTGGGCACCGCCAAAGGTGGTTGAATGGCGGCACTGGTAGAAAGATAGGTTGGCATGCCTACATTTGTGGGCGCAAGAGTGTGAGGGGTCGAGACAATCAAGTTCTGATATAATGTAGAACTTAGTTGAATTGCAGGTGGTTGAGGGGGTAATGAAACCCCGATAGAGGTCGGTCTAAAAATAGACGGGGAGGCCAAACTTTGCGTATTGGCCATGGTTGGGTTAATAGTTGAGGCGAAAGGTTGAGTCATAAAGGGTCAGGTGGCAAATGGCATGGATGTCGTCGCCACGTCACCCGAAAGGTCTCGCATTAGGTTTCTCACGAGATAGTTTTGGAGGGCTGCGGTATTGAGGTCCAAGAATCTCTCGAAATCCTGGTCCCCTTCAGGGATGATGGGAATTTGAGTCGGGGTCAGGGTCGGTCCTGTAGGAGTTCTTTTAGTTTCTGAGTGGAACTCCATGATAGGACTGGTTAGGGACGGGGTAGACGGAAGCGGTTGTTGGCTAAAGTGGTTAAGAAGAGAGTCCTGGTTCCAGAAACTGTGTTCTTATAGTCTCAGAAAACTAGAATGTAGTTTTTGACAGAGAGAAGGGACAGGTTTTAGGCTGCTGGTTTTGAAAAAAAAGGATAGTGACAGAGACCGACGTCGGTTGAAAAACTGATGTCGGTAAGAAAGATGGTCGACGTCGGTCAGATAACCGATGCTGGTAAGACAGGAAAGCCGGCGTCGGTAGCAGAACTGATGCCGGTGACAGGGAAAAGCCGACGTCGGTGGCAGAACCGATGCCGGTGACTGTGTCTTCCAGAGAACCAAAAGATTCTTGGAAAAACAAAGAAGAAAGCGTCCTCACTCACTCAAACAAACAGATGAGAAGAGGAAAACAGAGAGAGACAGACAAACCTAAGCGATAAATCCTAGAAATTAACCTTAGAATTTGCGGCTTATGCCTTAGATGAATGTTTGGGGAGATTGGCTAAAAAATGGGTCCTAGAAGAAGGCGGTCTAAAGCTAGTTTCGGGTCTTGTTAAGGTGCTCAAAGTCTGTGTTAGGGTCTGGTACGTGGCCTGGTGCTAAGGAGCAAGCTCCCCTCACTTCACAATTCCAGTGGTTAGCTGGTCTCGCTTAGCCAAGATATACCTCGCCTAGAGTTTATCCTCTGCCAGAGAACGGAGTGGGCTTCCCCCTTGGTGATGAAATCCAAGTAGAGTCACCGGGATGGGTAAGGTATCCGCTGGGGGATGAAATCCCAGTTGGGCCTTGTCTCAAGTAAGTTTTATGTGTGTTTTAGTGCATGTGGTCAGGTAGTGTAACATCAAGTGTCTATGATTTATTCAATATGCGGATTAAGTTACTAGATGTGGACTAATGCAAGCACAAGAAGAAATGAAAGTGCAATACGTTTTAATGCCCAAGTCGAAATGTGATGTTTGTTATGAAGACAAGTTTAAGAAAAGGGTTGAGAGTATGATGTTGGACTAGTCTAGAAATGCAAGGAAGAAAGATTCATTTTAGTCCTGCTTATAGTGTCATTGAGAAGAAAAGAAGGAAGAGAAAAGGTAAGAACCTAATGCTCCTAAATGAATGAAGAAGAAAAAGGAACCTAGGAGGAACCTAGGGTCCCACCGGGCGTGCCAGAGATGTTTCTATCGCTAATTCGCTTTTCAGATTATAAAGAGAGAGAAAAAAACTAAAGAGATAATGGACAAGGCATGTGAAGTACCTGGATGTAGACTGCGCACCGTAAATCCAGACGCTTGTGAGTACTCCTCTTTGGCTGTGGAGGAATGACACTTGCAAAGAAGAAAACTTGGACGAAAAGGCGTTAGATGGATAGGCGGTGGGTTGCCAAGCAAAAGCCTATTCCCAGAAGTATGAGAACTTCCTTAAGGGAGGTCAACCCACTGTTTGATAAAGATAAATGACTGATAAAAAGACAGAATGCTAAAATAGACTGAGATGATAGCAAACTGAAAGAGAAAAGGAAGCAAAGGCTTACCTAGAAGAAGCTGTCGGCTTGGTTGCAGTCGCCGGCGTCGGTGGTCTCTACCGGCGTCGGTTGTCGGGTCTACCGACGTCGGCTATGTTGCCGTCGTCGGTCGGGATAATGATCGGCGTCGGTCGGGGCAATGGCCTCTAGACGGGTCTGGGCAGGTTCTGGTCTGGGCTTGGTCTGTGGATGGTCCGGGCTTGGTCTGTGGTCTGTTTAAAGATGGTCTGTGGATGGGTCTGAGTCTGATTTGAGGCAGTCAGGGGGTCTGTGCAGAGATACAGGGGAGTCAAATGGACAGAGAGGGACAGAGAGATAGAGGAAGCCAATCAGGGAGATAGGAATCCGGGTCTGTCTGGTTTGATTATCAGTCTGGGGGGATAGAAGAGCTGAATCTAGTTTAAAACATGATAACTAGAAAGCATAAAGAAAATAAATAGAGTACTTACCTGTGCCTGCTGAAGAAAGTGTTGGTCTTGTTGCTGGTGTTGCCGGATGTGAAGCCTGTTGCTGATGAAGATTCCCTGTTGTTCACCTGTAGAAGATTGCTGTGTACCTGAGGGAGAGAGTCAGATTGATTGAGAGAGAGGTCAAGTGAAGGACTGATACAAGGGTCTGATACCAAAGATTAAAGAGTCGGGATGTGAGAGCTAGAGACGCAGAGAAGTCAAGAGAAGCCAAGTGGAACCAGAGAGAGAGAAAACGGTGAAGAAACCGTTATGAAGGGTGCCGACGCCGGCAATATCGCTGACGTCGGTCGACAGTTGACCGACGGTGGTGGCTGAAAGGCTGAAAAAAGGCTAAAAATAGCCTTCTATCCATTTCCCAGCCGCCAGGTCAAATGAATGCGAGGATGAAACGGTCGACGGGGGTTAAATGGGCGAGTGAAGAGATTGGAATGGGAGTCTACGGCATTAAATGGCCATGTGGGGAATAAAGGGGATCCAAGGAGGGTATCCTAGGGTGGCAAGGTGGCAAGGAGAGGGAAAAAAGGGACTTATTAATTAAAAATAGATGATTATTTTCAATTAATAAGACCTAGGTAGGTTAGGGATAGTCGAAGTGGCAAGGGACCAAGGGGAGAGAGGAAGACCAAGGGTTAGACACTTTTTAGGTGTCTACACTAGAATTTTAAAAATAGTAGTGAATAGTATCCCTAGCCATGGATTATGGACTTACCTCATCATATTAAACATAGGTTTTAAGCCACATGTTGAACCCCATCACATTGAACATTGAGTCAATATCTCATTAAATTGTGGATACTTTTCATGAATAACCCATTGTAGTTTAGTGTAGGAATGATGCTAGAGAATGGTCATCTTAGGGAATAGACCTTGAGACTTCCAACTTATAATACTCAGCTCACTCAATAATAAGCTATAATTTTTAGGTAAAATAATATTTGGGTACTAAAATTTTTGTAACTAAAATGCCTAAACTAGTAATCAATAGTATCCCTAGCCATAGTCTGTGTAACAACATTATTACATATATAGGTTTGATATGGTTAAGAGTATTCATATAGATATGGTTGAGATATTGGTAGATATAAAATATCCATAATTATAGGAATACTTTCATATAAATTTGTATTATTTCTAATAAATTGTTACTAAAGAATAGATTAATATAACTATGTGCTTGGTTATTATATTTTTACTATCTATGTATTTATCTTTATCATTATCTGTAAGAGATGAATCTCTAAATTATCTCCTACAAAAGTTAGAATTAGTATTATAGTAGTAATAGTAATGGTATATTAATTAGTCAAGGTGAAATTATACAATTTATTGATTTTCCCAAGCCATGATATCCTATGAGAGATAATCCATGTAGTTGTATATAGTAGGTGTGCGTAGTATTTTATCAGATCTATATGATTATTTTGCATTAATATTACACCTAGATATCTAATATCAAGATAGACTACATAATATTGGTTATCATTTTGGTGATCTTATTTTGTCAATATTGTCAAAAATGATTTATATTAAAACATTCTTAGTATTGTGTCCATTAGATGTTGATCATTCACCTCAAATAGTTCTAGTCCAATCTCTTTATGATTGATCATTATACTAAGGTTGCTTACCCTATTATTCAAATTTGTTTGAATAATTTATAGGGATCATAATTATTTGCATCTCAGATATATAAATTTGTGCATTGATCCATCATTCTCCATATCTCTCATTCTTTAGCTCATTGGTACCAGCCACAAGTTGACCATGAGTTCACTCTACATATTATTATTCATACTATATGTGCCTAGTCTCCAACAAAAAGGCATACTAAACATGTAAGAATATATTTTTTATCAATTTTATTGATAGTCCCATAAAAAAATCTACCAATGTGAATCTTATGTCTCTAGTTAAATTGATTTAAGACTATGTTCATACTTTCACCTTGCATTATCTATTGTATATTCAAGACAAAAACTTATTTTCACAAAATTCATTATGTGGAGATCAATACAATCCATATCCATGTTGGGACTCTCTCATTATATTTAAAAGTATTGAGTAAGCTATAAGTTTTAATTTATGTTTTGTTTAATATTATATTTTATGATTTATCCAAGTTTAATGGGTGTATATTGTTTTCTAGTCAAATCCATATTTAAAAGTTTTTTAAGTCAAGTATTATTATTATTATTATTATTATTATTATTATTATTATTATTATGAGTTTAATATATTATGTTTTAGTTTTGGTTTAATAAAATGGTCTTTATAAGTGTAAGTGTCTTATTAAAGGTTCTATGTCATATAGAGTTATTGTCAAAATAAAAAATGAGTACAGAGTTATGATTCATTTTCATGTCAAATTCAATAATAAAGTCACCAATGTCAAATTTGATCATTCTAATGGATGCATTTTTGATGAAAATCAACATCAAAGTTATTTCACATTATGGGAGGGATTTTATAAAAATAAAAATAGTGTGGAAATTATTGAGTATCATAGATAATTTTTTTTATTAAGTAGTGACATGAAGGAGGTTAGATGAATTAGTGATTGGATGACTTTTAGCATCTCTTATTAGTCACTAGTGATAGGGCCACACATCTAAATTAGTGGTAAATTAGTTATACATAAATTACTATGTCAAGGATGATAATCGATGGTATTAGTGACTATATATGATGTATGATATTTAGTGGAAAAAATAACATGTAGATGATATAAAAGTGATAATGAGGATTTAATACTCATTTTCAATGTTTTCATGTATTTTAGTGTTTTATCAATGTTTGTATGTGTCACAAATAAGAGGTGTATTTCCTATTTTTCCATATAGTGTACTTCATAAAAAAAATTAAGGAGATGTAGGAGTGAAATTTTAATATATGGTTCCTTATTATAGTACCCACATTATTTAATTTGATGATGTTCCTTTAGTGAATAATTTATGCTAGATGTTTCCTATTCAATGTTCCCACATTGATTCGATATATGTGTTCTCGATAGTGAATGGTTGATGAGAGGTTTTTGTTCCTTATCTAATTTCATTTAGTCATATGAAACACAAGTTTTCATATAATTACTAATGGGGAATGTATGAAAATTTATCCTCATATTTAGTTTGAGTGCATATTATAAAGAGAATAATTACACAAGTAATAATTCACTAGTTATTTGAGTTAGTTAGTAGAATATATTAGTTGAGTGTAATATTCTTATGTATAAAAATAATATTAATTATATAAGTTTTATATGGTTAGTAGTATTCATAGTGATATAATTGATATATTGGTGGGAATATGATATCCATGATTATAGGAATTATTTTCTATAGTTTTTTATTGTTTTGAATGAATTTAAATAGATAATAGAGTAATATAATAATGTGATTGATTATTATCTTTGTAATCTCTATGTATTTGTATTTGCCATTATATTTATGAGATGAATATCTACATTATATCTTATACAATTTATCATGAATAAGTTCCATCCACATTGAATAATGTTTTTTCCCTTTTCCAAATGAAGAAAATGAATGTTTTATTAGAAGTCTTCCCATTCCATAGAGGAAGATGAATGAAGTATAAATAAAAAAATATTTAAGTACGGTACAAAATAAATGTGTGACATAGGTCTACCAAGATTATGCACAAGAACTAGATGTAATTCCACATAAGTGAACCTATAAAAATTAGGTTTAGTGAAGAGTGGATCACCCTAGAACACTAAATATGTCCGCCTAATGCCTAATGTATCTCCAACCAATTTTTGATTCCTATACAAGGAACTATACTCCTTATTCAAAATATATGGGAAAAATACTATATTTAAGGATGGTGGAATGTAATCATAGGCTAAAATGGATTATGGAATGACATGTACCTATGGAATAGACTACTCAATGGTTGATTAGTCTTGGATCAATATACCTACAGCTTATAATGTGAAAAGTGGACTAGAGGTAGTGGATCAACTAACCCCTTGATATCTACAATGTGATAAAGAGATGGTAGAAGTTTTTCCCCATCACTATAGTAGTCATTTATGATAGAAAAAGAGTCATTAATCTTAGAGATGTACTCAAGCTCATAAGTGTCATCAAGTATAGGTGAGTCTGATGAAGAATAATTGCATGGATCATTCACTAAATTAATGTCCATGTGAAGTGATTATCATAATAAAAAACCTCAAAGTTGAATAATATACTATAGGTGGATCACATAGATTAGTAGATTGAATATCCACATGAAGAGAAGATCTATCAATGCTCTCATAAGGTGTAATATCACTAGAAATAGTAGATTCCTCATAAGTACCAGTCTATGATGGATCTAGAAGAACAACATCATGAACAATAACATAAGTTAAATATACAATGGGATAACTAAGTTTTAGGAAAAACTCATCCTATAGTGGTGTCTCAATAAAAGGAATAACACTATACATTATGGATGTGTTATCACATGAAATAGGAGTAGGAGAGAGTAAAACAATATTCAAAGAGATAATAGGAATAGGAGTAGGAGTGATATAAATTTAAATATCATCTTTGAAAAGATATTTAAGGATGATCCAAATAGTGGTGGGACACATGGTAAGATTCAAATGGTGATGTATATCCCATTAAATGTGTAGTATCAAGGTACCACAAACCTTGTCACAAATGTTAACCCACTTAATGTACCTATAATAATTAGTGGTAGTAGGAATATATCCATATAGGAATGGAATATGGCTATGTATGTTAATCATGAATAAGTGTTCCATATAAGCATTCCAAGAAGCATAGTTGATATTTTCAAGAACTACTAATGTGAAATCAACTTTCATTTGGAGGTATCTATCAAGTGAAGTTGACATGACTAAGAGAACACACCAAATAAGTGAAAAATTACACAAAACAAATACAATGACCCCTAGTTATAATAACTATACATGATCATGAATAGGATGTTGGGCGCATATGACAATGCATCCAAATGAGTAGTAAGTTCAAGAATAAACACAACACATAAAAGGAGAATGTGTAGAAGCAATACTAAAGATACACAACACCACAAAATACTTCATATTTTTTTTTAGTATTTAACCTCTCCATAATGCTTCAACAATAAACATAATTGTATAGATGTTAGGCACAACTGATAATGAATATTGATAAATTAATGTATAAGTACAAGGAACTGGAGGTACATCAAGTGTATGCAAAGGAAAATATAGCTAACCTATTAATCAGTCCTAGTTCAAAGAATATAGATCATACTTAAACTTCTATTTATTTATATATTAGATATTTGGGGTCATGAAAAAGATGGATCTACTATACCTAACCAAGGGATATCTTACCACAATAAAATTACTAGATATGGTTTAAAATCCTTTAGTCAAGAAACACTATGAAATAACCCTAGCTAGGTCCAGTGTTTTCATATCCACTAAGTATATACAAAGTAAATTAAATCCTAATCTAGTGATCACCAAATCTTGTGGCAAAAAATGTGGGAAAAACATAAAAATTAAACATGCATAGAATAATTCTAATTAAGTTATGTATAAATATAACCCTAATGCATCAAAAGAGTAATATATTCAAAATCCATTACTTATGCTACTTCTATCTACTAAAATAGAAGAGTAAAGTTAGAGATACTTACCTTGAAGATGAACCCTTCAAGACTCAATCTCTCCCTTGGCCAAAGATGATTCACAAGAGGTTGTTGTGTTTTGTAATGATCACTAAGAAAGGTATACAAATCCAAGAATAGTACATAAGACAAGATTCCTCTCCAAGTATAAACCCTAAGAAATAACTTCTTAAGTAGAATGGTCAAAGATCATATTGTAAAGAAGTGTAAATGGATAATTAAATATATTTTATCTCTCATAAATAGTGAAATGAATGTGTATATATATTTGAATATAACCATTATGTTTTTTGAAAGTTTATTTGATAGGGTCTACCTAATTTGACTCTGTATCATTATTTGATAAAAAACTAATTTAGGTCCTAGTCCAAGTCTACCAAGGCTGACCTAGACCCATAACATGCAAATATCAATTAGGATACAGGGTTGACCTAGGTTGGTAGTGTATGGTAAATGTTAAAAATATTTTTTGGTTTAGTTAGGTGCTAAGTAAGGTAGTAAATTACTTAGATGAGTGTGTAAGGGAGGTTTCAAAGTTTAGGGAAGTGTATAAGATGATTTTTGTGTATATTACATGTGGTAATATAGGGGACTATTTAAATATATTTTTCCATTCTTATATAAAACAAAATATTAAAAATGTAAAGTAAGATATAGGAATTTAGGATTACCTATGATTAGAAATGGTTGTGCACCATTTTATCCTATGATGTCATAACTCCTTTTTACCTTCGAAGGATTACCTAAACACAATAGACAACTCAAAAAAATATAGATTAATAAGATATATGAATGGGTTGCTTGGTACTATACTAGTCCTAATAAGTGATAAACTTCATAATAATGATGTCAACCCACTTTCTTAGCTCTCAAGTGGATAAATATAAAAATTGAAATTAAAATAAATCATGTAATGATATAAATAAGATAATGAAATGATTAAGATTTAATATATGTTTATTGTATGGATATTATCAAACAAAACATTCCAATTATCTTTAATTACATCTTATTCAAATTTAATTACTTTTATCTAATCAATAATGGATTCTAAGGTGGGGACAAACATGATTACCCAAATTCCTAGTTCAAATGAAATGCCATTTTGGTCTAAGAAAAGAGGTTGTGGGGCTATGGGAAAGTCTAAAATAGTAATCACGTCATGAATAAATCCAAGTAGAGTCATCTATAAGAAACTCATGGATTTAAGAAATAGCAATTTAAATTTCAATTATATTTCTAACTAAAAAGGATTTAGGTTGTAGACAAAATGGGATTTCAGTAGAGATCAATGTCGATCTATAATATCTATGTTGATTTAGGGAATCAATGTCAATTTTATCAGTATGGACAAAGAACTAAGGATAGGGATCTAAAGGATGGTTTTAATAGGATTTATGATGGTTTTAATATGGATTAAGGTAATCTCATAATGGCTTAGGATACAATAATATTGACTATATAGATAAACCTAACGTAAAGAAGAATGAAAATATAATGAATTGGTAAACAAATAACATACTAACCTTTATAGTGCTTCTAATTTGTGGTAGACTAAAAATTTGATGAGAGGATTCCTAATCTCTAGATGAGTGTTTAACATGTTGATGTAAGGATATAGCTTCTATAAAAAAAGCAATTGGCTAACTAACAATATAGATAAATTTATTCAATATTATAGTGAAATTATAAGTGCAAAAGTTTAGGCCTTTAGTTCAAGGGAACTTGTGGTTAGATTGACATCGATTCAAAATAAATGATGTTGATTATAGGGATCAATAATGATTTGAGGCTAAACTTATCAAATCTATTTAAACCATTAAATCATGAAGTTAAATTAAGCCTTAAGTTATTTGAATGAAATCAAGATGATGAGGGGGTTGCTAGTGGTTAAAATAACTTATTTTTATTATGATTTGGGTGGATATAATTAGATTTTTTGATAGGTAATGAGTTGAAGTAATTTGATTAAGTGGAATTAATTAATAAAATTAATTATTTAGGGTAAATGTTAGAATGGTAATTGGATATTTACATGGGGTGAAATAGGGATGAACAAGAAAGGTGGCCTAAGACCTAAACTAGAGCAAATATGATTGTGTGAAATCGTAGTTCCTACATTTTCCCCTTTTTGTTGAGTGGTTTGTAATAGCCTACCATAAGACAAAAACTTAGAGAGTTATAATGCACCAAGTTTATATGATGGGGAATTCCCCCTCAAAATGGGAGTTAGTGATGGATGATGAGGTGGTGATAGGTTTGAAAATGAGGTGGTAATAGATAAGGTAGAAATAAAATGACAATCAAAGATGTGAGGATAATAATGGCGTATAATATTGCACTAACAAGATATGAGATATCTAGATAGAAATGTCCCAAGGCAAACAAGTAATAGATTTACATAGCTACAAAAAAGTGGGCTCAGTCAAAGGCAAAAAAAGGAATAAAGGTGATGATGGGCTGACCAAAGCATCTAGTGTTCTTGGTACATTTATGCAACCTCAAGATAGTTGATCTTAAGATGAGGTACACTTTTAAGATCAACAAGAGATAGACTTTGAAATGAGTGTAGACCTATCAAAGGCTATAGGACCAACAAAGGTATATATCTAATAGCCAATAATGTTAGGTAACATGTAATGGGATAGATGTAACCAAAGATAACTTAAGTGGCCTTGGGTCAAGACTATAGGGATGTAAAATTTTTACAAGTACTACAAAGAACAAGTCAAGTGGATATAATCAACATCTATCCATAAGATTGATGTTGATTCCATAGAATTAACATTGATCATAATAAAATCAACATCAATCCACAAGGGCTATATATAGTATGCCTAATGTCTTAAGAACTCATTTAAAATTGAGAATGTATGGGCAAGAGATAAAAAAATTGATACATATTGGCATGTTAGAGATAAGGACGAATGATGGAGGTTAGCAGAAGTGCATTGATGAGGCAACAACAAACTCATGATGAGGTAGGCATTTTTTTTTTTTGAAGTTTTAAAGGTTTAGAATTTTTAGAATTATTTTAATTTTTTATAATTTTTGAATTAGTTTAAATTAGGTAGATTTTTGGAATGTTTTTAGAGTTTGTTTTCAATTGTTATAGAATTTTTAGATTGTTTAGGATGTGTTAATTTTTTTGAAGTTTTATATATTGTTTTAGTTACTCTTGTATATGATGGATGGACATGTAGGGATTGATGTTGATCATTTGAGATTGACTTAGATTGTGTGTTGATTGTTTTCAAATAAAACTCAATCAAAAATGATCCTAAAGGATCAATATCGATCATTTTAGATCGATGATGATTTAAGCTATGATAGAAAAGGATTGATAACTTAGGATCACAAGAAAGAAAAGTATTAAGGCTGACATAAAATTATAGGCATAGATATGGCTTAAAATATAAGACCAAATTACACTAATATTAGAATAGTTAAGTTATCAAATGGGTGATGATGATTGGGAGCATCTTGAGTATATTGGATTTGGATATTTTTTCCATTATCACCAGGTGTAAAGAGATGTGTGGATTTTGGTAGCATTGTTGGAGTGATGGCATGTGTCTAAAGGGACCTTATAGCTATATAAAATGGAGATTAACATGATGATAGAGGAAATATACCATATACTATAGTTACTAGTATAAGGTTTAGTGATAGTACCAATTGATGAGAGGTGATGTACATCAGCATTGTCATGATTATATGGAGAGGATGCACTAGACATCACCTTAAATATTGGGGATTTTATTTTTGAGGGGTTATATAGAGACACATAGGGGATATTATTGATGAATATGATGATGTTTTCCATCTCTTTATATGCATTAATAGATTAAGGGGGAGGCCAATTTCCTTAGATTTTGATAGGTGTGGTGGTAGAAATGTGGGAGGATCACATACTATTTACATGGGATCCTACCTTCTTGCATTGTTCTATACAGATCTATGAGGATAAAAGATAGTGGATGTTTGGGATGGATGTGAATTCTATGATCTAGTGTGGTGTCTATAAGAATATTATGGTATTACACCCACTCGACACTTTGTGGGCATGGTGACATCAAATATCATACAATATGGGCTTCCTTTAGTAGAAGGAAGACCTTGTCAGACCTTATATAGATGGAGTTATATGAGACTTATCATACAATTAGTGTGTGTTGGAGGGTTTACAAGAGGGGGATGTTATCTAGAGGTAGTATGTGGGGTTCCTAGCATGGCCTAGGGTAGAGAGAGAGCTATTGAGGAGATACCTTGATAGGTGGATACGAGGGCTGAGACTGGAGCACTTAGAGTAATTTTAGTTTGAGAGGGTGTAGAAATAGTTTGGATTGATTTAGGGTATCTAAGATGAACCTTATATTTATATGAGGGATGACACAAAGACTAAGATGATAGAATCCCATTATATTGAGCTAGTAATAAGACCAAAGAAGGAACTAGTGGCTATTAATGTGGATGATGTAGGAGATACTTTATCATATTTATTATGGTGGTTGGATTGACTGGGATCAAGGAAGGAGAGGGTATTATGGCCTTAGTACAATGTCAGAGATGTGAAGATTGAGGATTTTTGGGAGGAGGATCCATTAGAGGAGGATTCAATGATAGATATACATAAGATTATTATAGAGTATGATACATTGAGGGTAGAGCAAGATGCATTAGAGGGCCAATTGACCACACTACAAGAGACTTTAGCATAGGTATAGATGAGCTATGATGGATTACAAGTCTAGCTAAAGATATTACATGGGGGTCAAGATCAGGCATTATAAGATCATGATAGGTATAGAGTAGACAAGGATAGTCTGAGGGGAGGGTCTATATTGGTGGTCAGGTAGAGAGGCAAAGAAAGAGTAAGTCCTAACACAAAGTAGGGAGGGATAGTGAGACTTAATAGGTACCAAGACATAATCGTAGAGCTTTGATACTATGAGAGTATTATTCTAGAGAAGCTACAAGAGGTACCTAGATATTCTACCTATATTCTAACATAGGTGAGACCATCCTAATGGTCACAGGGTAGCACACACAACATGGGGAGCTTGGTATAAGGGAGAGGTGGAAAGGATGGAGATGGTGGTGGAGGCAAGGATAAAATCCATCTGAGTTACATCCATTTTATATAGTTATAATTTGAGACATTCAAGTGATAGGAGGTGTAGTTTTAATTTTTTTTAAAACCAAAAGAAGAGAACCTATGCTAATTATAGTTTATTTTAAGCTTATTAACAATAAAATGATATAGATGTAAAGAATTAAGATGCTCACATTCTAGTTTCCCCCTAATATTTATGAGTGATAATATATGGTCCAAGATAATTTAGAGCAAATTTTCCTCATTTAATTTTTTCCATTGTTTTACATGTTGATTTTATTTAAGGACAAGGTCACCAATATTAAGTTATAATTTTTTAGATGTTGATTATATGAACATTTTATTCTCTCTTGATATACACATAGATGTTCAAGGGCCACAAATCAATGCTCATCTAAGAGTTCAAGTTTTGTTAATTGCTCTTGACAATAGTCCTCTTTAAAAATGATGTATCTAAGATAAATTTGTAGAGAAAGAATATACAATTCTATAGGGAGTATAACTTGTGTGACATAGACCAAATAAAATGGGGTAACACTCATAGAGTTTCAAAATATAGTAAGATAAGCTCATAAGGTGAAGGGATATGAAAATGATAGTTCTTTCCAGCTTCATTAACTAGATTGGTTAGCATTTTAATTAGGGTTTTATTATATGCTTTAGCTTGACCATTAGCTTGTGGAAAATAAGGTGAAGAAAAGCTTAGATTAATTTCAAAAGAGTCGTATAAAATTACTTATTTTTATATTTTAGATTATCTATAATTATCTTGTAAGGGACATCAAAGTGATAGATAATATGATGATTTATAAAATCAAAAATCTTATCTACTTTGGTTGAAGTAATAGTAAAGTATTTGGTGGTGGTGATGATAAAAATGTGTCATTGGGAATATTTAGGATTATTTTGTTTTATAAAATCCATCCCCCCATGATGAATATAGACAAAAGTATTAGGCTACTTGTAAGGTGTCATTAGGGATGTGTGATAGATTAGCATGTTGTTGACATTTCACACATACTTGACATATTCACAATAGTCCCAATTTAGAGTAAGTCAATAATATCATATTCAAATAATTTTCTTACTAGTAAATAGACCAGTAAAGTGTTCCCTACAAAAACCATCTTATGTTTCTTGGATTGTGAGGGTATCCTCATATTTTTGGAGACATCAAAGGAGTAAACCATTGAATCCTCACTTATAGATAACACCCCCTAGTATCATGTAATAGGTGGTTCATTTCTGAAAATAACATCTACCCTTTTTGGATAGATCTATAGGGATAATACCTTTAGATAGATAATAAAACATTTGTTTATACCATGGATCTAGGTGATTTTCTTCCACATTGTGGACATAAGGTAAATCAATTTTGGTATAAGAGGACTGGTTAATTTTGTGAATTAACAAAACAATTATATTCTTATGGGGAGGATGAGATAAAATAAGCTAGGAAAACCATGGTATCCATGAATTTATTGGTTGACCAAGGAGTGGATTGGATGGTATATCAATAAAACATGGACAATAGCTAATCTACCAATATTTTGTACTTTTGGAGGATGTCATCCTTAAATTGATACATTCCATTGATTTGATTGATAACCAAATAAGAATGTCCATAGATACAAAGTGGCTTAATACCTAGGGTTAAATCAATTTGAAGACCTATGATTAAGGCTTCAAACTCTACCATGTTATTAGTACACTTGAAGTCTATCTTGAAGGATAAAGGCATAAGAGCATTTTTGAAGTCTAGGTTGAAGGATAAATGCATAAGAGCACTTTTGGGAGGTATAAAAATAATTACATCACCCCCTCTATGCTCACATTTATACCCATCAAAGAATAAAGCCATTTGATAATTAAGACCTACCTAGGACATGGAAGTGATAGATTCATCAAGGAATTTGAAATTAGATTGTTGATCACATATAAGAAGTGCCTTAGCTAACTAATTAGTAATGATTTAGAATTTAGATAACTTTTGATGGAGAAAATCTAGATCAAATTCTACTAAGAGCATGATCCACCTAGTCATACACTAATTCTAGTAAGGATTTGAAACCATAAATATAAAGGGATCAGTGTTTGTGATTACTATTATAACCAAATTTTTCACCCTAGGAGAAGGTTTTTTAGACAACTCCAAATTTGGTTAAACATGGGATTACCCCTAGACCTATGGGTTGTCCACAATAGGGGTAAACCTCTAGATTAAACGGATAGCTCCCTTTGATGAATCGCTTAAGCTCACACACTACTTGGTTGCTTAGAAAAGGGAAGAAATAATTTAAACAAACATAATTAAAATGGTGATACGCCAAACTTTGTTGACCACTACCACACATTACATAATACACTAACACCTACAAGACAACATGAACATACACACATCCTAGAATGACCCTAGTACATTAATGTTTTATATAAGGGTACATAACTTTATGGCTAAAAGGGAAAAATAATTCCACTTTAAAACCATGAAGAGAACCTTGATGACACCAACTATAACTCGTAATAGAGAAACAACCACATGAGGCAAAATAAATAGGACACAAATAACGTGATATACATATACACTTGATAAGATAAACCATAGATTTATCACTACATGTAGTCATATAATGAGGTAAAACATCAGCTATTTTATTGATCATATGCAAAATAAATGATCAGGGCTTCACCATAATTAGGTGGAGGATTTATTTAAAATTAAAGTGGCTCAATATATAGCACAAGTGTGTAAGAGATCAAAGGTATAAAAGTGTCGTGTAAGTTACAAGAGAGTAGGTAACTACCTTAATAGGTCTTATATGACATGTATTTCTCTTCTTCAAATGCTACAACTCTCTAAGTTGTGTGGGAGTTGAAATGGTTGTATGATACCTTAACCAACTCCTTCAAAATCCTCTTCTTATTAACATGTTGAATGACAAGTGTCCTTCTTGGTGGTTATATTATTTTTATCCTATATATTTTATTTTCTATTTAAACCTCTTAACTAACTCTAATAGGTTCCCTTTGACACATCACCTCTTTCTCATGCAAGGTGTCTAGAGGGCTCTTCATCGCTTTAGGCCCATTTTGCACACAACTATCCAAACTTGGTTTCTTCTTCCTCAGCTCTTAAAAACTTCATGGATGGCATATTTACATCATATTTGATGTAAAAAATCCATTTTGAGTCCTCAAACTAGCCTCAATAGGTCATTGTCTACCAAAATCCTAAATTAAGCCTCATTCATTATAACCTTTTTTGGTGAAAACCTTCTTGTATAGAAGAAATTACATAAGGTGTTGAGAATATAAGGGAATATTATATTACCCCCTACCCTATTATAACTCCAAGTTTAATTTCATGAGATGAAGTCAAGTGGAAGTCTACTTTTTATGCCTATCTCTTCTACCAATTAGGCCTAATTAGGCCTCCCTACCAAGAGAGTTAAAAATTCATCTACAGTCATCCCACACATTCCAAACTCTAAAAAAGTTTTTTATTAAATTAAAATACATCATCCCATACCTCCATGTCAAATTTAAAGTTTTGACTCATTGTACTGACCAATAAAATAGCAAAATCACTCATTTTATCCTAATTCCATATGGTTCTATATAGTACTATACTAAAAAATAGCATGAGAGGATAATAATTGGAGTATTGAACATGTTAAGTTTGGTTTTTAAGTCCATCTCATCCATATAGAGGTATGAAAATTGATTTCTCTCTCACCTAGTCTTTATGGCTCTCCATGGCAGCTTGAAAGTGGTTTGGGTTCTTAAGGGTGATTCAAAAGAAGGAAATTTGAATCCTCCAAACAATTAATCAAACTTGAATTAAATTAGGGTGGATAATTTCCCCAAGGATATCAAGGTCCCATATAAATCCTTTTGACGATACTGAGTAAAGCAAGATAGCCTCTCGACTAGAAACAAGTGTTTTGTAAGGTATGAGAAAGTTTTAGGTTTTTAGGTGGTTTTATTGAGTTTTGTTTGAGATAAATTAATCTCAATTGTCTTTGATACATATTTATTTTCTCCTTTAAATGATTCAAAAACCACCTTATTTCATCAAACCCCTCTAAACTCTCATTGTTCTAACTTAGGGTTTTTATGCCAAACTGACTAAGAGACCCTAACTACCTATATGTGCCCTATTTCCTCACTATTAGGAGGGTTGTGATATCATGAAAGGTTTATCCATATTAATAATTATATCCTCAATTTTTTCTCATGGTTTCAAATCACCTCCAACTCACCACTTCATCTTCTTAGCTGACTACCTAAATACACATGTAAAGCTCTCAAGAGTGACTAAATAAGGTTTTTTGTTCTTGTTTCATCACTATCAAGAGATGAGTTCATGAAATGATTATATGTGTTTTATAACCATTTCTATATCTCTCTAAATCTCAACTTCAATCTTACTAAATCACTTCACCTTTTTCTCCTTATCTATTTGACCAAGACTATGT
Organism: Torreya grandis; assembly: GCA_037957365.1. Taxonomy (NCBI): domain Eukaryota; kingdom Viridiplantae; phylum Streptophyta; class Pinopsida; order Cupressales; family Taxaceae; genus Torreya; species Torreya grandis. The sequence continues at coordinate 2,590,893 of JARHVA010001631.1, read as the reverse complement.
ATGTGACTAATTCTATAGGGTTTAGAATAGGGTCATCAACTATGTTATCATCTTGTTAGTTGTGACTGAGGTTTTCATGAAATAATGTTTACTACTTAAACAACTTTTTAATCATTTTTTCTCCTTTATATCTTTTAAATATCTCAGAACCTCTTTATACAAGCATAGCCTTCTCAAAATGAGAAAGCATGTCTCTATACTTAGGTCCTTTTGAGACCCCTATTTGGTAATTATTTTACTCTAGGATTATAACTCTTTTGATCTTAGATGGTTTTATAACCTTCAAGATCCTTTATACTCCTCAAAAACCACACACCACTACTCAAGTTTTGGTAAACCCTTTATTATTTAAGTAGACCTACAAGTTGATAACTACCTATGTATGGGTATTTAGAAATGGTTTTCCAACATAGGTTTTAGAGTCCTTATCAAAACATGAAACTCTCAAACTTTTCTATACTATTGAGACTACCCTTGAAACCTCAAAACTCTACCATTATACTATATTTTGATCAATTATCTAATAATCTAGTTGTAGGTCTCTCCTAGAGAGGACTAAGCATGTTTCAAGTTTTAGGACCACATTGTCATTCACTAAGCACTTTCATGGTTTGTAATCTATTCTTGGAAGCCTAGAAACCTCCTTAAAATTATCTAACCATCTCATTATATTCTAAATCCTCAAATGTTCAAGACAAACATTTGAGTGGATGGTTGTAGGTAGTTATTGAAGGGATGTGACTATGTTTAACCTTAAATTGACCTACAAACCCTATCTTTCGCTTCTCCATTAGATTAATTTTTTAGTGATGTATTAAGAACTCATCAAGGTCTTGAGGATTCTAAGCTCCTAACCTCACCTTCATTCACTGTTCAAATCCAAATCCTATAACTGATTGTAGGTCTATGTTAGATTTCTAATTATGCATGGAGTTTTTTGTGATTCTTTATTATCACCCTATGAATCTTAAAATGTCAATCTCATTGAGAGATTATTTTATTTATGCCTTTAAATTTATTGACCTCTCATTACATATTTAAACACCATTATTTCAACTATCATTCTACATATAGTCTACAGGTAAGTGAAGGTCATTATGTTATTAGGCTTGACTATGTTTTACTTTTGGAAATAGCTTATTCAACACATCATGGTGTTATAATAATGGAAAAACCCATTAAACACTCTCTCCTCAATTCATTTCAAGGTAATATAATATTTTAAATAACTTTACCACCTTTATCACTATCAAGACACACAAACAATCTTATAGATGCATATATGAGAGCAGTCTTATCATCAACTCTCTATCTTAGGTGATTAGAGGTCCCTATCATTCTATGAAACTTTTAAAATTGGACCACAAAATTTATCTATTATTGGATAACATTTAGAACATTGACAACATTAAATTCACCTACATGACAAACCTACAAACTTGTGGAGGATAGAGGTTGCAACCTTGTGCTTGAAGCTTTGAAGGAAAGAAAGACATGATTGTGAGATTAAAATATCATTATCCCTCTCATTGTATAAATACATAAATAATGAACAAAAAATTTCTAACTCTTGTAAATGTGCATTCAAACCATTGAAATCACCTTAATTGATATATACACAGAACACAGTCTAGAATGGAGATATGTGACCATCTAAAACTAGAACATATTACATGACTAATAAAAAGACTCATGATGAATTAATAATATAGTAAAGGTAAATGGATAAATAATCAAATTCATTTTACCACCTAGATATAAACATAGAAACATGACCAATCACTTACAAATAATGCGCAAAATGTAAGTTACTTTCCAAAATACCATTCACACATTGCCAAGATTATAGGTTAATGAGTGTGAGGAATATAAATACATATTATATTTCATTCCAACTAGATTAAATAGTCCAACTCATCTACACTTGCAATGGAGTTATGTCAAATTTAGTGTGTGGGGTTTTGAGCTCTTAAAAATTAGTTTAGACTCTTAGCAATCATTAATAAATATAATATAACCAATAAAAACAAAAATTACACAAATTTAAATCCTATAGGGGTCCCAAAATTTTTACAAAATAGTATCCTCCAACTCTACATGTACATCATATACCATCTACTTGAAGTTGGTCTTCCCTAGCTTGTGAAGTGGATGATGAGAGAGAGAAGGATATGTCTACAACTGTTTCATTACAAAATTATTCACAATATTTTTTTTGGATTTTATAAGATAAAATGACACTGTAAAACTATTTTCACCTTCACATGACTTATAAAAGACCATACAACTTCTTCTAACTCCTCAAACTAGCATTAAAATGCAAGATTCTAACCTGTTATGATCCATATGACAAGTGTGATAGTTGATTAACTTATCCCAGATCCATTTAATGTGTTTAATATAAAATTTTACTTTTTTTATCTTATAAACACATTAAAGTTAGCCAAAAAATCATGTTTTTATACATTTTTAATACCTTAGAGCTAGAAAATAGTCTTCAAACTTAAAAAACTTCATGAAACATTGTGAAAAGGTGTTTGACACATTAAATCATTTTTATCAACCCATAATCACCTATGACACATTTTTGAAGACACCACAAATGACCCTTTTAAACTTTTGTGATTTAGGAGACCCAACTAGATAAAAACACATAAAAGATACTTACCTTAATCTTTCCAAATTTACCTTAATAAATGCTAATAAGGTATTTTGGAGTCAACTAGGACCTCATAAATGACCTAATGTTTAATTTTTTGCCTATATGGGTTCTATTTTGACCTAAGGGGTCAAAATTGGATAACAAGTTGGTGACTCATAAGAGTAACATGATTGTTATGTTGACTAGACCAATAGACTTGTCCTTCCATTGGGTTATGGATTCAATTGCACTCTGAGACAACAAGATCAGACCTTGACACTTGACCAAAAATACAAATTTATTACCTTAACAACACACAAAATGAAGACAAACAAAAATCATAAAAAGTAAGATACACAGATGTGCTAACAAGTACTTAGCGACCACAATAAGAACATAAGTAAACTAGACTATATACAAACTAACCTGAACACAAAATCTTCCTTATGGATCAAAGGAGAAGCCTACACAATATATTTTTCCATGAGATGAATGGGTGCAATAATTAAGTTTCCTTTTGAGGTTTATCCTTGATGTATTCAATTCTTTCATGTTTACGACTCTCTTTAACATGATCTTTGATTTAATAATAGCAGCTATAAATATATCACCTATGAAGGTGAATTCAACTATGACTCCACCATATTCTTATGATACTATTTAGCTACAACTTGACCCAATGATGATTCATCAAATCATTCTTCTTTGTCATTCATGAAAACTTGAATAACATCATATTTCTTATCAACTGTAAGCTTTTCAAGCTCTTAAAAGAGCTTTACATACTCAAACCCATCTTCATCATTATCCTCAATGAAGACATCCTTTTTGATCTTCTTATGCATGTGAATTTCAACCTTTCAAATTTATTTAACCTCTTGAAAAATATTAACATGCTACTGCTAATCATCTTTGTCCTCTTTCTCTTCAAGAATCATAACTTCTTTAAACTAATCTTCTTGCTTATTATGTACTTGATCAAATTAAAATTGTTCACTTGAAGAGTTTTAAAATTTAATGTTGGTTTCCACTTAAATAAGCTTGGTACTTTGGAAGCTATCATATTTTACTTCAAAAGGAAATGCATCTTCAATAATGTATTCAAGTTGAATAATAGGAGGTGTAGGATTTTAAAAGGACTCAAATTCACCACATACCTCATTGAATCTTTTCCATAAGTCATATTGTTTCATGGATTCATCATTAACTCCATCTTCTATTGTATTTTTAGATTCAACCTCTTGATTATTTTCATGAATGTCAACCAATTCAGTTGATGTGATGTCTTTTTCAATCACCTCCTCTCTTATGTCTTGATCAATATCCTTGTGAACAACTACAACATGATCTATATATTCTCTTTCTTCACTCTAGAAGGTTTACTTGTGCATGTCTTCACTAAGGGGATTCCCTATAGTGAAATATTCATCATATACGCTTGATTCATCTTCTTGATCACCTACAAGTTTAGCTCTATCTTGTTTGCTTGTATCCCATAGGATGGGTTCTTCTTTAAGAATGGATGAGGTGGGAGGGTGGTGAACAAGTCCATGGGTTGGAGAGGGAGTAAGAGGTGTGGTGGATGGATCATGAATGGGCTTGGGAATGGAGATAAAACTCTTAAAATTTAGATATTTGGAAATGGAAGATTATTAAAGTAATTATTGAAGGTAAAATAAGTTTAATTGGGATATAGACATTTAATTTTCTTCAACTATCATCTTACCTTTATCATAACCTTCTTCAAGCTCTTCAATAGCTATAAATTTATCTTCCACTTTATCAAAATACAACCTTATTCTTGTCTTGAATGTTCTTTTAGATTTAATTCCATGAGGGAACAACTATAGGTTCTCAGGGAGAGGGAAATGAGGTTTGAACAAACATATGGTCTTCTCTCTTAACATCAACTTATTGGTCCTCACTTTATTCATCTTTATTTCCCAAAGAGTTCACTACTTGGTTAAGTTGGAATTTTGAATCTAGTAGGCACTAATGATTTTGAGGTGGAGGTAGCATTGGGATTATAACCATTCTATGATTTTTCTTGAACTAGATATCCTTGGACTTGAAAATGACTTTGAAAGGGTGGTTTATGGCCTTGATAGTTTAGATATGACTGATTGTGTTGATAGGAGCTTTGAAAAGGTCTCCCTTGATGCTATTATATGATCATTTTAATACATAAAATATCTTTCTCAAGATTATTAATCACATATTATTATTTGTGATATCCTTCTTTATGGGCTTCTTCATAAGGCTACTCAATAACATCATGATCATATGGAGTAGGAATAGGCTGACCATAGGGTTGCCATGGCCCATAGTGATGATAAAAATCTTGATAGGGCTATTGAGGAACATAGAATGGGTCATGAAAATATTTGTAGGGAGGTTTATAGTAAGAAATATCATCATATCTAGCTATACCAACTTCATTAATCAAATGGAACATAATATTTTTAGAAAATTCTTTTCATAATAAGTACCTAGGTTTTTTATAACCAATTGATTACATTCAAATTTGCCATTAGTGTTTTCTTAAATACCTCTAAATGATGATAGGAATAAGAACTCAAAAAATCCTTCCACTCTTTTAGACCTTAATTCCCATCAGGTGTGATAGAACTTTTATAACCAAATTTTGCACCCTAGAATAAGGTTGTTAAGACCTCTCCAAATTTGGTTAAACATGGGATTGCCCCTAGACCTGTGGGTTGTCTATAATAGGGGTAAACCTCTATATTTAAGGGATAACTCCCTTTTATGACTAACATAGGCTCAAACACTACTTGATTTCTTGAAAAATGGAAGAAATAACTGAAATAAATGTAACTATAGTGGTGACACACCAAACTTTGTTGACTACTACCACACATTACACAATACACTAAGACCTACAAGACAACTTGAACATATACACATCCTAGAATGAACCTATTGAATAAATGTTTTTTATAAGGGTAAGACATTGTAAGGCTAAGAGGGAAGAATAATTCAACTTAAAAACTAACAAGAGACCCCTGATGACACCAACTACAACTTGAAATAGAGAAACAACCACATGAGTCAAGATAAATAAGACATAAACAAGGTGAAATACATTTACACTTGATAAGATCAAACATTTAGAGATTTATAAATACATGTATTCATATAATAGTTTACAACATTATTTTTTTATTTATCATAGGTAGAATAATGAGAAAGGATTTTCCATACCCAAGTGAAAGATCCATTTCAAAGCCAAAATGGCTCAATATATAACACAAGTGTGAGAGAAGAGAAGAAGTGAGTAAGAGAGAAAATGTAGATAGGTGTCATGTAAGTTATAATAATAAATGAGTTATATAACTATCTCAAAATGTCATATATGATATGTTTTTCTTCTCTTTAGATGCTTCAACTCTCCAAGTGGTGTGGGGGTTGAAATGGTTGCTTAACACCTTGACTAATTCCTTGAAACTCCTCTTCTTCTTGACATGTTGAAGGAAAAGTGGAATTATTGGTGATAATATCATTTTATACTACATTTTTTATCTACTCTTGATAGCTATCATGTAACTCCATTAGATTTCCTTTGACACATCACCTATTTCTCATGCAAGGTATGTAAAGGGCTCTGCATTTCCTTAGGCCTATTTTGCACACAAGTGTCCAAACATGGTTTATTATTCCTTATATCATAAAAAATTCATAAATGGTTCATTCAAATCATATTTTACCTAAAAAAAATTCAATTTGAATCCTCAAACTAGCCTAAATAGGTTGTTGTCTACCAAAAGCCTCAATTAGGCCTAATTCCTTATAGCCTTTTTTTGTGCAAAGCTCCTTGTATAGAATAAAGTATAGAAGGTATTAAGAATATAAGGGAATATTATAGTACCCTCTATCATCTTACATCTCCAAGTTCAATTTCATGAGTTGAATTCAAGTGGAAGTCTACTTTTTTTGCCTATCATTTTTGCCAATTAGACCTAATTAGGCCTCCCTACCAAGAGAGTGAAGAATGCATATACAATATCCCCAAATATTATAATAATAATAATAATAATAATAATAATAATAATAATAATAATAATAATAATAATAATAATAATAATAATATAGTTAAAATACCTCCTCCCCTACCTCCATACAAAATTTGAAGTTTTGACTCACTATATGGACCTTTAAAATAGTAAAAATCACTCATTTTAGCCCTATTTCATATGGTTACATATAGTATTATAGTAACCACTATCTTTGGAGGATTATCATTGGAGTATTTAGAATTTTATGTGTGTATTTTAATTCCATATAATCCATATTGAGGAATAAAAGTTGATTTCTCTCTCATCGGGTCTTTATGACTCTCTTTGGCAGCTTGAAAGTGGTTTGGGTTATTAAGGATGGTTCATAAAGATATACATATGAATCCTCAAAAAAATAAAAATAAAATTGAACTAAATTAGGGTGGATAAATTCCCCTATGAGATAAGGGTCCCATGTAAATCCTCCTTACCATACCAAGCAAAACAATATAGCCTCTCAATTGGAAACAAGCATTCTGTGAGGTCTGAGTAAGTTTAAGGTCTATAGGTGGTTTTCTTGAATATTGTTTAAGATCAATTTATCTCAGTGGGGTATGATACATCATAATTTTCACATTTAAATGATTCACCAACCACATTATTTTATCAAACCCCTCTACACTCTCATTGTTCTAGCATAGTGTTCTTGTGCCAAACTGATTAAGAGAACTAATTACCTATATGTGCCATGTTTCCTCACTTTCAAGAGGTCTGTGATATCATGAATTTTTTTGAATTTTATTTAGTTTATCCTCAATTTTTTATCATGGTTTTGACTCACCTCTAACTCACTACATCTTCTTAGCTAACTGCATAAACAAGCCTATGTAATACTCTTAAGACTGATTGAATAGGGTTATTTGTGCTTATTTCATCATTATTAGGAGGTGAGTTCACTAAAATCCCTTTAAACATCATAATTCCACCATTATAATATATTAAGATGAATTATCCCGTAAATTGGTTTTTGGTCTCTCTTAGAGAGGACTAATCATGTTTTAGGTTTTAGGACCACATTGTCATTCACTAAGCAATTTCATGGTTTGTACTTTATTCTTTTAATCCTAAAAAACAATATCAAATTATATAACCCTCTAAATATATTCCAAATCCTCAATATTTAAGACAAACATCTGAGTGGATGGTTGTAGGTAGTTATTAAATGGATGTGAATGTGTCTCACATTAAATTGACATCCAAAACCAAACTTCATCTTCTCCATTAGCTCAATTTTGTAGTGATGTATTAAGAACTCATCAATATCCTAAATAATTTGAGCTCCAAGCCTCACCTTCATTCACCATTCAAATCCAAATCTTATAATTGAATGTAGGTGTATGTTGGAGTTCTAACTGTGCATGGATTTTTTTAATTCCTTCTTACCACCTTATGAATATTATAGTGTAAATCTCATTGAGAGAGCTATTTCTTGATGATTTCAAGTTTATCAACCTCTCATTACATCTTAAAACACCACTATATCCATTATCATTCCACATACAGTCTATAGGTAAGTGAAGGTGATTGTATTACTAGGCTTGACTATGTTTTAGTTTTGGAAATAGATTATTCAACACACCATGGTGTTTTAATAGTGGCCAAACCTATTGGACAGTTTGTCCTCAATTCATTTCAATTTAATATCATATTTCAAAGAAATTTACCACCTATATCACTATCAAGACATACATACAGTCTAGTAGATGCATATATGAGAGAAGTCTTTCCATCAACTCTCTATCGTAGGTGCCTAGAGGTCCCTATCAATCTATGACCATTTTAAAACTAGACCACCACATTGATTTATGCTTTAGTAACATTCAAAATTTGACAACATTGAATTCCCTAGCATGATAGACCTACAGGCCTATGGAGGATAAAGGCTAAATCCTTTTTCTTAAATCTTTTAAGGAAATAAAGAAATGAATATGAGATTCAAAGGTCATTATCCATCTAATTTTATCAATACATCAATCATGAAAAACAATTTTTAAACTCCTGGAAATGTGCATTCAAACCTTTGAAATCACCTCAATTACTATACGCATAGATCATAGTCTATAATGGAGATATGTGACCATCTAAAACTAGTGTGGATTACATGAATAAGTAAAATACTCCTAATGAGTTGATAATATATTAGGTGGAAATGAAGAAATAAACAAATGCATTTAACCACCTAGAAAACTTAGAAACATAGAAATATGACCAGTCACTTGCATACAATGTACAAAAGAGAAATTTATTACCAAAATACCATTAAAACATGAAAATAATATGGATTAATGAGTGTTATGCTTATATAGACATATTATAACTCATTTGATTTGGTTTGAAATAGCCAACTCATCTACACTTGCATTGGAGTTATGTTAAATTTAGCCTTGGGGTTTTGATCTCTTAAAAAGAAATTTGGGATCCTATCAATTTTTAATAAAGATAATAAGACAAATCCAATGACAAATTAAATGAATTTAAATAGTATAGGGGTCCCAAAATTTTTCCAAAATCTTAACCTCTGAATCTACATGAATGTCTTGTACCATTTGCTTGAAATTGGCCTTTAATTGTTTATGAAGGGGATGATTAGAGAGATAAGGATATGTCTAAAACTTCCAATCTCCAAAAAAAATTTAAATATTTTTCCTAGTATATATAATATTAAAGAACACTCTACAACTATTTTAACTTGCACATGACTTACAAAAGTCCACACAACTTCTTCTAACTCCTCAAACTAACATTGAAGTGCAAGATTCTGACCTTTTCTGATCCCTCTAATATGTGTGATAGTTAATTGAATACTCTTAAATCATTTTAATGTGTGTGTTATTTATTTTTTCTTAGGTTAACTTGGACACACATTAGAGTTATCCAAGAAATCACCTTTTTATGCATTTTCAACACCTTAGAGTTAGAAAATGGTCTTCAAACTTTACAAAACATTATGAAACTTTATGAAAAGGTGTTTGACACATGAAATCACTTTTACCAACCCATAATAACCTATTAAACATTATTAGAGACACCATAAATGATCCTTTTGGCCCTTTTTGATTTAGGAGACTCAAATAAACCAAAACACAAAAGAGACTTACCTTAATCTTTCCAAATTTACCTTAATAAATGATAATAAGGTATTTTGGACTCAATTAGGACCTCCTAAATCACCTAAGTTTCATGTTTTTATATATGGGTTCTATTTTGACATGGGGGGGTCAAAATTGGATAACAATTACATAGGTCTTATGTTTAAGTAGATAGTGGTAAAATTTTAAAGCCACAAAAACAAAATCCAAGCATAGTTTTTCTATATGTGTATAGTGCATATCATATTTAGTGAGAGTATGACCTATTTAATAAACTACCTATTCTCTATATTACTCTTAATGATGGGTAATCATATCCACCATAGTGTGATTTATGGTTGAAATATACAATAAGAAAGGTTACCCTTATTATGGAAGAATTAGAACTGGTGAGGAGAGGATATAGTTCTTGAGTGCTTTAAAGGCATATTTATAATTAGAATCCTAGATGAACTAGGTATCCTTCCTCAAAAGGTGATGGAATGATTGACATCAAATAGATATTTGGGAGATAAAACATCAAATACACTATAATTTCCCTTGTATTCTATGGAGTTATTTAAGGTTGGATGGAGGTGGCATATCTATGATAGACCTAATATTATTGGGCTCAATTTCTATACCATAGATAGAGATGATAAAACCTAGGATCTTATCTACCAAGACTCAGAAACACACTTTTTTTAGTTTAGATAGACATAAAATTGGATTAAATGGTCAAAGTTTATTTTAAAAACAAAAGGATGGTCTTTTCAAAGCTTTGACTTATCGAGAAGGTCCTTTACATAATATTTGACAATTTTGTGGATTATATCATGAAATATATATTTCATAACTATTTTATAATTGGCTCTCATGTTATTTAGGCCAAAAATCATAAACTTATCACAAAACATTACCTAGGGGGTAATAAAGGAAGTCTTATGCTAGTTCGCTAGAGAGATAAGGATTTGGTTATATCCAAAAAATCCATCCATAAGTGACAACATATTGTGGCATGCTACTACATCCACTAGTTGATCAATGTTAGGAAGATGAAATTCATATATAGGACAAGTGAGTTTTAGGTATCAAAAATTAGTACAAATACATAGACCCCCCATGGGTTTTGTGATAGGTAAAATATTAGACACCCATTAAGGGTAATCAATTGGCTGAATGAAAATTAGAGATAAGAGGCACTACAATACCTCTTTAACTAGAAGCACAACATGATGATGCATCATTTGAAACTTTTGCTTTACTACTTTAGCTTCTTGGATGGTGATAATATTGTTAATAATAATAGCGAGGTCAATCCATAGCATGCCATTATATGACTAAGTAAAAGCCTTGCTATGGTCTACTAAGAATGTGGTGAAGTCTTTATTCCCTTGATGGTATCGATACTTACTAACCTTAATGATGAATAGGGCATATTTAGATCCTATGTTGATGTATATGGTGGCTTCATTCAAGAAACTAGATGTTTCAACTAGTAGAAAATTATGTAAGTGTGAGTTTTTATTCCTAAGTAAAGATAGAATCATCATCTTGACACGAAGAATGAGGATGGTAGGAGAGTCTTATTATACCATATTAGGAAAGGTGAGGGTAATATATCTATCTTATCCCTTGCTATGATAGTTGAGAGATCCTAGGCTAATGTTATTGACTAAAAATAATTTGGGGGAATGGAAATAACATCATTTATTTTAGGTAGAATGTTAGATGGTGACACTATGGTACTCTCTTTAGGATTGGATACATGGGTGACTTCAAGATTTGATTTAGGAATTTTGTTAAACCTAAGGCCATGTTTTTCATCGGTTTTCCTAAAATCTCATAGTGTAACATGATGTATCCCTTGCTCATAATATCTCATGCCAAAGCCTTTCCAAGTGCATCATTGTAGGTACATTTGAGTAAAGTGTAGTTTATCCAAGAATGAGAAATTTGAGGAGAAAGGTTTGATGTGAGATGGGATATCAAGATATTAGGATGATCAATTAATTCCTCTATATACCAAATTATTCTATAGGAAAGGAGGACTAAAAGTAAAAACATCCTCCAGGTTAGGATAGTAGTCACACTACTTATTCAGGCACCCATACTCTTGAATTAAAAGATAGGTTTTTAGGATTTTCTTGAGGATAATGGAATAATATCATCATAAAGGATCTTGGTGTAGTTTTTTTATCTTTCATGGTATCAACTTTTTGGGTCATGCTTACCTCTATACCTTCCTTTTTTGTATTAGTGGTTCATGCAGTTTTAATGGGTGGAAATGGTGTTTTAGAAAAGATATAAGGGTAATAAAATTATATGGTATTCATAAGAGGTATTGGAATTGGTATTAAAGGAAAAGGATTTTGAGCTAGCTTGGATCCCTTGATAGAAGATTCTATGATTGAGATCTCAATTTTTGACGAAGGATGGGTACCTAGTATAGATGGTTTATTTTATCCTTGGGTTATGGCCATATTTCTTTTTTGAATTTGGCTAGAGGTAGTGGGATTATGTTTATGAAGGTCCTCATTTTGGGGGAAATTTATTGTTATAGGAAAATTCTATAAAGATTTATCTTTTAGTAGATCTAGGGGATAACTGTGGGGATAATAAAAATCCTTTTTATTATTAACTTTTTTTTATGAACTTTAGTGTGTGTAGATGAGCCTTCTTCTAGAGGATCCCATTAATGAGATCTAAAAGACTCAAGTGGATAGTAGAAATAGGTTTATTTGGTTTAGAGGGATTGAATGTATCTCTTGTAAGGATATTTGGTAATCTTGTTATTATAGATGATGATTCAGGTGTGTTATCAACTTATTTACGTAAAAATTGATCATGGATGATATTTATCACTTGGGTGTCCTAATATGGGGTAATTCCCTTATTTTTATATACGCAGTTGGATGAGGATGGATGGATAGGGAATGTTTTCCTGAAGATGTTGATAGATTGATTTTGAAGAGTGTTTGGATTACCCAATTATAACTTCTCTCAATAAATGAGGTTATATACCAAGATTTTAAAATATAAACACTTATTAATTTTGTGAGTGATCACATAATGGTAAGTATAAAAATCACTTTCTTTATACCAACCCAATTTTGACTAGGAGTCATAGATAAGTATAATGGGAGTAAGCTTAATGATGAATACTTTTATTATTTTATCTAAAATAATAGTGTAAGACTACCCCAAAGGCATGTATTTCCTAAGTGGGAATTGTATTAGGTTTCTTTGTGGTTGAATATGAGAAGAGCTTAATTGTTTTATTGTGTATAGGGAAGCTAAATTCAAGAAAAAAACATTAACTATCCCTTTTGGCTTTGAATTATTATTTCATTTAAAACATTAGTTATCCCTTTGGGATTGATTAAGATAGGTACTTACAAGGGGTTGCATGGGAATTTAGTATTGGGTAGTTAGAGTTTTTTTTTTTAAATTTTGACTTATAGGGATTTGATATGTGGATGGTGGTGGTTGGGTGGTATATTGGTGACTTTACATTAAATATGTTTGGATAGGAGGGAATGTCAATGAAATGGACACTACTAATTTTTGTAGTATATGAGAGGGTGGTTGGTTGGTTGTTAGTTGCATGTAGTAACCTTTTTCATTTGAATGATGGTTGTGGTAGGACTAATCGGCACTAAGGGTAGTTGTTTTTATAGAGGTTGTGTTGTACCATTATTTGAGCTTGAGGGTCATGGTGGGTTAGTACATGAGGACACCATGGCCATGGTATACCATTAAAATGTTTCCATCAACATGCCATAGAAATATTTGGAGGTTTGGACATGAGTGGAAATGGGGATATGTATGGATCGTATGGTAATGTAATAGTTAAACATGAAAAGATTGTTGTCTAGTATACTAGTAAAATTTAGATCGCCTTGAGGATAAAACTTAGGGAGACTATCCATAATATAGTTTGGAGAGGTATAGGGACTCAATGATTATTCGATAAATAAAGAGGATGAGTGGAGTGATTATATTTGTTTCAATGACTACTATCATTTCAAAACCATGTAGTACCATATTAATAAAAACAAAGAATAAATGTAGAACACACAACTTTTTTTTTATTATCTCATTTTTAGTGAAGGAAAATGCATACTATACATAATCAAAAATACATCAAATATATAAATCAATCCTATCTTAGAGAAGATAGATCCTACTTATACTTTTGACTGGGGATACATTATATAACTAGGAACATGATCAATATGTGGATCCTAGACCCAATTAGGGGATATCTTATCATACTAATATCACTAGGGAGGGTTCTAAAGCCTCCAATCAAGAAAAAATATGAAATAACCCTAAATAAGTCATATGTTTTCATATCCACTATAATAATAAGTAAAGCAAATAAATCTAATCTAGTGCTCACCAAAACTTATGGCACAAAGTGGGGGTAGTAAATAATAAAATTAAACATGTATAGAAGACATATACTCACATTAATATATGTGTGTGTGTGTGTGTGTGTGTGTGTGTGTGTGTGTGTGTGTGTGTGTGTGTGTATGTATATATAAAATCCTAATGCATGAAAGAGAAGTGAAAATGAATATATATCTTCTCTTAAAAGGGAGGAATAATGTTAGGATTACTTACCTTTGAAGGCAAACCTACTGAGCCTAAATATCTCCCTTGGTCAGGGTGCTTTATAAGAGGTTGTTATGGCATGTAAGGATGACAAGTATAAATCAGCTCTAGGCTACATAGCCTATCAATGCATCCAAAAGACAAGATCCATATCTCTAAATAAGTTATGAAACCTTAAGAATTTCTTTTTAATTAGAATCATGGATAAGCAGATGCATAATAGCTATTACTTCTTCTCTTCTCTAAATAATGGCTAAATGATCTTATATATATATATATATATATATATATATATATATTTGTGTGTGTGTGTGTGTGGATTTAACCCTAATAATTTTTAAAATTTTTGGCTAATCGGGTCAACCCAATCAACCTAGTATCATTTTTGATAAAAAATCATTAGGTAATGATCTAGGTTAGCCAAGAGCTGACCTAGACCCTAGTTGAGTTTCACCAATAATAGTACAATGTCAACCTAGCCATCCTAGTACTGTAAACTATTGAAAGGGATTTCAGGTTAGAAAAATGGATATGAAAGGTGAGAAATGAATTTAGGAGTATAAAATATAGAATAACAAACTTAGAGAATGATTTTTAAGAGACAAGTGTGTATATAATAAGTGGCAAAAGGGATAATAATCCTATGAAGCACTAATGATCTGCCTACCCCTTTCTTGGTGTACCCTTTAAGGCATGCACTCAAAGAGATTAAAACTTGATGGGTTCTTAAAACATAGAAATCATAATTAATTGATAAAAGTTTGAAAATATTATTTGTGTACATATTCCCCACTCAAATATCATCATGTGTCATGTAAGTGCAATACAGGATGGTGCTTCAAGAATAGAACATGATAACACATAACGTTGATGCTAAGTAAAATGAGGTAAGGAGGAAATAATATAAATGATAGGATAACACATACCATTACTTACCTTAGTGATATATATAAATAAAGAGACTATGAGATATGTGAAGACATCTAATGTGAGAAAAATTAGGTGAACCTGTAGAGATTAGTGTAAAAAATAGCAAAAAATTAATTGTTTTGTAATATAGGATTTTAATAGTGAAAAGTATTCTCTATGATGTGATGATTCTATAAATTTTTATGGTTTGAAAAATGAGTTAATAAAAACAAATATGATAAAAATAAGGAATCTAATAGTAAATATTTGAAAGGGAAATAATTGTGAATAGTAACTTTAAATAGAGTGAAAATAAAGTCATTTGCTATTATTTGACTTATTCTAAGAGAAAAATAGAGCTCTAAGAGATATAACAAAATATGAAAGGGCCAAGATAGTGAGGAGATGATATCTGAGATGAGGAGGATACCTAATGGTCATAGTGGGTGCAACATAGGTAGGAAACTAAGAATTTCAAATTTGTTTTGAGTTTTTATTTGAAATTAAGTGTTTTAAAGAAATTTGTAATTTAGACCAATTATAGAAACCATAATGAACTTGAGGAATTTTTAAGGTTAGTAGAGGTTAAACAGGGAAATGGGTTGAAATAAATTAGAGTAATAAATGCCAAAGGCATTTATTACTAATGGGTCAAAGAGTTGGTAGTTTGAATGAACTAGGTTGACCCAATCGATGTAGTAAGTTGAAATTTAGATTTTGACATGGCTGACTTAATAGATATGAGTCAACTTAGTTGATTTAAATAGAGTGATGACTTGGTACCATATTTCTAACTTAGTTAATTAATTAAAATTTATGACTTGGTACTAAGGGGGAAATTAAAGGGTCAACTTAGTTTGTTAAGTCAAAATGGTCAATCCAGTACCATTATGTCAACTTAGTACATTACTAAGTGGCTGGGTAGAGTATTGAAATGTAGGAAATTAGTCAAAATAGTAAGTTTAAGGCCTAATTTAACTGATTACATATAAAAATGGTTAAGCTAAGAAATAGGTGAAATTGATAAGAAATGAATAAATTAAGGAAAATTAAGTTTGCTTTTGTTAAAAATTTAAAAGAATGTATTTTGATTAAGTGACATGAAGGTCTAATACATCTTTTATTATTTGATGGTTGTAGGGGCACTAGATATTTTGGTGGTTGGTGGACATGTCATGGTGACCAAATCTATCAGAACACCTAATAGAAGTAGATTGAGATAGGTTGGTCACACTAGGCTTAGGAGGCATCATGGAGATGCAATGAGTTACATTTAGTGTTGATTTAGTCGTCATGTTCCTAGGAGCCTAGGAGCACTTGACCAATAATTTTATGTGGGTATTGGATGGGGATACCAATGAGGTTGGTATCACATTAGAGGATGTGCATTCTTTACTTAGACTTCTTATAGGAGGGATACCAGTGATCATGGGGATATCAAATGGTCAGGAGGAGAGATAAGCATTACCTTGATAGGTGACTTGCTTGGATATGATTTACTTAGGACTAAAGGTGAGTCTATTTGATGTATATATAACCTAGATTCTACATATATATAAGGTTATGATAAATCTTGTGATAATATGAATGTTGTGTCACAAGTCAAATAACAAAGTACCTATGTATGCAATAGTCTTGTGCTAAATAATATTAGATCAGGTGGAACTATATGACTTGGGTTATATCATCTAGGTTTAGATCATGCATAGGGAAAAATACTATGGGGCTAGTGATATTATGAAGTTCTTGGATATATGAGAGGTTCTTGATGTATCGACTACCTAATTTTCCCCATGTGGTCTATAATTAGTTACCTTGAGTATTGAGATAGATATATGATCAAGTGGTATGGGTTATGCACCATTTTATATCACTACAAATAGTCACATGAGGAGAGATTATGTGGAATCCTTATACACACATTGTGATAGTTTGGCTAAGGTGGAGGATGGTGGAACCTGATTTAGCATGAGTAAGGATGATGGGCCATTATACATGGTGGGTAGATCTACATCTATTGGCATGCTTGCCTTCATATTTTATACTCCCTTACCTAGTGGATCCTATAGTGGTTCCCACATTTTAGGCTAGGCATGCAAGATATCTAAGGGGAGAGGAGGAGGAGGATCATCAATTTTAAGATTGGACATCAAACCATGATGTGAGAAATCATGGACAAGTCAAGAACAATATATAATAGCTAGAGGGGACATGGATGTGGATGTAGGAGTGCCTTAAGTACCATAGTTAGTACCATAATAAGAGGAAATGTGACCACCTTGATCTCATCATCAATAGAGATGTCAGTGGTAAGAGATAGAATAGAGGGTGGTCATTTAAGATGATTCATTATTTAGCCTAGGTTAGAGTTGGTTTATAGAGCCACCACTAAGGTGAGGCTTAAGATAGGCACTAGTGGTAACCCAAAGGTTTGATTTTATTGGGAAGCATGTTATGGTTGAGGTAATTGGGGGATGAGCCAATGGAAATATCATGATCGATAGTCGAGTAGATAGAGAGATAGTGTTTGGTGATACTTGGTCAAGTAATAAATGGTTTAAATTTGTTTAAATTTTGAAAATATAATATTATTTGTATAAGATGTGATTGATAGATTATAGATAGATATTTTTTGAGATGTCTTTGATTTAACATCTATCTATTTTGAATTTTGTAGATCATATGGATGATGAGGAGATCAGATGGGGATATCTAGTGAGGAGATCACTCCATGATATCTTGGATGGGATTTTGACACCATATTACCCTACCACATTGGATGATCCCATGGTACCATATATCCTAGCTCAAGCAAGCTAGTTTAGACTAGCAAGAGAGGCTATGAGGCAACTATAAATGTGTGAAGATGGGATAAATACACTAGGAGGGGTGGGAGTGAAAGAATAATAGGCATGGAAGGCCTTGGATTAGGAAAGATACATGAATTTGGATACCATTATTTAGCTATGTGATTCGGGTAACAATTCAGATGACAATTTGGGTGATGGGTCCACCCCAATTAATGACGAAACTTTTGGGAGCCATAACTTTTGCACCATAGCTCCAATTGATTGACCATTTGAAACATTGGAAAGATAATAATGAGGGGAAAATAATGAGATGGAATTTATCTCCACTTAATTAAGTTTTACCCCCTAAAACCCAATGGAAGTGGCCCAAATTTCAATTTTAGTAGTGTAGTCTAAAAATAGTAAGTTTCTAAAAATAGTAATTCCTTGAATTCTGTATTGTTGTAAATTGTGGAAGTTGAACCAATTCATATCCCTCAAGATTGGTGACCTTCCACATCCTCCCCATGCCTTCAATACATGTATAAATGAAGATATAACCTAAAATGGAAAGGGGACATCTCTTCTTAGAGATAAGCATATATTTGGGTCTACAAATTTGATCAATAAAACATCTCTTCTCAGAGATAGCATTATTTGAATTGTTTTGTTCTTATTTCTTGAATTATCTTTCAACCAAATCTTTCAAGTTTTGGATCACTATGATAGGTACAAGCCTAGGTGCTGAACCCATAGAGATATGTAGTAGTCTTGAGATCTTAAACATCCTCTTTAAAACTTAATATTTAGAGGGGACTATCTAACGCATCTATGGGAAGCATGGTGAGGCCACAAGATAGACATGATAGAGCCCATCCTTAGAGCTAGAGTGATGTATTTTTGTACTTTTGTATAAAAACCACATGATACACACACACACACACACACACACACACACACACACACAAATATTATTTTGACATTTGGATGTTGATCTTTTGTGTTTGGATTATGGTTTTGGTTTTGGATGCATGGATATATTTCTTTCTACCACATGTATTTTGATTTTGTTGTATATGCTATAGGAAATATATATGTTGTGTTTTATTTTCTAGCATTATGTAGTACACATGCATGGTTTAAAAATAAATAGGTGAAAATTATTTGGAAAAGTATAATTAATCAAAAACAAAAGTACTACACACTATTTCACATTTGGAAATGTGTAATAACAAAATATCACCAAGTATAAGAAACCAAAGAGTGGTAAAAAAGAGGGTAAAAAGTTGTTTTTAAACCATGAGAAAGAGTGGCACCAAATTATTACAAGTGAAATCACACTAAATCATGTTAGGAAGTATGAAAATAATGTAATAAAATGGATAATACATAAAAGAATAATGGTATATGATAAATCAATTAAGTCAATAAATCATACTAAATCATGTTGAGAAGTGTAAAAGTGAAACAAAATTGGAAAAAAGGGTCTTGAAATTAATTAGATTAATTCATGTTGGGAAGTATGAAAAACTCAAGAAAAATGGTTGGATTCTTACATGTAATTAGAAAATAAGATGATGAAAGTGAAAGATTAATGAAGTAAGCATAAAACATACTAAATAAAGATGGGAAACATGTCAATGATGTGTAACTCATAATCAATCACATCTTATCTCATATTTGACACATGTAATTTTGTTGTGACTTGGATATTGTAAAATTATGAGGAAGGCCAAGTCCTATCCATGGTCTTACATTGTAACTCATAAAGGGAACACCAATCATGTGGAAATAATGTCAAAATATGGTAAAAGGAGATGTTTTATAGGGTAATGTGAAAATGTGGTAATTTATGAGGAAGGCCAGTTCCTATCCATGGTCTTAAAATGCAACTCATAAATGGAATCCCTAGGGGAGTGATCAATTAACAAAATATTATTTCTCAAGGGGAAATATTAGGATTGTAGGGAGTGAAATAAGGAATGTAAAAAGTATAATATAGGCATATTATGATAAGACCTATTTTAGGCTCAATTTGAACCCTTAGAGAGTGTTCTTCAGACCCTTTCCAATTGAGCTATACAATGGGAACAACCCCAGGATATGGGTATCTTGTGATGGGGTTGAACCTCTAGAGAAGTCTAACTTCCTCTTGATGCTCACATAAAATTAATAATAAACTAATGCTTCACAAGGAAGAGGGGTAGAAAGAGGATAAGGGATCCTTAAAAATCTAAAAGGGTGATACACTAAAGTTAAATGGACACTCATATAAGCTTGAACATGCATGGCTTACTCATTCTCATAATCTCACTAGTTTTATATATACTTCATAGAAGAGGTTCCAAGTAGAACAATAGTCTATACCTATAAGTTAGTTTGAAAACACCTTTAAAGACACAAGTAGAAGGACATGCAACTAGGAATAATATCCTTCAAAAATATATCATACACAAGCATACTAAGTACTAATTAAAGATAAGAGATAGGAAAAGAGTTGATCATATTACTTTAAAAGGTAGTTTTTACAATATTTTGATAGGGTTTAACCATATCAAATGAGCACACTTATTTAAGAGTTTTGATGAGTATCCTTGTCCCATAAAATAAAATGCTAAATTATAAGCACTGAGAGTCTTTAAAAAGGAGAATGAGACTAGGATATATCGGAGAAGAAAAAGAGAGAGAGGATGTGGGAGCATGACATCAAAAAAAGAGCACTTTATCCAAGGTCATTAAATGAACCTGAGCCACCAGCTTTTGCTCCTTAGCCAATGAAAACCTTGCCACATTTTGATCAATCAAGACACTAATGGTGGTTTATTGAGTGATAAAGTCTCCAAATGTTCCAAGGATGAATTGAATTCCCCTAAATATAGTTCCCAACATGAGACCTTTTCTTTGGTATTTCATGCCATCTCTTACTTGATGACAAAACCTCATGCTCATAGATCTAATTGGATCATGGCTTCGTAATTTTTAGGTAACTTTTTGTCAAGACTATGACCATGTTGAATGAAAAAGACCCTTTTCATTAATCACATCTCTACTTTATCTTCATGTTTGGATCATAGGTCCATATATATGTGGAAAACCAATAAAAGATTATTGGTTTTCCTATAATTGTCTATATCAATGCAAACCTATAGACCACAAAGCCTTTTCCTTGATCTAAATAGGTCTAAATAGACCCACTTTATCTCTAAAGGAACCAAAACTTCATTGTATATAGAGGTCCTCCTTTGATAAAGGTGAACACAGTCGTAGATGAACCCTACATAATATAAAAATATGAAGCAGAGGTCCATACTTAACTTTAATGGAAATCTCTTTGGATTCCTTATGTTTGAATGAATCAAATTGACCTCTTTATGGCATTTGAATAAGATTCAATGGAACTAGGATGACCATAAAAAACCTTATTTCCCTTGGTCAAAAATGGCTTCTCAACCTTTATCAAAAACCTTGGGCTCACCTTCATTCTAATTGGCTATCTAAATCTAACTCAGCCTGCTGACATATTGACTCATCTCACTTCATCAATTTCAATCTATTTGAATGCCCATGATTTATTGATCCTCTATCAATTGAATGCACTATTGAAACTTTTCATGCACACATTTTATCTTGAGATTATTTGACCACTTTGACCTCCACTTGTAGTTAAATCTAAATTTATGATCAAATGCGTGTCATCAGATATGCTTGGGACCCATTGTTTTTAAAAACTAATAGCTATTTTATTGACTCAAAATTTGATGGTCACACAACCATATTTAACATTTCATAGACCATTAAATTTAAGCTCATGTGTATTTTTCCTAGAGCTTTATTTTGATGTTATCATGAACATCTCATGTTGTAGGTCTAACTTTGAAGGCCTATAACTTGAAGCATAAAAGTCATGGAGGCACCAAATTTTTAAGAGATGTTCTTGAGACTGATTTGATCCATTAGTCCTAGTACATTTATAAGTGTTTATATAAAATACTTAAGTTGAATTGTCCATTTATTCCTATACGACATCCTAATGGTAGTCTAGTTCATTTGGCTAAGTATGGGAAACTTAGCAAAATATGATTGAGGAGACAACTTTAAACATGAATAACTTAAACCACACTTCAGTGGATGATCTAAAACTTAGTATGTGGGAACTAAGAACTAAGATAAAAAAACCTATATGATCTTTTTCTCCTAAAACTACCATATGTGTGAGATATGGCCTTGTTAATATGCCCACTTGGATCAATTTGAACTCCTTTCCTTTACAAAATGGCTAATTATGGAAACTTAGCAAATTATGTATGAGAATCCAACTTTGAGTCTTCATATATTTTGATGCACTTAATTTAATGACTATAATCTTGGTGCATATGTTTTTGAGACTAATATGAATGAACCCATGTGACCATTTTCTCTTGAAACTACCACATGTGTGAGATACAACACCAACAAACTACATACTCAAAATTTTTGCCACTAGACCTAAAATGTCTAGGTGAACACAATGAAGAACCAGATGAATTTTATGCACTTATATGTCATTCCAAACACTCTTGGCATCGTATCTATAACTCTATTCCTATCCTTCTACTTAACCATTAACAACCTAGTCTATTTGGGCATTGGCTTGGTATGTGGGCCAAAAATGGCCAACATCTTTGGAAACTTGCATGGAAGCATGCCTAATATGCTTTGAGAACCTAAGCTATTTGACTTATCTAGTATATTTGGCATGGAGTCATTAGCCTCTAAAATTGAGTGGAACCTCTCTTGAAGTATTAAGGACCAGAAGAAATAAAATAAAACAAAGTGCCCAAGGCTCTTTGGAAAAGGAAACAACAAAATAGAAAAGATATTTGCACAAATCACTTAGAGGAAAGAATAAAATATAATAAAATATGTTACAATGGATGTAATGTTATTTAATAATAGGGATTTAAATAAATGCCATTAACTAGGATGGGTAATACCTCTCCATCTAGTTGGGAAAGTTGAAAAACATTGTGTTTCTTATATCCATAGATCAAATAAGGACCACTCCACAAGATGTAAAACTTGGTATGGTTGCTTGGTTTGTCCTTATTTAAGACCCATTTGAGGATTAAGTCCCCTTACTTGAAGATCCTTAATGTAGGTCTTTTTTCAAAGGCCATTTTGAACTAATCTTGATGTGACTAGTGTTTTCATAGAAAGGTCCCTAGTTTCTTCTAGCTCCATGAGTTCTATCATCCTCACATTCATGGGCTCATCCTCCATCAACTCATGTTGATGGGGATATTATAATTTAGACATTTCAAGGGAGATAGGAAATTGGGCTTCCCTTTCATACACAAAAATATATGGAGAATTGCTAATGGTAGTTTTCAGATTCACCCTAGAAACCCATAAAGTTGTCCTTAGCTTGGCATGCCATGTCCTATAATTTTATTCCATGGTCCTCTTAATAATCCTCAACAAATTATTGTTTGTGGACTCTTCCAATCCATTTATTCGAGGATAGTAGCTGGAAGAGGTGCTAAGGTAGATTCCTAGTTTGAGAGCCCACTCACTTATCTTCATACCAAGGAATGTCAATCCATTATCACAAATAATGGTGTTTGGCACATGAATCTTGGTTATAAGGTTGTCATAGAAATCCAATACTACACCTTCGCTATCCTCCTTCAATGTAATGGCCTCCACCCACCTGGTTAAGTAGTTAGTTGTAGTGAGTACCCATTTATGCCCTATACTTAATGGTAGATTGATCATCCATATGAAGTCTAATCCCCACTACATGAAGGTTTATTCCATTTGAATAGGATTAAGTGGAAGGGATACTAGTTTTTTCTTTCTTGCAAAGAGGGCACACTTCTAGCATTTTCTAATCCATGCATGAACATCCTTGAAAAGATTGAGATAGTAATAACCAACCTTAATTACCTTTTTTTATGGTGGTTTTATGTGTAAAATGACCTCGTACAAGTCCATCATGGAACTAATCAAAGATTTTGGTCACTTGGTCATCATCTATGCATCTAAAGAGTACCCCATTGAGGGCCAGTCTAAAAAGAACACCATCAACTAATGCACAAGGTATAGATTGAAGCTTGAAATACCTTATTTTATATTTTTCCAAACCTTTAGTGTATTCTCTTTTTTCCAAAAAGTGAGCCATATCTTAAATCTAGCTCTTTTGAAGTGGAGGTGCACCTACCTGTGAGTTGTCTTGGGTTACCAAAATAGTTTCCTTGTCTTCTTGGAGGTCATTTACTATGTGCTCACATAAGCTCTTTCCCATAACTAGATGGGTAACCTAAATCTTTATAAGATATTTCATGACCTTTTTGATCTAACCTACTCTTTTCCCATTCAAATCCTTGCTAAGGAATAATTGGCTAACTCTAGGATGAAACACCATGAGATGGATCCTAATGTTAAATAGCATGGGCCTAAACTTATTGAGACTCCTCAATGCAGCAAAAACATGTTTTTCAGTAAAGGTGTACTTCAATTCATATCCTTCTATCCCTTGACTAAAAAAGGCAATCGGTTTCTCGATTCCTTCACAATTCTTCTACATCAACATAGTTGATATGTTGTCAACATTAGAAAAGGTGTACAAGATGAATTCATTGGAGAAATTAGGATTTAAGAGTTAGGATGCTTGGGTAATAGCCTAATTTATGTATTTAAAATATACCTTACTTTCATTTGACCAAGAAAACACTTGGTTCTTCTTCAACATGGTGGTGATAGGCTTGACCAAGTTTGAAAAACTAGGTATTAACCTTCTCATAAATTTGGTCTTCCCAAGCAATCTATAGATCTCATTCTTGTGCTTTGGCAAGGATAAGGGTCAATGGATAATCCCTCTTTTGAAACATTATGACCCAAAATTTTTCCTTCATGCATAGATAACACAAATTTATTTGGATTTAAAGAGATCCCATACTCTTTATGTCTCTATAAAATTAGCCTCAGATGGTCCATATGCTCACTATCATTCTTGGAGAATACTATGATGTCATCTAAGTACATCAACACCATTTGATTTAGTAGTCCTTAGAAGGCCATGTCCATTGATCTTTGGAAGGTTTCCCCAATATTGGAAAATCAAAAAGTCATCTTTTGATAATTAAATATGTCCCACTTGGTGGTGAATGTAGTCTTATACTAGTCCTCTTTTCTCACTCTCACTTGGTTATAATGTGAATATCCATCTAAGAGAGAGAAGCATTTTAAACTAGGAACTACTTGTAAGAGTTATTCCATGGATGGTAGAAGGTAATGATCCTTAAAAGAGACCCTATTAATATCCATGAGGTTTATACATTCTAATCTCTCCACTCTTCTTCATAATAGGTACTAGATTAACTACCCATAAAGAGTGTTGATTAGGAAGATTATCATAAACTTAATAATCTTTGTCAACTCATTTATCACGAGCTCTTCAAATGTAGGATTTGTGGGCCTCTAATTCTACCTAAAAGGCTTGGCATTAGCCTCTAGCTCTATTAAATGTTGGATTATATTAGGATCAAATCCCCTTAGGTCACTATATTACCAAGCAAAGATGTCTACATATACCTTACAAAGCTCTATGAAAGCATGCCTTTTATCTTTAGTTCTTACCTTTCCAAGCTTGAGGAACTTGTCTTGAAAGATAAGAAATATCTCATAGTTCTCTTCATTAGTTGACATCACTACTTTATCCTTCCTCATATGCCCCCCTTCATGAAAGATACCTTCTAGTGTGACTAGTCCTTTAGGAAGATTATTGGACCTTAATTGAGAAATCTGCTTCCCATCTTGATGCTATATTTTTTCTTGGTTGAGGGAGGAGAACTTTGCTTCTTTCTACAAGAAACATACAATATATTTGTCATTTTTAAAGACCTACCAATGAGCTTCATTATTTGACACTGATGGTCTTATTACCACTTTGACATGTGGTTGAACCTTGGTCTTTTTTAAATAATTGGGGATGTTGAAGTGAGCCCCCATAGCTGATAGCCTATCAACATGTTGATTCTAGCCCCTTGGGACTGATTTAATGTTGAAGGCCTCAAAGTCATCAATTAGGTCCCACACTCTATCTTTTTAGGAATTAATTAAGGGGTTCTTAGTGTAATTATAACCTCTAGCTTGGTGTACCACCAATTTTTTATCCCCATAGACTTAATACTACTTGATCCTTTTCTTACTAGCCCATTGAAGACCATGGATGAGATCCTCATATTCTACTGCATTATAAGAGAAATTGAATTGTAATATATATGAAGAGAAGTAATTATAATTTGAATGGGATATTAGCATAACACATATACCCACCTTGTGCTTACTCTTTGAGACATTAAATAACAACTTTCATAGACCACTAACATCTTCTTGAGGCCTCATGAGGGATGACATGGATAGTCTTTCTTCATATAAATAGTAGACATCCAAGTCACTTTCTTCAAGATCTTTTAATGGGTCTACCAACTAGTTGTCATTCCACATATCATCTAAGAACATGTCTAGTACCTATTCTAGATGAGTATTTATCTCTTACCCCATTACAAATTCATCTTCATCAATGATGGTGTAATTGATGTTGACATTATTTATCCCATAGGTATTTATATGGAATTGTGTAATGGGATCAAATTTGATTGATTATTTGGCCCCATACCTTGTCCTGAATGCCATATAGGACCAATCTTCTTCTAGATAGTCCCATATCTTTGATGTGAACTTTATGTATAAGCATAGTGTAAAGTGAGGAGGCACATCTAAGACCAATACATATTGATCTACTATAAGATAATATTGTAGGGTCATATTGAGGTCCTTGATTATACCAAATGGCTTCGAAGAAGAACCATCAAGTTACAACACTCTTTTGGATTATGGCTCATATTTTAGACCAAGTTGATCAGCTATGGAATTTGGCATCACGAAGGTACTAGCCCTAATGTCCACCAATTAATTATACACAAAAGAGTTACAAATGATTACTAAGATATAGAAGTGAGGAGGCTTGATTGCTTTATCTGATTGCCCTTTATTTGGCCCTTTGGCTACATTAGTGATAATTTCATTTAAATTACTTAGTGGATTATCTACAATATTTATCTTTGATAGTCCTTATTGAAGGATGTCTACCTATCCAATCATGGAGAGTATATCCCATATGGGCACACTCATACTTGGATTTTTCATTTGTTCAATAATTTTGATGAATGAAGCACCAACCTTTGCTTGTACTCTAAGAGCCACCATTGTTGTTTTTTGAGCTTGTGATCAATGAGGCACAAAGAGATTTCATTGGCTCTAATTTTTGGGAGGTACTAGAACCTTTAGAGTGACAACAGGTTCATTTGGCTTTGTTAGTGAAGGAGTAATGGTAGGAAGATCTTTGACTACTTCTTGAATACCATCCATGTTCCTTCTTTTAAATCTTATATTTGATACCATTGGAATATAAGCATGGATAGAACTATCATAATAGTTGGATGCATAACACTCTTCATGTTCATAGTTCATCATCGTAACATCTAGATTATTCAGTCCTTGATTAGACCCTTGACCTTGTGGATGCTCCTCTAGCTTGGTCATCATAGGTATCTCTATATTTTAGGCCATGAGAGCTTAGTTTTATCCAAAATTAGCATCTTGTTACCATTGATCATTGAAGGTTTGGTTAAGGTCAATATTTGGGATACTTTTTTGAGCAAAGGACTAATTATAAGGCATGGTACCCTTTGCTTTTTGAGCCACATTATTTTGAACTAAGACCAAGGAGTTAGAAGTAATATCAACATTAGGATTGTATTTACTTTACCTATTGCATCCATATTGCCCTTGTCCTTGGTTTTGACCTTGGAACTAGCTCTAGTAGTTCCCCTTATATGGTGGCCTATTTGATTGAAAGACTTGCTACTAAGGTTGATATGAACTTTGATAAGACTTGTTGAAAGCCTACTACCTTTTGACATTTACTAGCTCATTCCTCAAGGAGTGAAACATGATTTTGAGCTCTTAAAGTTATTTTGATCTAGTGAATCACTAGATCCACTAGTGGAAGATTTCTCTTTTTTTGGTCCAAGAATTGAATCAATTATTGGTGTAGGAGGGATGACATCCAATAGAGGGATATAAATAGGAGGTGGTATGATTTTATAAAATAAGGTCATTGGTGGTCTAGGTGTAAGTTTGTCATCTTGAACCAGATAATTTTCTTCTTTAATGACCACCTTATATGCATTTAGAAGTATATTTCTTCCCATATATTGGATCATCACTGCTATGTCACTATTTAAAGCCTTTAAATAACATAGGAAGGCAAAGTTAGGGGTTGTTCTAACTAAGACTGGGATTCTATCACATTTTTTTTAGAACCTTGTGTTGAAGTCTTTCATGAATTCATGAGGAGTTCTTGAAATGGTAGTTAGTTTATTTTCAAGTGAGAAATGATCACTTTTTTCCTCATATATTTTACACAAGGCTTCCCCTAGTTGGTACCATATTTGAATGGAATTGGTAGTAAGACCTATATAAAAATCTAGGGCTTTTCCTTTAAAATAAGTATCTAATAACCTAATGGATATATTTTCCTCAGTGACATTATGGATATTGAAAAAATTACATGTCTATGAGATGATCAGAAGATGTTGTAGCTTGGTCACTAGCATAATAATTAACACTTAAACATTGCAACTAGGATAGGGCCATATTACACAAGGTCTAGAAGACTTTGGGCATTAAATGCTCTAATATCTACCATGGCTATGCACGGGGGTAATAAAGATCTTTTTATAGGGGTAGGCCTTGGAAATTACCTAGTAGTGAAGGTTCCCTGATATGGATATGTATTGGCAAACCTTAATCATTTTGTTGAATTTAAAGGTAGTTCAATAAATTCAAAGGGAATACCTCTTGAAGCAAATATTTTTGTTAAATTTGGAATGATTTGAATCTATTTTTCTACATTAGAGTGTTTATTATTCCTTTTGGACTCACCAAATGTTATGTTTTGAGAGCTTAACTACTACAAATTTGATCAAACTAGCATCAACTATGATCAATCCTTCTTTTAAAATAAGTGGGTCCCTCCAAGAATGCCAAAAACTAGTATAGACTCAATTTACACACTTGGAGAGGTTTATTTAGCCCCTTTCTAATTGATCTATACAATGGGAACAACCCTAAGCTATGGGTATCTTGTGATGGGTTTGAACCTCTAGAGAAGGTTGGTTTCCTCTTGATGCTCACCTAAATCTAATACTAAACTAATGCTTCATAGGGAAAATGGGTAGAAAGAGGATAAGGACTCCTAAGAAAATGAAAAGGGTGATGTACCAAATTTAAATGGACACTCATATAATATTGGACATGCACTAGATCAATAAAAGATAACTATGGCTTACTCAATCTCAAAATCTCACTAGTTGCATAAATATTTCATAGAAGAGGTTTCATGTAGAACACTAGTCTAGATCTGAAATTTAGTTTGAAAATAACATCAAAGAGGCAAGCATAAGGAAAACAAACTAGGAAGAATATCCTTCACAAATATACCATACACAATCATACTAAGCACTAATTAAAGATAAGAGATAGGCAAAGTATTGATCCTATTACTTTAAAAGGTAGTTATTATAATATTTTTATAGGGTTTAACCATATAAAACAAGCACACTTTTGCAAGAGTCTTGATGAGTATCCTTGTCCCAGAAAAGAAGATGCTAAATTATAAGAGATGAAAACCTTTACAAAAGAGAATGAGACCATGATATATAAGAGAAGATAGAGATAAAGGAAGGATGTGGGATCATGTCATTAGAAAAAGAAAACTCTATCTTGGGTCATTTAATGAACTTGAGCCACCACCTTTTGCTCCTTAGCTAATGAAAACCTTGCCACCTTTTTGAAAAATTATGGCACTACTTGTGGCATATTGAGTGTGAAAGTCTCCAAAGGTTCTAAGGATGCATTGAATGCCCCTAGCTATAGTTCCCAATAATAGACCTTTTATTTGATCCTTCCTGTGATCTCTCACTTGATGAAAAAACCTCATGCTCATGGATCTGACTAGATCATGGCTTTGTGTTTTATAGGTAGCTACTTTTCGAGACTATGGCCATGCTAAAAAATGAAGACCCTTTGCATTAATAAAATCTCTATTTTATCTTCATGTTTGGATCATAGGTCCATATATAGGTGGAAAAAAAATCTAATATTATTGGTTTTCCTATAGTTATCTATATCAATGTAAACCTATAGATTACATAGCCTTTTCCTTGATCTAAATAGGTCCAAATAGACCCACTTTATCTTTATAGGAACTAAAATTTCATTGTATACATAGGTCCTCCTTTGAGAAGGATGAACACAATTTTAGATGAATCCTACAAGCTATAAAAATATGAACTAGAGGTCCATACTTAGCCTTAATGGTGGTCTCTTTACATTCTTTATGTTTGACTGCATCACATTGATTGCTCCATGGTGTTTAAATGAGATTCAATGGTACCAAGATGACCCTACAAAACTTTTTTTCCCTTGGTCAAAAATATCTTCTCAACCTCCATCATAAACCCTGGGCTCACCTTTTATCTAATTGACCATCAAAATCCAACTTGACCTATTGATCTATTGACTCATTTCATTCCATCAATTTTGATCAGTATCAATCCTTGTGAGTCATTGATCCTCTACCAATTAAACATCTATTTGAAAATTTCCATGCACATATTTACTCTTGAGATTTTTTTACCCCTTGTACCTTCACTCACCATTAGATTTGAATGTAAGATCAAATGTGTGCCATTAGATCTTCTTAGGACCCATTATTTTTAAAAACAAATGGCTACTTTATGAGCTCAAAATTTGATAGTCTATTGGACATCATTTTATGGTCACATGACTGTATTTGACATTATTTAGACTTTAAAATTTAAGATCATGTGGATTTTTTCTAGATATTTATTTTGACATTAGTATGAATGTCTTATGTTTCAAGTCCAACTTTTAAGGTCTATAACTTGAATCATAAAATTCATGGAGGCACCAAACTTTTAGGAGATGTTCTTGAGACTAAAAAGGTTGAACCCATTTGATCTACTAGTTTTGGGAGCTTTATAAGTGTGTCTGAAAAATTCTTAAGTTGACTGGTCCATTCATTCATGCATGGTGTTATAACAATGATCTAGTTCATTTTTCTAAGTATAGGAAAATTAGCAAAATCTAATTGAGGATCCAACTTTAAAAATGCATAACTTCTATAGTGCTTTGATAGATGATATGAAACTTATCATGTAGCATTTATGGAACAAGTTAAACAAACCCATATGATCATTTTATCTTAAAAATACCACACATGTGAGATATTACCTTATTGATATGCCCACTTAGCTCACTTTAAACTCCTTTGTAAAGTGGATAAGTATGTAAACTTAGTGAATTTTGTATGAGAGGCCAACTTTGAGTCTTCATATATTTTGATGGGCTTTGGAAGATGACTAGAAAATTGGTGCATATGTTCTTAGGTGAATGAAACCATGTGACCATTTTCTTCTAAAACTTCCACATGTGTGAGATATATCACTAGAAAATTACCCACTAAGAATATTTTCCACTAGACCCAAAATGTCTAAGTAAACACAATGAAGAACCAATGAGTGCTATGCAATTTAAGTCATTCCAAAAACTCTTGGAATCCCATGGGGTCTCTATAAATATAGTCCTTATCCTTTTACTCATCCATTAACAACCTTGTCTATTTGGGTACCAGTTTGGTATGTGGGCCAAAAATGGCCAACAAGACCTTAAGAGACATAAGGCATACTAAGGAAATGAGAATACACTAAGTGACTAGTGACCATCAATATATAGAGGATAGATGTTTACTATATGCACAAAGATATGTAGAAAAATAAGTTTTCTACTAAGATCAACTCATGTAGGTAGTTTTTAAAAAGAAAATTAAAATAGAACTACCTTCCTAGTATGTGTTTTCCATTCCTCAGGACCATTTATAGAGCCATCAATCTATTGCAAAGATTAGGTACTTTTATGAGAAAGTAGGTATCGCTAAAAGATTTTTTATTCTCATTTTTTAATCTAATATTTTATCACACCCTAATGGACCTCATCTCTATTTTGAGGTTAATTATGGAGTTTGAGATTTGATTAGAAGAATGAGGTGTGCTTAGAATCATGTCTTTTGTGTGATTTGATTTTTTAAATGTTTGAATGTTTCTTTTTATATCATTTCTTTTTGTGAAATGATTTTGAGTTTGAATGTTTATGCATTTTAAGATTCCTTCATAGACTTGGAATGACCAATCATGAGAGATAGAGTGATACACATAAGTGATATTTAGGATTTGGCTAAAGGAAGCTAAATATCCAAATACATGATTGACTAGAATACTTAGGCTTAACTATAAATCAACA
Source organism: Torreya grandis (assembly GCA_037957365.1). NCBI lineage: Eukaryota > Viridiplantae > Streptophyta > Pinopsida > Cupressales > Taxaceae > Torreya > Torreya grandis. The sequence continues at coordinate 2,558,366 of JARHVA010001631.1, read as the reverse complement.
AGTTATCTCAAGTTTCAACCATGTGTATGCTTAGTTTGTGAAAGGGAATAAATAGGAAGAAAGGATATATAAATCAGACTGGTAAAAGGAGATTATAATGAGATGAAAGGTTTACTAACAGATCACATGGTAAAGAAGGAATGACTAAAGGGAGTAAGGTTTGTAGAACCAAGTCATAATAACTATTATCCATGTGTATATAGATAAAAGAGATATCAATCATGAAAAATAATAAATTAATCATGAATTAAAGAATAAAAGAGAATTAAATGAGTAAAAAAATAATCCATAAGAGAATATAATTACATTAGAAGCAATATAAAGTGTGAAACCAAAGTCACCATGTAAGATAGATAATAATTTGACAAAATGTCAAATGATATAAAATAACTAAAGGTAAAGTTGGAACACATGTCCAATCCAGATAAAAATGTAAGAACACCATGCATGTGTTTATAAGTACTAATCTATTTTTCCATGCACATTATCCATAACATATGATAAGTTTATATGAAGTTGAAAGTGAACTGCAGTTAATGTCTCATTGATTTTCAGTGAAAGTTTAGAAAATACTTCATGTCAAATCTCCTCAATGGAAAATGTAGGAATGCTTAAAGTATCATGATGATGAGGACTATTATGTAGGGGATATTGAAGATAATGCATGAAATTATTAGGTGGAGAAGGATCCATAGGTGAGGGAAGGTCCTTGGGTGAGGAATTCATAGGTAGAGGAATAGTAGGTGAAGAAGGAACCATAGGAGGATATGGAACCACATGAGGTGAAACTATGGGGTAATAAGGGGGAACTTTCTTGTAATAATAACTATGGGATTAATGATAGAAGGTGAAATAATGGTTAGTATGTGACCCTTAAGAGGTTGTTGAAGGATGTAGTAATGATCAATGTGGTTTATGCCACATTGGTACTAGAGATAATATACCTCACCATACTTAGGAAGATACTCAGGTAATACTTTTGGGGGAGGTATTGCCTTTTTTGAGGGCTAAGGAGTGGTAGGATGCAAGGTGTTAATATATTTTCATAGCTATAAATAATTCATGGACGAATAGTTAGATGTGTTGTGGAAGTAATAGGTACACCTATTAGTAGTCTTGGTAGGTGTACTCATAAGAGGAGGTGTAATAAAAGTTGAGTGATAATGGTATAGGTAATAATATCTAATCTAGTGACTGGAAACTTTATGAATGTCATAATAAGGTTGATTGGTCCATTTGATGGGTGAAATATCCATTTATAGTAAAGGGAGAAATCTATCACCAACAGAAGGTGGGGCTAGTGTAGAGATTGGATAAGGCTCAACGAAAGGAGCAGTAGGGTTAGAAATAAGAAAAGACTTAGCTATAGAGGGAGTGGGAATGGGATCTAAATTGGGATCTACTAAGGGATGGATGGGGTCTATTTAATGTTCAAAGATAGTCATATGCATCTTAGAGACAAGTAGGCTATATGTGTCATGATATCTAGCAAAGAGATAGGGACAAGTCATAGCATGATTTATAAGAATACTCCAACTAGGTTCTATCAAAATTAGAGGTATCCTCCCCATCTCTACCCTATGATAAAGATGAAAAATGCTAAAATTCATAATAATATAAGATGTAATATGGGAAGATAGACTAAAATAATGAAGCAAAGAGGATTGATAATGAATAATCTCAACATCTTGGGCTTGAACTAGACCTCCTAAGAATAAATCATCTAAGGTATAACCATCATCCTAATCAAGTGTATGAAGATTAATGGCACATGTATGGATGACCTTATCATTAGATGTGGTGTGAAAAATGGAATATCGAGTCTTAGTTAAGATAATGGTGATGTCATAATAAGGTGGTTAATGAGAATGAGGTTGCAAAGAAGTGGGAAGCTGAGAGATGAGATGAGGTGAAAGATCTAAAGTTTTAATCTTGAGATTGATCTCACTAGGCTCATCATCATCAAAATATAGGAGGTTTGTCATTATATTCCCAAATGAGTTTAGGATGACCATTATAACCTTTGGTGGTATTTATAAGAAATTTAAATCATTGAGATTCATGAAATGGAATACTTGGTAAGGGTTCAAGGGTAGGAGTCTTAAATACACCATGGTCTTGGAATTGTTTGAAATTCCAAAGATTGGTGTTACGTTAAATCTTGTAGATGGCTCCATTATGAGGAATATTGATCCATTAGCAAGTGAAAGAGGCAATTGTTTTCATACGATGATTCCATGTCCTACCAAGTAAATTGTTGTAAGATAGAGGAAGGTTGAAGATCATCACCTTCACATGAATAGTGATAGGTAGGAAGATAATGGGGAGATACACACAACCTAAAGGAAGAATTTACTTTCAGTCATAGCCTTGACATGTGTTGTATGTGGATTTATGAGTGCATTCAAAATGTCTAAGGGTTTTGATAAAATCAAGAGAGGTAACATAGGTACTAGAACCCTCATCAATCAAGACATGCTTGATTTAGATATCACCAACTAGGACCTTGATAAATATATGAGGATCATCTACATGAAGAATAATATCATTAGGGATCATGGAAGCAATGGGGAAGTAAGGGGAAAGAGAAGTGTCCATTGTTTCATAAACATGTATATACATCTCTTCACATTATTATAAAATTTTATCTTCTAATCCAGATAAGGTGGCTTTACATCCTACTAGGGGAGGATGAGGGATGTTAATTTTGAATAAAATATACATGATATGGTTAAAATGATGTGGAGAGGTACTAATAAATTGAATAAATTAGATTTGGGATGGGAGATAAGTGAGTTATGTGATAGGATCCTGCTCATCATAACCCATAAAAAAAATTGTTAGAAAGAGGTGCATAGTCTTGAAGGATGTCCTTAAAAGGAGGAGATGAAGTGCATGTGAATTTATGTTGATAAGAGGAAAAAGGTTTAATAAAATTTTGTATATAATGTTGATAAGATGGATTACTTGATCCAGGTGTGGTTTGAAAATTATTAGAAGAAATGTTGAGAGTAGTTTGAGTATCATTGGTGATAGGTAAAGAAGCAGGGGGGATGGTAGAAAATAGTATGAGAAATGTTATCCAAGGGTGATTTTAGAATTGTTTCATCAAAATATATAAGTTCATCTTGCCCCAACTCATTTAAGTGAGTTTGAGAACAATGTTAGATAACATGAAATGTGTGAGATGATGGAGGTGTGGACATAGGTTGAGGATCAATGAAAGTAACCACACTTCGCATATTAGTCATATTAACCACATTCTCTTTAGGAGTTAGGTCAAAAAGACTATTAAAATTATTGGTAGAAGGGATATTATTGTCTTGGTTATCTTGGTAATTTGGAAGAGTATCTTTATAGATGGCCAAATAAGAATTAGCTTGGTTTGAAGCTTGAGATTTAGTGTGTGTTTGATGGGCTTTGAAACAAATGTCATAGGCTTGTTGGCATTGATGAATGATAAAATCATGGTCAAAATTGGGACCAAGAAGGAAATACATAGGAAAATTATGAAGCTACCTATAATCTCATGAGAATGATCCCAACTATCATGAAACCAACAAAATTTATTGGGATCATACCAAGATTTCATAGGATAAGTGGGATCATGTTCCCATGGGATAGAACTTGGTAGATATTTTTTAAATTCCATTAGGGATAAAGGTTTGTTAATATTGATGTTATTTGTTGAAGAGAAATGAGGACTGGTGATGTGGTTAGGAGGGTAAACTTGTTGTGAAGTTTGATTTAGAATAATAGCTTGAATAGTGTGAATGGTATCATAAGAGTCTATGATACCATCATTGGTTGTATGATGATTCTTATTCTTGAGTAACATGTGAGTAACCATAGAAGGTTGGGATGGCTCAAGTTGATACATAAGGAAATATTGATGCTTAGCTTGGTCAATAGCCTTCTTTCAAGTACATGGAGAGAAAGTCCACACTTGATATTGAAACTTGGGAAAAGAGCATTGGTAAATATATGGAAAAGGTTGTCATCTACCATATTATGTTTGCATTTTTTAGATATTGTCTTCCATATTTTAATGAAATATTGTGTAGTTTTGGTCTCAAGCTACTTAAAATTTACAAAATAGGCTAAGGTTTTCATAGGAAGATCACTAGTTTGAAACTCTTAGACAAGAGCATTTACTAAATCATCCAAACAAGTAATAGAATGAGATTTAATTTGGTTTTATCAATATAAATCATCACTTGTGTGAGTTTTGGATAATAGAATGGTAGAGGAAAATGTATTTAACTTAATCTAATTTTTATATAGATTTCCAAATGTTTTTAAATGGAGAGTAGGATCAGTTGACCCATTATAATAAATTTTAGGGGTGATACCTCCTATATAGATATTAGTAATTTGAGATATAGGAAGCTCATTTTTAAGATTATTTATTATATTATTGACAAGAAGAGGTTGATGGATATGATTACCATGGGAATATTGAAGAGGAGGTGGTGGAACATTTTGATTATGTATGCCCTACGACATATGCTGAGGGTGGGTTTGAAGATGGATAAGTTTATTTTGCATTTGTATCATTTGATTTGCATTGTTATCTTAAAAAACATTTTTTTGATTAATATTTTTTAATAGGATTTTATGGGTTTGAGTTGTATTTTTGTTTGATGTATTAGAGTTGGTAGTAGTGGCTTTGGTACTACTATGGGTGTTAGTAGGAGATTGAGAAGAAATGTTAGTAAGTGAAGCATTAGGGGCATAATTTTCTTATGTGGCAAAAGATATACTAGTGGAGGGATGAGAAGGAATAACACTAGAGGCATGATTACCATGGATAGAAAACAATGCACTAGTCAAAGAACTGATAAGAGTGGGTCTTAGAAGGGGCCCACTAGATGTAGAACCCAACATGTTAGGAAAGATACTAGGAATGAAGGTAGAGGAAGTCAAATAAGAATAAGTCATGGTATGAGAAGGGGTCAAAATAGAGGGAAGGTTGAAAAGCAAAGAATCTAGTATACCCAAATCCATGTGAGAACATGGGAGAAGGTGATTGAGGATCTTCAACTTGACCACTTATCATGAGATTGTAAATACTAACATGATTATTTCCTTGATGATGAGAAAATTGAATGATTAAGAAAAGCATTTAGGGTTAATTATCAAGAAATAAAAGAGGATTTAAAACTGAATAAGATTTTGGAGGGGTCCCATAGTTTGTTTTATGAGTGGATATATGAACATTACTTTTATTTAGGATAGGAACCACAAGTTGCTTATGGGAGAATCTATTAGGGTTGGTAAGACTCATCATATCTATTGAATTTAGCCTAGTGTTGTCTTCAAATAAGAATTTAATGATGAATGAGAGATATTAGGTAAGTCAAATGTGATGCAAAACTAAGAAGATAGAAAGGGAAAAATAAGAGTACAAAGTCAACTGGGTTGACCCAGTACTAGAAATAGGGTATAAAATTTGAGTAAATAAGGATACAAAGTTGATAGGGTTTACCTAATAATATAACCTAGGATAAATAATATCCTAATAAGTATATAGAGTCGATAGGGTTGATGTAGTACTATAACATGAGTGACATAAATTAATATTGGGTTAACTAGGTCAATTTAGGACTATAGATAGAGGAAACAGATAGTATGTAAGCAACTGTGTTGAATAAAATGATAGTGTATTCAAAATAGGGAAAAAAAATTCAATGTACTTTGAAATCAAGAAATAAAAGTAAACACACAATCAACTAGGTCAATGAGAATGATCCAATTGAGGCACACATCATAAAACCTTGCACCAATGATATCCAATGCAAGTTTTCACAATACAACATACAATGAGCAAAGATCAAGTAGTCATCATGAAAAGTAAATGCTAACTAAGTGGTCATACTAAATGTTGTTCGACTATAAAGTGTTATTTTAAGTGTGATAGGGAATTTTTCTAAAAGTAGGGAATTAGAAATAAATCTATGGATGGTTTTAAGATATTTAGGCAAAAAGGGATCTATGTTGGCAATGGTACTAGCTTGGTGTTGGGGCCTACCCCCTCAATTAACAATCCAATAATGATAAGGTTTTTAGGTGCTTTTTGATATATACCATTAACCATGTGTTTATACTTGGCAAGAAAACCAAGTCATCTTCCCCCTTGGTGATAAAATCCAAGTAGGTATACCTTGGGTAGACAAATGTTTAAATGCATTTTGAAATTATGTGATTTGGTAGTGTGTGCAAGAAATAGAAAAATAGTACAACTAAATGGTATATTGAAAAACCACCTAATTAGACTATGTGAATTATTTTAAGCATGCAAACAACTAGAATTAAAAGTGTAAACTAATTAATAGCATATAGTTGTTAATTCCTAATTTAAAACATAGTACAAAGTTGGTTTAGATGATAATATATACAAACATTATAGAATAGAGTTGATAGTTTCACTACTATAATGTAGAAGTAAGGGACCTTCAAAACTAATTTGACCAGGTTAACCTAGTCTTACAAATAGAATATAAAACTAGGTTGACTAGGTCAACATAGTTTATTTTATGGATTTAATATTAAAGACCGAAAACTTTTCAAAATAGAACTTTAATGAAGAATTGAAATGAAAGAGAGAGATATAAAGGAACCTTGGTAAGTTTAAGGATGCTGAGGAATGTAAAATTCTTGTTGAAGTGCTTTAAATTTTACTTAAAAATTTTGCCAACTATGTCAACTAGGTCAATCAAGTTTTATAATTCCCTATTTGTTGAAGCTTGTTAAGATGACTATACTATCATGGTTAACCTAATATATTTTTTGGAATCTATTTGAAATACTATGTCGATATATTTGACATAATTTTTTATTCTAGAGATAATAAGAGTATTGTGTCAACCTTTTTAATGTAGTCACCTATATCTGATGAAGACCTACACAGAAACATCAGAGTCATTTTTTATGTGACTATGTGTTAAACCTATGCACAAAAGTGAGAAATTATATTGACCCTATTGAACTATCATCACAAATATAAATAAATAATAAATAAAATGATATAAAATGAAAAACATGAAATAAAACCTACAATATTTAAATTCACTTTAGGTTCACCAAAATGTATGCAATCAAAAATGCATTAAATCTATAAATCAATCCTAGCTCAGATAAGATAGATCCTACGTACACTTTCAATTGGGGAGACATTAGGTAATCAATAACATGACCAACATGTGGATCTACTAAACCTAATTAGGGGATATTTTATCATAACAATATCACTAGAGAGGGTTCCAAATCCTCCAGTCAAGCAAAACTATGTTATAACCCTAATTAAGTCCTATGTTTGCATATTATATATACTAATAACAGGTAAAGAAAATAAATATAATTTAGTGCTCACCAAATTAGGGGTAGTAAAAAATAAAATTACACATGCATATAATACATATACTCACATTAATGTATACATAATCTTAATACATGGAATAGAAGTACAAATGCATATCTATCTACTCTTACAAAGGAAGAACAAAGTTAGGAATAATTACCTTTGAAGATGAAACAACCAATCCTTAATATTTCCATTCACCAAGGTACTTCAAAATATGTTGTTATGGTCTATAATGATGAGAAGGATAAATCAACTCTAGGATACACAACCTATCAATGCATCCAAAAGACTTCTCCACAATATAAGATTTGTATCTCCAAATAAAGTATGAAATTCTAAGATTGCTCCTCAGATAGAATGGTAGATAAGTAGATTTTCAATATCTCTTACTTCTTATTCTCTTATATAAATAATGGCAAAACCATCTTGTATATATAGGTGGATTTAACTCTAAGCCTTTCCTAAAGTTTCAAATAATAGGGTCGACCCAGTTGTCCTATTATCATTATTGAAAAAAACTCATTAAGTCATAGGCTAGGTCAGCCAAGAGTTAACCTAGACCCTAAATGAATTTCACCAATAATATTACAAGGTCAACCTAGTACTATAAACTATCGAAAGGGGTTTTAGGTTAGGAAAAGGGGTATAGAATGTGGGAAATGATTGGAGGAGTATTCAAAAGAGAAGAATAAACTTAGGGAATGTTTTTAAGAGAAAATTATGTAGATAACAAGTGGAAAAAGGGATAATAATCCTACAAATCACAAATAGCCTTCCCACACCTTTCTTGATACACCCCTTAGGCATACACTCAGAGAGATTGAGACTCGGTAGGTTCATAAAAGATAGAAAGAATCAATAATTGATAGAAGTTTGAAAATATTATGTGTATACACACACTCTATTTGAAATAACTTAAATATTTTTACTTTTTAAGAAACAAAATTTAAAATGTGAAGGAAAGATGGGTTAATGAAGGTCCTAAGAAATGTAAATCTAAACTTGGTTTTAGTTTTTTACAGGTTAGGAACCACAATATACATAAAGGTACAATGAGTCCTAATTTCATGTTAGTGGTAATACATGTCTTAGTATTGGGGCCTACCCCCACACTTCATGAACCATAATGATAAGGGTGTCGGGAGCTTAACCTATATATTGCTAGTCAAATATCTATACTCATCCATAACATTGAGTTAGTTTTCCCCTTGGTGATGAAATCCAAGTGGATCTACCTAGGTGGGATTTATTTTGATTACAATTTTTATGATTATTATGATTTGATTTGTGTGTGAAAAGAGTGTTACTAAATTATAAATTAATCCACTTACTTATACTATATGTGTTCCTAAAATAGGCAAACTAAAAGAAGATAATTTATTAAAAAAAATTAAGGTAAACTATATTCTTTTATTTTTTCTTGATTTTTATCATTTTATTAAAAACACAAAGAATTTTTTTTACTAAATGAGATAAGAAAAACAAAATAAAAATCAAGAATCAAGAATAATGAGGCCCTTTAATTGGTCCCACCAAGTGTGCTAGAATGTTTAAGTATTTTTATTCATTCTTATATAAAATAAACTACTAAAAATGTAAACTAAGATATAGGGTTTTATGATTACCTATGATTGGAAATGGTTACACACTATTTTATCTAGTGATATGAGAACTCCTTTTATCTTTGAATAATTACCTACACATAATAGACAAATATAACAAAGATAGATTAATAGGATATATGAGTGGGCTACCTGGTACTAGACCAGTCCCAAGAAGTGGTACACTTCCTAATAAGTATGTTAGCCCACTTTCTTAGTAGTCAAGCACATAAATATAATAAATTAAATTATAATAAGACATGTAATGATATAAATAGATAATGAATTAATCTACTTTTAATGCATGGAAATTATCAAAGTGGACATTCTAATAATTTGTAGTTACATCTTCTTCAACTTGAAATACTTGTAGTTGATTAGCAATGGATTCTAAGGTGGGGTGAACATAATTGCAAAAAATCTTATTTTGAAAGAAATGTCACTTTGGTCTGATAAAAGAGGATGTGTGACTATGGGAAATTCTCAAATAGTAATCATGTCATGAATAAGTCCAGGCAGAGCCATCTACAAGAAACTCATGGCTTTAAGAAATAGGGATTTAAAATTTAAATCAGATTGCTTACTAAAAAGGATTTGAGTTATAGATAGAATGGGATTTTAGAAGAGATCAATTATAATATGTAGGATCGATGTTGATTCTATCAATGTGGATAAGGCTCTAAGGATGGGGATCTAGAGGATGGTTTTAACATGTCTTAATATAATCTCATAATGGCTTAGGATACTATAATACTGATTATAGAGATAAAACTAATATAAAAGAGAATGTAAAACATAATGAAAAATATAATGAAATGCTAAAACAAATAATTTACTAACCTTTACAATGTTTCCAATCTATGGTGGACTATAATGTTGATGAGAGGCTTCTAGATCATTAAATGAGTGTTTGATGTGTTGATATGGGGATATAGCTTCTAACAATTGAGTAATTGGCTAACTAATGCTTTGAATAAAAATCTTCAGCATTAAAATGTAATTAAAAGTTCATAATTTTATCCTTTGGTCTATGGGAACCTATGGTTAAGTTGACATCGATTCAAAAAATTGACATCAATCATTGGGACCAGTAATGATTTGAGGTTGAACTTACCAAAGTTGTTGAAACCATTCAAATAAGAAGTCAAATTAAGACTTATGTTATTTTACATGAATTTGGGATGACGAGGACGTTTTTCATGGTTTAAAAACTTACATTTATTATTATTTAGCTTTATTTATTTAGATCTTATGGTAGGTAATTATTTAAAGTAATATATTTAAGTGAAAGTAATTAACAAAAATAATTACATGTGGTAAATGGTAATTAGATATTTGCATGAGGTTAAATAGGGATAAATAAAAAAGGGGACCTAAGACCTATACTAGCACAAATATGTTTGTGTGAAATCCTAGTACCTACATAGACAACAATCTTGTGAAGCACCAATGGTCTTCCCACCCCTTTCTCAGTGCACCCATTAAGGCATGCACTCAAAGAGATTGAGACTCAATGGGTTCCTACAAGATAAAGTATCATTAATTGCTAAAGTTCTAAAATATTATGTGTATACATATGTCCCACTCAAATCTCATCATGTTTAACTCAGGTCCAATAGGGGATGGTGCTTTGGGAAAAAAACATAACAACACACAATGTAAAAGCTAAATAAATTCTAGTAAGAAGCAAATAATAACTAAAAGTAAATGAATAAGGTGAAATAACTAAAACATAAAATTAATGTATGCATAACTTTGAGTTACCTTTATCACTAGATGGTTGTCTATTATGTTTTTAGTTTTGATCATGGAGGGTACAAAGACTACTTTGGACAAACCCAAATATGTAAAACTAAAGAGAAAAAATGAACAAATACAAGAAATCTAATATAGATGAAATGGTATAGATGAGACATACTTGTAATTTTGGTAAGATGGGGTTACAAATACTAAGTTAGGACCAAATTATGAAGACAAAATTTAGTGTAAAATAGGTAACCAAAAATCCAAGGCTAATAAATGACTAAAAAAATCAAAAAAGTAAACTTTAAGTAAGAAAATAAACCAAACTAATTTAAACCAAGGATACAAAGAAAAATAGTAATCAAAAATCAATGTGAAATAAGTAACAATCCTTACTTAAAAAACATGGGTAATAAATGGTAAAACAACATTGATGAGTGAGTAGTAACAATCCTTAATCAATCATCAATGAAAAAAGTGTAGAAAAGGGAAAATAACATTTGGTGAGTGAGAAATAACAAGCCAACCTCACTCAATAATGTAAAAGCTGCATGAAAGTATAAAATATGCAATTGTCCAAAACATGCAGGTATAATAATGGAAAATTGGAAAATAAACCAACAAAATTACAAAAAAGTAAGGCAATGGTATAAAGAAGATAATCCATAGTCGCTCGAGCATATTGTTTTGTTCTAAGGATAGATAAAAATGAAAAAAAATAGTGATAACATGTTTCAAGATGTGAATAAGAAGGAAATAGAAGTGGGAAAATAGATTTAGAATCAAACTTACATACCAAGGGGGGAAATTAAATGGGTGGTGGGGGAAATGAAGTAAACATCAACATAGAGAAAAGCTTTATCTATGTCAATACTCTTAAATTAGTCTTGTCAAAACAAGAGGAATTTTGACGTTAATGAGTTTGAAAAACATTTCCTTAATAGAAAAATATTGGGTCACCAAATTAACTATGAATATCATCCCATGAAGGCTATATGCATGAAAATTAAAATAGATCTACCTTTCCTTGACATTTTCCCCATTCCTTAAGACCCCTTATGGAGTCTTCAGTCTACTATGAAGATTGGGTACTTAAGTGAGAAATTAGGTAGAATCATAAATTATTTTGAATTCTCCTATCCCAATTTATTATCCTACTGCAACCCAATGGACCTTAGATATATCATGAAGCCAACTATGGAGTTTGAGCTTAGATTAGAGATAGGAGATATGCTATTAATCACATCTTTTAGTGTGATTTTTACTTTTGATGTTGTATGTTTCCTTTTGATCATTTCCTTTTATTTTAAATGATCTATATTTTAAATTTTTATGGGTTTTTTTATTCCTCCTCCATACGGATTTTGATAACCAAACATGGGTGTTAAAAATGACTATCATTTGAAAAAATTGGACTTGGTTTTTAAGAAAGATAACTCAAAGAGCATGGTGTCTAAGAGTCTTCTTAAATCATGTGTACTAAAGGTTATATCTTAAAATCATATTTTTTTTATCCAAAGTGGAATTAAATGAAATGAAATCAAGGGAATGCAACATGAAATAATTCAAATTACTTGAAATCACAAGAAAATGTGTCAAAGGTGAAAAGGGATGCAATGATGAGTAAATATTATTCCTTATCATAAGAATTATGTAAGTGTGGGTAAACATCCTATCAAAGTTTTTTTTTTCAAGTTTTATCTACAAAATAAATAAAAATTTATGTTTAGAATATGGGATCACAATCTTGTAACCATTTCTTGACATTCTAGAAAATGAACACTTGGTTGAACAAAATGTGTTTTTGGAATAAAATGGTGATTTTATGAGGAGATCCTAGTCCTATCCATGGTTTTACACTAAAAATCATAAAATATAAAATATAAGAGGGTGAAACAAGTGAAAAAATGGTATTTTTGAGGAGGACCTAGTCCTATCCATGGTCTTACACTAAAACTCACAAGAGAGAAAACCAAGAGTGTGAACAAAGCATGTGAAAAAAAAATGTTAGAAATGGTATTTTTGAGGATGGCTTGGTTTTATCCATGGTATTGCAATGAAACTCAAAAAATAGAAACCCAAGAGGGTGAAAAAATTATTTGAAAATAACATTCTTGATAGAAGTGAAAGGAATTCATGAGGAAGACTAGGTCCTATCCATGGTATTACAATACAACTCATGATAAAATGAAACCAAAGGACCAAGTGAAGGAACTAAGTTTTTTGTAAAGATAATATTGATATATATGGTGAGACCCATGAATAAATTCTATAAAAAGTGCTATTATGATATCATATATAAGTATTATAATAACATAAATACCTAAGAAAAGTATTTCTTTAAAAATTGCACATTAGTGGGCTCCTTGAAAACATGACCTTCATTAGTTTGGAGGCAATAGGTCTTACGACTAATAATAGCTTTCACTAAATAAGGGCCCCACCATTTTTTTACATATTTTCCTTCTTTATCATGGGTATATTCCAATTTAAGGAGTAGATCCCCAAAATTGAAATTATGGACTTTAACCTTTTTATTATATTGTTTGGCGATACGAGCCTTGTATTGCCAATTATGTTACAAAGCCACTAAATTTTGTTCATCAAGAAGATTAAGACCATGAAGGTGAGATTTAAATAATTTTTAATCATGAATTATACTATGAAAAAATATATGTATGGAGGTAAGGTCAACTTCTAATGGTAGGACAAAGTTGGAACCATAGACTAGTGAGAATGGTGTTGCCCCTATGGCAATACAAATTCTAGTATGATAGGCCCAAAGTGTAGGATATAAATTAAAATGTTAATTGATGTGAGTTTAATGGATGGTTTTTTAAATTATTTTATTTATATGTTTATTATTTTCCATAGCTTATCCATTACACTATAAGTGCTAAGGTGTGGAAAATTTATGCGATATTTTTAACTTAGCACATAACTGCTTCACTTCCTTGTTCTTGAAATTGTTTCCATTATCATAAAAAAGAGCATGGGTAACTCCAAAATGAAAATGATTTTTTAAATGGTAAAATTATAATTATTAGTTCCCATGGAATTGATGATAGACATGGATTATACCCATTTTATAAAATATTTAGTAGCCATGATGATAAAAACATGCCCATGTTGTAACTTAGATAGTTTGCCAATGAGATATAATCCCTAGATGGAAAATGTCCAATGAGATTCCATAGTCTGGATATTTTTTGGTGGTGAATGAATTATATCATCATGGATTTAGCAAGTAATACACTTTTTTATAAAAATAGATAGCATCATTTTAAAGATTAGGATAAAAGTATCCCATAAGTAGGAATTTGCATGTTTTAGTATGCCCTCTATAGTGACCACTATAAATCCCCCCATGTGTTTATTCAAGGAGAGGATGTAACTATTATTTCATTACATAGTGGATTGGGGTACCTTATTTTTTGTGATATTAAAGGTTTTTGTATCGAAATACATATTTACAATCTTTTTTTGTGAATTTTAGACTTTTTGTGGGAATCCATGTCTAGAGGATAAGTTTGATGTTCGAGGAATTGGATAATGTATTTATACCATGGGATATATTCAATGGTAGAAGACTCAATATGACATACACGTTAATCTTGAGGCTAGATAAAATATGGGGAATTTTCTTTGAATAAGAAATTGAGAATCACTAATAACTTTATGTAGATGAAATAAGAATGAAGAAGCAAGAAAGTCAATAATAGAGTTCTGATATCTTAGAGTAGGCTCGATGGTAAAATATACAAAATCTTTGGTAATGGTAGTGTATATTTACTAATAATAGATAATATTTTCACTTTTACATTGATAATCACCTTTAACATGATGACATATGAGTTGGGAGTCACCCAAAGTGTGAAGATATGGAATATCTAAGTCAAGGGCCACTCACATGCTTAAGATTACTGCTTCATATTCTACCATGTTATTAGTGACATCAAAGGTGAGATGTAATTCCATAGGGATTATTTTACCTAAGGAGTATTTATAATACATCATGACCCAGATATTTAGATATATTTAACATCATCAAAGTGTAGGGTCTAGATATCTTCATGCAAATCAATGTTAATTTTGGGAAATTCTTAGATAACTACTTTAGATTTAGTAGTATTGGAATGACATAGGTATCTTATTGATTGATTTATTATAAATAAATAATGAATTTGTGAAATTTATCTTTAAGAGAGAGATTAATTAAGACCTTCAATATAGTAATGTTATTATCAAGGACACTATCTTGAAGATGATTAGTAGTGGGTATGTGTACCACTGCAAGTTGGTCGGTAATGACTTTCCCTTTGAATAATTTTTGCATGATGATGAAAAGGTAAAACTCCATTAAGATAACCATCCACTTACCAATTATATCTCTAAGTATAAATTCTTTGGATAAAAATTGATGAAGTGGGTCATAATGAGCTATGACCTTAGTTGTTTTATAGAGCATGTCGTGACAAAGATTTTTAGCTACAAAATATATAGCAATGCAATAATGTTCCAATTTGGTATAATAATTTTATTAATTAATGAGGCCTTGAATAATATATTAAATAACATATTCTCTTTTAATATCATCTTGTTAGTCAAACATTGTCCTAGCTAATACATGTGTATAACAAGTATACAAAATGAAAAGATGATCATTAGAAGGTGGATGAAGGGTAAATAGATGGATAAATGATTATTTCATGTTGTAAAATGAATAATAATACAGATTAGTCTATTATAAATAATTAACTTTTTTGAAAAGGTAATTAATAGAATAAATGTGATAATCCATTTTGGGGATGAATCTTATGACTCCTCTAATCTTGCCAAGGTAATTATGAATGTCTAGAATGGAGTGAGGAATTGGCATGTTGACTATATAATTTATTTTATTGGGATCGACATCAATACCATGTAGATATAATTATAACCCTAGTAATTTATTAAATGTAATACAAAAAACATATTTTTAGGGGTTGAGTCTAACTTTGTATTTGATGAGTCAATCAAAGATGATGGCTAGAGTAGAAAGATGGTTTTTATGACTTTTAGATTTGGAAATAATATAATCCACATATGTCTCCACAATCTTATAGATAAGGTCATGAATAATGTGGGTCATATCTTGTTGATAGGTAGCTCTAGTGTTTTAAGGCTAAAGGGAGTTTTAACATAGAAATAGGTGCCCCATTCTATTGTGAATGTTATTTTGTGTTGGTATTTTGGGGAAATATGAATTTGATTGAAGCCTAAAAAAGAATCCATAAGGGACAAAGTTTTTTATCAATTAGTGGAATCTATGATGGAATATATCAAAGGTAATGGAAAGTTGTCCTTGGGATAAGTGAGGTTGAGATTGTAGAAGTTGATGTAAATGCGAATAACCATAATAACCTTCTTACGAATGGTAACAATGTTTGACACCCATTCAAAATAGTTTATAGGTTTAATAAACTTGACATCTAATAGTTTGATAATTTATTTATGGCATAGGGTGAAAAATTTAATGAGAAATTTCCTTTATTTTTACTAAATGGGTTTGGCACTAGGGTATGTGATTTGGTGTTTACCATGATATTAGGATTCAATGCTAAGAATTTTCTCATATGACCAAGTGAAATCATCACACCATTTATCAATGAATAAGCTAAAGTTAACATACTTGGTTGATGTGATTTATATATAAATTATTACAAGCTGAGGACATGAGGATGTGCCATATTATATTCTCATGGTTTTCTTAAAAAGCATAGCATTTACATATTGAAAATGATATAGTGCATTGGGAATAGAGGAAATGGGATTGGTTTTAGGATATATGCTAGCAATAAAGTTATTAAAATGAGGGGTCATTTAGTTGAAATTCCAAATTTTGTGATGTTTTCAAGGAAGTTGATGTTCTTGGTGAATAAGTAATTCAAAGATGGCTTCATATCTAGGTAATGTAGGTAGAGTTATAAAATATTACACATCTACTTCAAGATCAATAATATTGTCACCATGGCTATCAGATTTAGAATGTATTTGGCATACATCTATGGCCTTAGAATTGAGAGTGATCTTAGGAGTAAGTAGAACTTTGGAGGAAGGTTGATTAGGTTTAATTAATTGGAAAATAAGTCTATCTTTGGAATCATTGATAGGTAGAGGATCTGGTAGAGTAACCATTATGATAGGAGGTATATAAGGTTTTGGAAGTTCCAAAGTTATGAGAGATAAGATTCGTTAAACCACCCAAATATTATTTATGAGTGGATAATTAATTGTAGGCACATAACCCTCATTTTATAACTCAATATCCATAGAAATAGTATAAAAATTACAATTAAAAACATGTATTTTATCTAATGTTTTATGATAGTGTTGAACATCCAAGTCTCTTGATTGAGTTAGGGACATCATGTAATTATCATCATAGGTGGGAGAGACAGTACATATTTGTGTCTCTAAAATAAATTCTCAAGGTGATACATGTAGATCAATAAATTTATGCAGTGACATGGTTAAATGGTATTGACATAACTTAGACACTACATAATCATTGGAAGTGATAATATTTTGTATAGGATGTTTCATGTGCATTACATGGAGAAGGGAAATAGGTGATATCATTGATAAGAGGGATGGTATGATCATGAGGTAACAATAAAGGAGGAAGACACTCCAAAATGTAAGGAGGTAGCTTGGTGGTATTGTATTTTTTTGTAAATCATTTGGCTCATCATTGTCAAAATTAACAAGAGTGACATGTAATTATGGATTCATATCGATGAATTTTGGTAAAGGTGCACTATTAATTTTTGTAATAATGGGAATCTAATACTGAGATTTAGGATTGGGAAGTTAAATAATTCATGGGTTAGAATCAACCTCATGTTTATACCATTTTCCATTATTAATAAACTTGATACATTAGCTTCTGCAAGAGGTAGTATCCCTCATGCAGTGAGTCCATGGGCATCCTAGGAATATATTATAATATATGGTAAATTAAGGAGCATAATATTAGTACTTATATTTTTGGGTCCAATAGTAAGAAGGATCCAAATAAAACCAAGTAGCTTTTGATTGGTCTTATTAAATCCACAACATGCTAAATGAGTTTACTTGAGATGACCTTTATTATATTTGAGTTGTTGAATGAGGCAAAGAGATGTCACATTATTTACCAACCCTTTTTATACTAATACTTTGTAAATAAGGGTGGTATTAATGGATATTTTTATAAATATAGGTGGATCTTCACTTCAAAATAAAAATTAATCAATGATCATGTCCTCTTCAAAGAATTCTATGGAAGGTTTTGAAGAAGGACAAATAGTTTGAATGGTACAAACATATATTGGTTGAGTCTCATGAGAAGGTTGTTATTATTATACAGATTATGGTTCTTCAATTTCTTGGAGTTGTTTCATGAGGAATTTATGATGATAGGGATAAGTGCAAACTAATTCTATGAGAGGAATTATTGATAAATTTGGCCTCCTCAGTCAAATTGTCACCTCTATATTCTAAAACTTTTCTTGTCATGCTTGTTTAACCTATTTATCATTATATGGTCTTGTAATTTCCTTATAGTGGTCACTTGAAACCTTGATAAATATATTTTAAGGTATATTTGATAGATTTAAGGTTTTGTTTATCATAGCTATGTGCATGTCTAATCACTTCATGACTTCATTCAAGTTGTTTCAAGTGATGAAAGGAGTATAGGGTGTATTTATAAGCATCATATCATGTTTTAAGGTCATTTAATAATTTAAAAATGATCAAATAGGTTTGTGATATTCTTTCCTAATGTCATAACCCATCTATGTTGCATTTTGGATCATTTTATAGATTTTAGAGAATGATTTGCAAGGTAACGGTAGTCAAGTATTAGAATAAGGTTAAAAAAACATCATGATATATATTTTTTAGACATTAAATGGTATTATAAACACCTTTTTTAGCATTTTCATCGGGTTTCTTAAGTGATTATGGCATTTTTTGTGTTAAAAGGGGCTCTTTTGAAGCATCCATACAAGTGTCCAAGGGATAGTTGACCTTAAATTCCCTTAAAGACATAATTTATCCTCCTAAGGGTAAAATACATGGTTTGGAGGATGTTTTAGGGGTTAAAATGAATAAAACCTTCTTTTCTCTCTTATCAACTTCTTTGGCAACTCAAGGAATGTCAACAATTTTCCCCTTATATGGCTAGGAGAGAAAAGGTCAAGTAAAAATATCTTGAGAAATGATAGCAACCCTAATGAACTTAAAATTTATGTAATTGTCCATTATATTTATTTATCCATCTTTATGAACAATCGTTAAGAGTGTAAGGGGTCATTATGTCTTATTCATCCAAATAAAGTCCAAGTTTGCCTTTCTTTCTTCACTACAAAACTTGATGGAGGAAAATGGTCGTGGTGGGGTGATTTATAGGTAATATATGAACTCTTATATGTTGGATTCATTAGGTACCTAATTCTTAAAAATGTACTTATGGTAGAAAATTGTTATCTTGTGGTAGTTTTAAATGATTAAGGTAAAAGTCAATATGACAAAAGATTTGTAAAAAAGGAGTTATGAAGATAATGAGTGGTTTGGTAAAGAGAATAACATGGTTTATCAACACCCTATAAGATTTTTTAATATGACTAGTGTTACCTATGAGAACAAAAGATCAAATTAGGCCTTATATGCCTAAATGTCATACTTAAGCTTGTACATCATGATCAGAGGATATCTGTAAGGGTGGTGTGAGCACAAAGGAGTTTATGGAAAAATATCAATACAATATCCTAACCACATCATAAATGTCAAAAAAACATAGATACTTATAATCAATTTCTTAGATAGATTCATGGAGGCTTTTAAGAAACATAAACATAACATAATAGACATGGAGGTTCAATTGCTTAGATAGATTCATGGAGGTTCTCAAGAATAAACATAATAGACATGGAGATGGAAGCAAAAGTATGAGGAAACATTGTATTATTGCAAGGGTTTTAACTTAATGTGTTATACCATTAAAGGTAACCAAGATCAAGTAGTTGAAGTGTTTGTAACAATCAGTCACTTAATGGGTTATTAAACAAAGTTCATCTTAAGGTTCTTTAGGCATATTATAACATTGTTTAAGGTTTATTTGCAGACATTAAGGTAATCAAATGTCTCAACAAATTATAAGCCTTGGGTTTGTCTAATCACTATTTAATAACATGTAAAGAATGATATGAGGATCTCTTTGCATCTTACACCTTGTGGCACCAACAAATATTCCATTTGGAGAAATTAAGGTTGTTTAGCAACATTTAAGGTAAAGTTCATTTTTTAGTTTCATGCTCATCAAGATTTTTTATATCAAGATAATACAAGGTGATTTAGTATCAATGAAAGAATTAATACACATTTTTCATTTGGCCAATTTCATCATACCTTCCTTTATTTGTATAAAGGCAGAAATGACCAAATAATCATTTACAGCCCAATTATGAAGAAAGTCATAAAATACCATGTTTTAGTACTGAGGCATTATTTTGCTAGAAAGGTATAGGGAGAGAATAAATAGTGAAATGAATTCCTAACAATATTTAAATATCTAATGTAAATATTATATGAAGTAAATGAAAACTCCACAGACTCATTGAATGCCTAGAATATGATGAAATGTAGACCTAGAGGTCATGCATTTCATGAGAAATATTTTGAAAATACGTATCAAAAGAGGTAATTAAGGCCTAAATGATGAGGTAATTATGGTGTTTCAACATATGGAAAATTTCAAGACTATTTAATTCAATTTTCAAGACCTAATGTTAGAGACATTCAATCACCACCTACAGGTAGAATTGATAAACTTGAATAGTATCTAGCCTTAAGTTAGTATGAAAATGAGTCTAAAGGTATACATGTAAGGTAAATTAGAGAATAAATTTTTAAATTAATTAATTATAATTTAAACTTCATATAACTCTCATTGGATGACTAGGTACATTGGAGAAATGAGGACCCAAGTAGATCTATAGTCAGAATAAGGTGTCATACATGTATGACTTCTATGAGGAAATGGATAAAAAGGATGTAAATTATTAGGTTTGAGTGTGAAAGGGATTCAAATGAGTTTAAAACTTCAAATTTATAATAACCTATTTAATGAAGGATAAGTTTCAAATCCTAACATGAAATTATTCTCATCTCATCACTTGTAGCCATACCATGAATAACAATAGCACAATCAGTCCTATTGAAAACATGAGAGTGAAAGTGTGAATCAAGGTGAGATATCAAGTGAGTATATGAGCATATGAAGTAATGTAATTTAAATGAGAATTAAATAGGATTATAATATAATAATGAATCAAATTCAATTTGAGCAATATGGTCACATAGTCAGGCCTATTTCTAGGAAGCTAAAGATGAGAACTATGAATGGTGGTTAGAAGACCAAATGAATCCATTATAATAAAATGTGTAATATTATTAAGTGAATAAATTTAAATTATTGAGTTTAGGAATAATTTATTTAATCCAAAAAACTAATTTTAGATGCCTACAACTAATGAATACTTACAAGAATGTGTAACTGCATGAATATGAAGATACAATGGTATATTAGAGTTAGGGACTAAAATGAGAATAAGGATGTATACAATCATGACATATATTCCCATAGTGAGTTGGAAACATTGGGAGGAGGAAAAATTACTCAATCAAATTAAATATCAAGATTAACCAAGAACCAATTCCTAATGTAGACATATAGGTATAATTACATAGCCTAAGTGCATTAAAGCCTATGTATGTGTTAAATGATGAATAAGTTAATTTTTGAAGATAATATATGAATGAGGATTTTGGGTAATATATCAATGGACTTCATGAATTATCTCAATATATTTTAAAGAAATAGATACATGGATAACAATTATATAACCATGCAAATGGATAATTCTTGAAGGTTCAGTCAAGGAACTTAGTGAAGGTTACATAGGCCAATGTATAATAATGATGGAATATTACATGTTTTGAAAGGATAGCTGAATTTTTTAAGCATAAAGTGTTAGAAAACATTATATACAAGATCTTATAAGTACTATAGTCTCATCTCAAACTTTCAAAAGTGGGAAAAAGAGTAAACATAGTCAACATAGTCAAGCCTATGTACCAAATACATCAAGAAATCTTGATAAAAAAAGGAAGTTAAAGTTTAAAAACTTTCACAATGATGTGAATACCTATTTAAAGCCTTCATACTATTCACCTTGAAAAGTGGTAAAAAGAGTAAACATAGTCAACATAGTCAGGCCTATATACCAAATACATTAGAAAAACTTTCTAAGAGAAAGAAGTTGAAGTGTAAACACTTTCAAAAGGATGTGAAAACCTATTAAAATCCTTCATACTATTCACCTTCTCCATTCAATACTAATAAACCAAGAAAGACACCTACATCTATTTTATGTACCATGAGTGTTAATTGAGCATAGTGTCTAAGGGGTCAAATGGATTTATTAAACATAATCCAAGTTGTCAAGGGATATGAGGAAGTGATATCCATAATCAAAATATTGACATAAATCTGAGAATGGCTTAAATAGAGTGAAAAGGATCAAATGTAGCAGCTAGGGTCAAGAACGTGGTTTTGTTCACAAACCCTAAGCCTTAGTTAAAGATGTTGAAGATGATCTTGAGGTAATAAATGATGATGATTATAATTATAAAATGTCAATAAGGATGTTGTAGACCTCCCTGAGGTGTTATAACTTAGAACCAAACTTCAAAGTGCCATTTCCAATTAAGTTTCTCCTCTAGACCTCACATATGTATTCTTCCTAACCTGAGAGGCACACTATTTTGATCAAATATTAAATTAAAATATACATGATGGGGAGTGATATTTAGGTGAGTTAAGTACCCATATACCCTTTTAAACTTTTGTGGAAAAATTTCATGAAATGCCTTAGCCTTTATGAATAATTGTTAAGAAGTTGAGCAACTAACAAGCTATCTAAACCCTTCAAGGAGATCAACTAGAGAGATAAGGTGAAATTTGACATAAAATTCATATTTTAACCTTTTAACCTATCAAAAAATATTATATACTTGAAGTTCCTCATCATGAAATTTTTTATACTTACAACTATACAAATAGTACTATATGTGTTTTTTAAGGTTTTGAGATAGAATTCAAGGGATTTGAGAAATTAAACACAAAATTACCATAAGAAAGGTATTATTAGGTTATTTTATACACCCTAAAGTTTAAAAATTGATTCATCTATTCCATAAGTCTTCATACCAACCTATACTTGAAAGGTAGTTTGTAGGTGCCATTGAAAAATGAGCTTAGCAATGGTCATTTCATGGTTTACCCAATTATACAAGGTAAAAAACCTTAAAATTTGACATGGAACATGGTCATAGGCTAGGTAAAGTGAATTCAATGTTTTTTTGAGGTTTCAAAAGTGTGGGAGGCATGTGGAACAAGATATCTAAATTCTAGGTCTAGAGGCCTAATTGAGGCCTAACTAGAGGAGAAAAATGATGGAGTAAGTGTACTTTAACTCCATGTCAAGTCATGAAAGTTTGAAAAGAGATGAAAATGTCTAATTTATACTTTAAAATATGTATGGTTAGACAAAATAATTTCTACATTCTTCTAGATAAATAGGTTTACATGTTTTGAGGGATATAAGGAATCAGGAGAAAATACAAGCTATAAGTGCAAAATCAGATATTTTTGAGTGTTTTATGGCTTAAAGTGACTTATTTTAGGTATGATATGACATATATAGGCCATACATAGAGGTATATGTTTTTTGGAAGGTAAATTTGAGTTTTTTCCTGCTATGCCAAGTTGGATAAGGAGTTCAAGTGGTCAAATCACCAAATCAAAACATAAATCTCTTCAACAAGATTTATCAAGGTTACATATGATCTTCTATGCCACTTGGAAAGTTGAAAACATTAGAGGTTAGTTAGAAAAAGGGTCTAGTTGTTTGATACATTCTTAAACTATACTAAGAATACCTTCTCCCTCTCCTATGCCAAGTGAAGTTTAAAAGGTCAAAGGAGCTTCAAGAGCCTTATAAAAGCCCTAGCTACGTAGAGAGACATAATAAATGAGATGATTTAAGGAGTCATTTGAAGAATTGAATGTGACTTAAAGGTCTATTTTCAAGGAGTTGAATTTTTCATCAAAGAGGACATGAAATCAAGGATATAGGGTATGCAAGCAAAGATATAGGCATTTGTATGGGTCAAACTCCAGAAATCAATGCCCATGACCTTTTCAATCCATCTAAGCAAGTGTACCTCTACCCCTACACCATTTTTTAAAGGGAAAGAAAAATAATACTTAGAGACTAATACATAGGATTTGAAGGGTGTGAAGGCAAGTGAGTCATTCCTATTTTGGCTATCCTACAAAGTTGTAAGAAAAATTATATTTCACCTTTTGAATTTATTACGTAAAATATATGTGTGATTTCCATTGATATATCCTAGTTAATCGGTATATTTCCTATGTTAATGTCTAGTTTTTTACCTCTATACAAAATATGTGAGTTTTTATAGATCATATTAAGTGTATAAGTTCAATCTCAATCCAAATTTGGTAGTGAATCAACAAACCTTCATTCCTTCTATGCTAAGAGTGAGCATTGATATGACCTTTATGAGAAACACTATTGTAGAAGCCATAGACCTAAATTGAAGTGAATGTGTGTAGGTTGCTTTTCTTTTTAAGAGTGTCAATTATAGACATAAGTGATAACAAAAATTGGTACATCACCTCTCTATAAATATTTCATGTCAATTTCAATTCTAACACTATCCCTTCAACCTTTCCCTTAGTTAAGAAATTAGTAGTCAATATTATTATAATAAAATTTTATGGACATTATCTATGACACAAAGTTACCCACACTCAAATTCATCCAAACTTTGGAGAGATTTCATTGTTTTATCAGGAGTAGTAAGAGGCACACCTTCTCATAAGGGTTGTACTCTTCATTGACAAAAAGAATTTTGTAAGGGATAGATTTGAGTTACCCTAAGAACTTCCAATGACTTTTGGAAGAGGAAGAATGATCATGAGGCTTGAAAGGTAAAACATGTTTATGAGGAAGAGGATTAGTTAGAGGTTCATATTGAGGAAGTGGTTCCTCATTTATTTTTGAAGGTGAGTTTGTGGTAGTAGTATATTTAAAAAATTGTTTTTATAGAAATGGTTTATTTGGTCTAGTAATGAGATATTTATGATCCAATTTGTGTCTATAATTAACCTTATCTACATTCAAGTATTGGGAATTGGTGTAGTATTTATCATAATTGGTGTTAATCACACAAATATCCTTGTTTTATTATTGAGTGTTAGACGTAGAGATTTTTTTTGGCTTGTTAAAGTAAAAATATTTGGAAGCTTGCTTATTTTGAGAATAATTAACATAATCTTGATGATGGTTTTTAATCATGGCATCATGATTTAAATAATATCCTATAATAAAAGAAATATAAATTTTTGTAATCCCCCAATATGTTTCATAAAAATTACCTATATCATCATGAAACCCAAAAAAATCATTACGATCATACCATTTTAGAGGATTTTTAGGATACATGAATGGTTTAGAAGGTGCTAAAATTTGTTTCATTTGTTTCATGGTTAATGATGTATGCGGGGATTTGGGATTTTCCACATTGGCTACTCCTAGTTTGGGTGGAGGAGGATTACCAATTATTTCATTAGTTGAGTGTTGCAAATATCCCTTGATGGTTTTGGAGTTAGGTTCAAATTGTTTCATTAGAAGGTATTGATGATTAGTTTGGTCAAGAACATCATTTAAATTTTGGGGAGTGAGATTTCAAACCTTATATTAGAGAAAAGGTGTTGATGATTTTATGATAAGTTTAAACAAGTTATCATCAGTCATGCCATGATTGGCCTTGTGATCCAAATATATCCATCGTTTGATAAAATCATCATCTGATTTAGTAGGATATTTCTTAGCATTGATGAAATGACTAAGAATTTTTTTTTAAAGATCATTATGTTGGAATTATTTAACTAAAGGATTCACTAAATCCTGAATTTACCATACATAATATTAGTCAAGTTGGTTATACCATTCTAATACATCACTAGTGAAGGTTTTTACTAAAAGTTTAGTTGTGGTGAAGGTATTAGTTTGGATCCACTCTTTATAAAGATTACTAAATGCCTTAATAAAATATGCAAGATCATTAGTCCCATCATATTTAATATTTATAGATATGTTACCAATATTAATAGATATATTGAAATGGGTTAAAGGCTCATTTTAAATGTGTTGAATAATATTATTGTGCATTATAAGTTGGGGAATAAAATTTCATGTGACATATTTAATAGATAGAAGGATATTTTTTTAAATTTTGGGGAAGAATAATGAGAGGATGATTATCCATGTTTATCAAATGATGTTATTTTTGAATCATTTTAGAGGTGTTATAAGTTTGCATGATGTTCATTTGTTGCATTATATACATAATGTTTTGAGCTATACCAATTGGTGGGTTAGTGTTGGTAGGAGGATTCTGCAAATTGGTATTAGGGGGAGGGTTACTAGGTGGTGGATTTTCTATGGGGTTATTTTTTAGGGTTGTATCAATGGTCCCCACATTATGGTTAGATTTTTGAAGGTGGAAATTATTTAACAATTATGAAAAGGATTTGATCCACCAATCTCATATGTTGGAGTGATTTGAACCATGTTACAATAGAAATATGAAAGAGGAGAAGAGGTGATTGAAGAGTGAGGATCCTCTTATGTAGTAAAGGTAATAAGATAAGAACATCTCATATAGTGTTTAAATGGACTTAAATTGTTCAAAAATATTATAATAGGGGATTTCATGATGCTTGAAGAAATAATATGAGATTAGGAAGTAAGGAGGAAAAATAGGGATAGGGTCAGCCACACATAGAACATTATTGAAATATAGGTATAGAGTAAACTCGGTTGATAAAGTCTATGAAATAGGTCCATATAAAAGGATGTAAAAGACATAGTCAAACTTGTTAAATGTGTTATATAAAAGATAAAACTAAAATAGACTAAAAGAATTATTGTCTATGGGTTGACTATGTATTATATATGATGAAATGAAAAAAATGAAAAAAATGACATAATAAAACATAGACATTATGTACTAAAATATAAAAAACATGATAAGATGATAATATACATAGTCAGATAGGTTGACTATGTATGCTAGATGAAAAAACTAAAAAAGATGACAAAGATACATAGTCTAATAGGGTGACTATATACTGAAGGTAAAATATTCTCTAAGAGACCATGTTGATAGGGATGATAATGTTCTAAAAACAAAGACTTTTTTTGAAAGATAATATCTAATAAAATAAAGTGAAACACATAAGAAATTAGATCAATTTGATTAGTCCAATTGGATCACATAACACAAAACTTGTACTAATGTTGGCTAATGAAATTTTTAAAATACAAAATATAATTATTAAAGAGAAAAAAACAACTTGAATGTAAATGATAACTAGTTGGTCATTCCTAAATGTTTCTAAATTATAATAAAATTTGAAATTAATGTGATGGTGGGTTAGTTGTAAGAAGAAACTATAAAGCAATCTATGGCTGTTAAAAGGGATTTATATTGGTGATGGTACTATCTTAGTATTGGGGCCTACCCCATCACTTCACAATATTGCATAGATAATGGTATTAGGTGATTTAATAATATATGCCATCAACCACATGTTTATACTTGGCTATAAAACTAATTCGACATCCCCCTTGGTGATGAAATACAAGTAGATAGGCCTTAAGAAGAAAAATGGTTGATGTTTTTTTTATGTAATGCATTTTAAAAGTGTGTGAAAAAGAGAAAAAATAGTGTGACTAAATTGGTAAATTGAAAATTAACCTAATTAATCTATGTTTGTTTCTCCAAGTATGATAAAAATTAAAATGAAAAGTGAACTAATTACTATAAAAAAATAAGTTAATTTTGTTTACTATGAAGAGTACACAATTGGTTCAACTGACACTATATGCAAACAATAAAGAACATATTTGATAGGATCACTACTATTCTACTAAGAAAGATCTAAAAGAACATAGTTTAATAGGTGAATTATGACTTCTAGATAGAAGATAGACTACAATACTATGTCAAGGTAATCAACCTAGTTTGTTATAGGGTTGTAGTTTTATAGACTACAAACTTGTGTAAAATCATACTAGAAATGAAAAATCGAAATGACAAAGATGGTAATAATGAACCTTGGTGGTTTTGAAGATGCTTAACTTTTAGAATTTACATTGTGTTTCTCAAGTGATGATTTAAATATTCTAAAAATAGAGTTGAGTGGCTTAACAGAGTTTGAAAAACTTATACGTTGAAAATAATCTACAAACAAACTCAACTAGCTCAATTATGTATGAATATATATATCCTAAAAATAAGAATAATGAATATAGTCAACTAGCTCGACTATGTATGCAATCCTATAATTGAAGAAGAAGATTGTGTCGCGTTGATTGATCTAGCTAAATGTATTTAGAGAAGACTTATATAAATATAACATAGTCATTTTGGGGTAAATGTGTATTAAACATGTGCATATACTATTATAATTATACTAATAGGTTTGATATAGTACAACAAAAATAAAAATATATAATAAGATGATAAAATGAATGCGTGAAATAAAACCTACAAGTGTTTGATTCATGTTGGATTCACTAAAATTTATACAAATGAAAATTCAATTGATCTAGTAATCAATCCAATATCAGAGAAGATAAATCCTATTTACACTTATATTTATTAATACATTAGATATTTGGGGTCATAACCAATATGGATCCATTAAACCTAACCAAGGGATCTCTTAACATAATAACATTACTAGAGAGGGTTCAAAAGCCTCTAGTCAGGTAACACTATGCAATAACCTTAGATAGGTTATATGTTTTTATATTAACTAAGTATATACAAAGTAAATTAAAATATAACCTAGTGCTCACCAAAGATTGTGGCATAAAATGGGGGTAATAAACATAAAAAGTAAGCATGATAATAATAGTTCTAATTAAACTATTTATAGATATAACCCTAATGCATGGAGAGAGTAGTATATTCAAAATACATTACATATGTTACTTATATCTAATAAAATAGAGGAGTAACATTGGAGATACTTACCTTGAAGATGAACCCATTGAGACTCAATCTCTCCCTTAGCTAAAGGTTCTTTGTAAGAGGTTGTTGTGGTTTGTAAGGATCAATAAGAAAGGCTTAAGTATCCAAGAATTTTCCACAAGATTAGATTATTATCCAAATGTAAACCCTAAGCAATAAATTCTCAAGTACAATGGTCAAATAAAAAATTATAAATAAGTGAAAATGAATAATTAACTCTATTTTCTCTCTCATAAATGGAAAAATGAATGTGTATATATAGCTAAATATAACCCTTAACCTTTTTAAAAGTATAGTTGATAAAGTCATCCCAATTTGACTCTATATAATTATTTGATAAAAATAATTTAAGCCCTGGTATAGGTTATCCAAGGCTTACCTAGACCCATAACATGCAAATATAAATTAGGATACAAGGTCAGCCTAGGCTAACACTGTATGGTAAATGTCAAAAATGTATTTTGTATTAGGTAGGTGCTAAGTAAGGTAGTGAATCAATTGGAGGATTATGTAAAGGAGGTGTCAAATATTAGGGAAGTGTATAGGAGAAGGTTTGTGTAGATTTTAAGTGGTGGTATAGGGAACAACAATTTTTAAAAGTACCAATGGTATACCCACCCCTTTCTCGATGCATCTTTTGAGTCATGTAATTAGAGATTCAGACTCGATGGGTTCCTATAAGAGATAAATAATTAGTAAATGAAAATATTATGTATACATCAATCTCTATTTATAATACATCCAATAGGTGTAATTTTTTAATAATATGTAACTTATAGAGCCTAAAAAGGTCACTAATGTGTAGAAAATGAAAAAATAGGCACTTTTGATTAAGATGACACTCATAAAGGAGTTATCAATAAAAATTTACATCCATTTAAAATATGAGGTCACATTAAACAATATACACCCAACATAAATTTTAAAATGTTTGGGTTCATATGAGACACCCAATATATTTTTTAAAATTTTTGGGTTTATTAAAGAATTGTTTAGGTGCTAGAATTAAGCCTTTACTATTAAGAATCAACATATAATCCCCCTTCATGTTACCACACCATATGAATAGGGGGATAAGGCCTATTTTGAGTTACCCCCTCTCACTTTGATTGATGTGATTGATTTGGGAGTTACATCATCCAAAAAATGCACCCATTTTTCAAATGAGTAGTGTCACTACTTGTGGGGTTAAATTTGGTGTCCTCTATACCATCATCAATGTTTTTGAGATGCACTATAGTCATTAGATTTAGGATTTGGGGTCTTAGTGGTTGCTTTTAGTTGTTTAAAATTATGAGTTTTCAAATTTCTATAGGTTTGAAGAGTTCCTACATTATCAATATTTTAGATAGTTCATGTAATGTCAGGGGTTCAAAGAGTTCCTATAGTGCTAGAGGTTATGATAGTTCCCACAGTGGTAGAGGTTTCAATATTTCCTTTAGTGCTAAGAATTCATACATTTCCCATAGTGTTAGGGGTTCAAAGATTTCCCATAGTGTTGGAGGTTTAGAGAGTTCCCACAATATATATTTATACCAAGGATGCAATCACCTCCAATGATCATTAGGGATTTGTATTATGATAGTAGTTAGAAGTTATGATGTTAGGGTTTTTGGTTATGTATGTACAATAATGTTTTAATGTTAGTTTTATTTAATACATTGTTAGTTTAAAACTCTTGTAGGTGTAATAAAGGCCTAAAACTTTTATTTGTGCTTGTAAATGTGAAACTTCCTCCAAGTTTATAAACTCCACATCTAGAGTGATTATAGAAAATCCATCTAAGACCAACTAAATATCTCAAAAAACATATAAAAATATATAAAATACTTTTTCCCTTGGAGAACCTGACTATACTGATTTCTATGAAACCACTGAAAAGGTCCTAAAACCCTCCAAAATGACCAAAATTGTTTATCATGAAACTAGGTCATGTTTATAGGTGATCCCAGGGTTTTATAACCTTTTGAATCTATTGGCACTATTATTTTTATGATTTTATACTCCATATGAATATTTTACATGTATTTTCATGAAATCCAACCAAACTTTTTAAAACATAGAAAATTAAGAAAGCCAACAAGAATGAATGAAAGAAAGATATCACCAAGAATTTTTGAAATGACAAAGTGGTTGTTAGGTTAGGGCTTTAATACCATGTTATATTACTCCAAGATCTTTGAAGATCTAAGATTACAAAAAAAACCTAGGAGCATGTGAGAGAGAAATCACAATGATAAAATTTACATCAAATGCATCAAAAGCTTCATTAACTGATTGATTTATTAACCAAAAATTAAAAAGGAGGTACATTTTATAGTGAGATATTAGGTCAACAAAAAGGTAAAAACTCAATTCACTATTATAAAATAAATTAAGTGTATTCCCCCTAATGACCTTAATAATCCAAAATAAGTTGACTAATAATCATGTAGGTAAAACTAAAAGATGGAAAAATAATAAACTAACATACTCAATCCCACCTCAGTGATAACTCTACATTGATGAGCCTTTAGGTCTCTGCCATACTACTGATCACCATAGATCTAGGTAGGATATTACTTTGTTTAAATTTATTACTGATTTTGATCAGCAATTCACCCTCTAGATGGTAGGGGTACCCTTTATTTAATGACATGTGCCCCCCTTTCTACATCCATGAATGTAAATAAAGTTGTAATGAATGAGTGTAACTATGGCCTTGAAGCAGGTGAGGAAATTCATCATAAATGTCTTCTATGAGGTAATGATGATGATTTTAACTCTCTATTACCTGATGTTGTTTTGGATGTGCCCAAATTTGACAAACCCTATCATTTATTTAAAAATATTACTTTGATTTCTTACTTTGTTGGTCAAGTCCCCCTTGAGAGCCTTTTGAATCAATGGATTGAAAACCACTGGCAAGGCCATGATGTGAAACTTGAAAAATTCCAAAACCTTACAAAGGGATTTGTTTGTTTACTTTTATAACCTAGAACACTACAAATCTATTTCCAATCATGGGCCTTAGTTCATTTAGAACACTTTAGTTATGTTTTCTCATTGGACATAAGACTTTCAAGTCTTAGAGCAAGAACAATTTAAAATCCTTGTATGATTTACATTTCTTAGCTTATCGCTCCCCTTACGGGGTTTTATTTACCAAATCATAAAACCATATGGAATTTCATATGCCATAATCAGACTAATCTCTTTATGGATCATCCATAGAAGAGGGTTTGTGATGAAGTGGATCTATCCTAAGATTTGAAAGATTCTATTGATATACAAATTGGCTCTAATTACTTTTTTAGTGTGTTTTGTATATTAATATCCCAAATATTTGCTTTCAGTGCTAGTCCTTAGATCATATTATCTAGGAATGATCTCTGATGGTGCATACACCCCGAATGATCTCTGATGGTGCATACACCCCCTACACCTAAGGAAAAAGGTAGATCTAAAACCAAATCTCATAATATCAATAATGATGGTTGGACTACTGTCACCAACAAAAAAATAATAAATCCTCTAAAGGTTATGGTAGGCCACAAAATTATTCATAATACCTATTAGAAATAATCATGCTTAAACTTATGAGAAAAAATATACCTTACCTACTAAATCTTATCCTCCTCTTATGCATACTCTAAAAGTATTTGATTCTCTAGTTGAGACACAACCTCTAGCACCACCATCATAACACTCTCCTAGGGTGAGTGTTCTAGAGGAAAAAGGATCCTAGTCACCTTAAACCACAAAATAATATTTTGGTGCTCTCACAGTCCCTCTCCATCTCTTAAAGAGGAAGAATATATGACACAAGTGAAAACCATTTAGAATAATTGATTTCATTCCCAATAAGCTCATGTATAATAAGTTTGATATGCTATAAAGTCTCAAAAATGATAATTTCATGCTCTTCGATACTACGAAATGATTGTGTATTCTTGGAATGTTCAAGGTCAAACTAATCTTCCACATAAGTATGAGCTCAATAATAGTTATTAATTTTTTTATAATATAAAAATGATTTGTTTACAAGAGGTCAAAATTTATGGCTTGTTACTACAAAATTCAACATGAATAATCTATCCTGGGTCCATATGTTAGGCTACTGAGCATTAAAATAGTTGTGGTGGGCCTATCACTTTTCTAGCTTTTAAGTTAGCTTAGAATATTATTTCTTAGGGTTTAAATCCACTCACTAGATGGTGTGGACCCTTTTTTATTTTAATATCTACATCATTATGATGGTTAGTTTTTATTCCTCTAATGATGTTGTGGAATAGTCTACCTTGTGGAGGTGGTTGGTTGACTCACTCCTAGATGTGCATTAGATCCTCTACAATGATTTCAACATGGTAGAATCGATAAAGGATAAATAAGGATGATTTCTAATGTGGTGGTGTACTAGTGAGTGTGAATAATGGTTTTGTATGTGCAACAAACTCAAGGTGTTTGATCCCAATCATCACTAGAGGAAGAATTTAATCTCCCCCTGGTTCACCTAGTCTATCTTTTGATAGGGATAAGATAGAGTGCTTTAGTACCTCAACAAAATTTTATTAGTTGAGTAAGATATTTTCTATTTTTCCCCAATATAGGATAGGTTAATTTTATTTATTCCTAATACCTTTTATTATGTCATCACCCTATTTTATTTAATGTTTAGTTGACCACACCTCAAGTTAATCCTGATTCCACACAAGTATATCTCAATACTTCCCACCTCAAGCATGAAATAAAGGTCAGACATATTATCATAATTTGTAACTTGATCCATTGGCTAGAGGGAGATACTAACTTAATCTAGTGGTGTTTTAATTCTCTTGCTTATACTTACACCTTTCTTCAAATCTATAACAATAAAGTATCCTCTTTCAGATGATGTCTTCACAATGTTATAAACCATGAATATATTTGGACTTCATAGGAACTAGAGTAATCACCTTTCAATGTTCACCTTCAAACTCAAGTGGTGCACTAGAGACATAAAATCCAAATTGAAGATTTAAAATATATATATATGATCTTATATATGATCTCATATGCACTACTTTAAAATTAGAGATAATGTTTCTAAGGACTCTTTTGCTCTTATCTATTCTAGGACAGTTGCTGATAAAATAAAAGCTATCAAGGAAGGAAACATTTGGATTACCAAAATTTTTGACATTATAAAAGATTTTGTACATAATTACCATGGTTTTTTCTTATCACAAAATTATACTCTAGAGAGTGAGGCAACTCTCCTTTAATTTTTCCAATTTATGCCCTAAAAAGTCTCCAATTCTCAAAGAATTACATGTGATAGGACCTTATCTCTCAATGACATCTATGAGGTTGTTAAATAGATGGTAATGGATAAAGATCCATGCATTAATTGTTTCCAATGAGATTTATATCAAACTCTTTGGATACTTTTGGTCCATAGCTTCACTAGGTTTATTTTGAGGTTGTTCTAACCAACTCTTTTGGATCTCTTATAAATCAGGGCAACATCAAATTTATTCCCAATATTGGTAATCTTGAAATTATGACTAACTATAGGCTGATTAATTTTATTTGTTTATCTTATAATAATATTTCTAATGATTTATACCTTTGTTTAAAACACATTCTTCCTTTAATTATTAGGTGTGCAAACTAGTTTCTTCCAAAATAGGTTCATTTTGGACAATGTCATTGTTGTCTAGGAAGG
This sequence comes from Torreya grandis, assembly GCA_037957365.1. Classification (NCBI taxonomy): domain Eukaryota; kingdom Viridiplantae; phylum Streptophyta; class Pinopsida; order Cupressales; family Taxaceae; genus Torreya; species Torreya grandis. Next base: position 2,523,751 of record JARHVA010001631.1, on the reverse strand, counting down.
TATGGAATTGGTTTGGATTTCTAATAGAAAGGATTTGTTTGTAAATATTTATTCTGATATATATTATGAATACATTGAGTATTTATTCATTCTATCCCTACTACAGACACTTGATTTTGTCCCCAAATTGTTCATACTTTTAACATGATCTTTCAAGATGTTGGGGCCTATATCACTATAAATAAAACCCAACCTTTCAGTTTCAACTTAATCATTATATCAAAAATTGATTTCCTTTAGTTATTTATTTATATGTTCTTTTATTATAAAGATTTATCTAACTTCTAACTAGCTATGCTACTAGGGGCTTGGTAAAAGGTATCTCCCTCCCTTAGTTTGATAGGTAGCTTTTAAATGGTCATTTCATGGATGATTCTTTTTTCACACTTCAAGAGGAATAATAATAAATTATAAATGATATGGAATGTCTCCATATATTTTTTTATATTTATGATCTTATTTATAATAGAGAAATACCCATTGCTATCAAAAATATCTAAGCCCCAAGCTTTCTTGGCTGTAGCAATTTCAATGGTAATGGATTCTACCATGGGTGTAGTTTAAGTTTTTTGGAATTATTTTTTCCTTTAGGTCTTATAAATTTTATTTATGGTCCTATGTGGTGTAGAGAGTTGAAAAAAATACATCCTTTTGTATCACCAAGCATTTTTCTCTTGCTACAAATTTTCCAATTTAGTCTAAAGTTTTTGTAGCTACCCATGTGTATTACTCCTCTTTTTGGGCCCATTCTAATACCGCTTAAAAAAAAGTAGAAAAAAATTTAAGATATTTTTTGGGGATAATTCTAAGGGTCATAAGGGATTTAAAAGAGTTTCTTGGAATATGTATTACTAACCCAAGGAAGCTAGGGGATCGGGTCTCCTAGATATTAAAATTCAAGACCTTGTTCTTAGTGTCAAATGGATTATCATAAGTCTTATGGGGGATGAATCCTAGAATATTATTATACACCATTATATCTCTCATGGAATCCCATGTGGTAGAAACACTTGGAAAATCCTAAGACTTTATTCCCTACTCATAACCCCAGTACCTATGAAAATCAATGGATCCTTTGTGATAATAAGTCTATGGAAAGATTAGGAGAAACTTAAGCCTCACATTAATTGGGTAGGTGAGGGTTTCAAGAATCACCTCTCCATTAATTTATAGTCCCTTTGGTGGTTTCCTTGCTTAAATTTTCATAATTTTCCTTTTGCCTTAGTCCCCTAGGTTAAAGGATTATGACTCTTTAGAAAAGTTTTGAAGGTTATTAATGATTTTTTTCAAGGAAAATAGGATCTAGATCACTTGGAAATAAATTTAGATTAAGTTTTATTTAGTGAATTTAGATACAGAGGCTATTGCATAAATTCAATGTTCTATACCTAATGAGTATTTGCATAAAATAAGAGTCAATTCCCTTCTTCCTTAGTGGAAGCACTGGTAGTGGATTATGGCTACCCATTCCACCTAATACTCTCCTCATATGGGGTATCATTTACGTGATCTACAACATATTCTAGATGATATGCTCAATCTCAGATGTAATATTCTTTCTAGATATGGGGTTTAGGCACAATGCTTTAACACTATTTGGTCTACTTATATTTATCCTAAAAAAGATCATTTCTTATGGTGTCTTATCTATTAGGGATTTATTATGGGAGATTGACTAAAGAATATAGGAGTGAATAACCCCATTTACCTAGCTTGCCAATAACCAGAGATTGTTAAGCACCTTTTTGGATTATACCCTCATGTATAATCTATGTGGCACTAGATACATTCCCTTTTTTAGCCCTTTTGAAATAAATTATTATATGGAAGATGGATCTATTTGGGAATAAACTCTATTTCTTGATAAATATAATCATTTTTGGAAGATCCTTTTAGCTAACATTTTGTTCCAAATTTGGAAAGATATAATCTATGCTTACTTTAATCATGAAGAGTTGGAACGTAGTTTTTTTGCTACTAATAAAATCACTATTTTATTGAATGTTACTCTTTAGATTTAAAGACAAACCAATAAAGTCCATTTGGAGCTCAACCAACTCCAGTGTTTACTTGATTAGTGGGTAAATGCTACATGCATAGTTAGCCATGAACCTCATGAACCCCCACAACATCCTTTATCTCCATGAAGAATATGCATAGGCTACATCATTAATGGTATAGAACCAAATGTAGGATACATTATCCATGATGGCCACCACCTTATTGGTTTTTTCCTCATCATGGTGGACTGAGTGGCTCATCTAGATTTGGAGGTGATGGAAGGGGTTAGGGATCTCCTCCCCTATCCTAGGATAGTGACATCAAAGGTTGGGGTTTTCCTCCCTAAGGCATTCCCACACCTAGATCTAATGATTTACCATAAAATAATTCAAGATGAGACATTAGAGGCTCATTAAAATATGAGTTATGAGCCCTTACCTATGGAAAAAGATCCTCCTACCCTAGGAGGATGGGGTGGTAAGCATCAGGACTCGTAGTCTCCTCTACCTCCCCCAATCTCCACATTCAATATGGATACTTAATTATTCTCTTTATGGTTTTTTGTACCTTTCTCTCTCTACTTTAATGTCAAACTCTTTATGTGATGTAATGTTTTATGGGTTTGGTCATTGTTTGACCACTTTTATGACTTGTCCCAAGTGTTTTTACCCTTGGTGTGATTTTTCTTGTGGGGTGTGACTTTTTCACCCAATTTTTATATTATTAGTGTTGTACCATATCTTATTTTATTAATATATAAAAAAATTTCAATCAAAAAAACCCACCTCACCTTAGTTGAGTTTCTTTTTTGTGCCTTGGAATAGTGGGTACTACTACATCATCTTAGAGAGCATTAGGCTTATAGAGATCATGTAGAGTGAATTGAGTGAGTGTTAATGACATGGTTGTGTAACATATGATGTAGCCACATGTGTTTTAGAATCCATGTTATTTATGAACATCTACTTTTCATATTGAATTTTATGTATTTTGCCTCATAATTGGCCAAATTTTGATAGTACATGTGATTAGAATGTGTTTTTGAAATTCTTAAAAAAAATGGCATGGTTTTGTGTGTTTTAGTCATGCTAATGTTTTGGGCATGACAATATATATGTGATTATTTGAAATTTTTGAGATTTGAAAATTTACATTTAAAAAATTATCTCTTGAAATTAAAATTTAAAATAAGATTAGTAAAGAATATATATGTTTGGTATATCCCATAAATTACATCATAATTATCTGTAACTATACTTTAAATAAGTTTTGAAAACATAACCCCAACAATTTCTCATGAGAGTCACTAGGGCCCTATGCACACATCCTTGACTTTTGAAATATGCTTTAAATATATCCAAGACACTTATCATGGAGTCTACCAAAACTTATCCACTTCTTAATTTAAGAATCAAATAATTTAGTTCATCTTAGATCATAATGGACACATCTTAAATTTGAAAATTTCCTTTACAATTCTTCCTTTTCATGTGAGGCATGAATACCTTTTTGTTGTAATCAATCATCTCAAAAAAAAATATATTAAAAACACCAAATTCAAGGAAAATAATTTGTTCATCAAGTCTTATTATCCAACACATGTGTAATTTTATAAAAATATTCCTCAATATTATAAAATAATGTAGCATGTTATTTTTTACTCATGTAAATATTGAATTCGGAGTTCTATTTATTTATTTATTTTAGTTTTTGAATATTTTAGAATTAAAATATAATCATGGTATAATAGGTCATGAAAAGTATAATTTTTCAATGGGAGAAACTAGTATACCCATAAAAAACATGCCTCAATATGGGCCCAAAAAAATAATAATCAAGCAATTTTCCCTCATAGATGAATGGTAACCACCATGAAAATGTAGGTACCAAGAAAAGACTACATAATGTTAGTGATTTGGCTCACGACATGACTCATAGAAACAAAACAATAGTATATTATAATACAAAGATGCACACATAAGAAAACACATGCAAACACAAGAAAACATTCACACACAATAGTCCATGTAATAATGAAACAATCATTACATAAATTGTCCATGTGATAAAATATATATAAGGTACTATTATATAATATAGTAACCATTGTAACTGACTAAGTGTAGGAAAAATAAAGATATATATCACCATGTAAGAATCATTTGAAATGGCCATGCCCCCAATCTAAGAAATGATATCTATGAAATTGGTCCCTCTAAGAAGTGGGCACATCATATGAAATATAGTACTATGTTTAGACACCCTATTCCAACCACAATTGGCTTCTAACTAGGATTTAGACTGAATTATACCAAATGATCCAAATTAAGCCTAAGAATCACTTAACATCCCAATTTCATCCACACATAATTATTTAGTGCTCATAATCATGTTGAGGCATTCCTCTTTGGGGTATTATCTAATACACAATAATAACCTCTCATAGATTTATCTCCATCCACCTTGTGGCATAATAATTAGAAATTTGGCCTTTAAACACATTAAGCGAGGCACTTGAGCAATTCCTAAGAGAGATAAAATGATAATAAAAATAAATAAACTAATTAAACCAAATTAAATGATTAACTAAATAATCCATTTATAATTAATTAATATCTTTAAATGAAAATTCAAAATATCAAGCTTATTCATCATTGCTTTTGTGAGTTGTCAAGCTCTCACAAAATATGTAAAAAATCTCTAAATTTGTGAACCATCCTATTAATTGAAATAATAATTACATGCCACCTCCTTAACTTAGTTTGGGTTAGCCTCAATTCACCTAGGGTAAGTTTGAATTAAACCACACTTAATCCTAGCCTAACTCAACTTGGGTGAGAGTTAACTTTAGAGATTATAAATACATGGTCTCATCTATTGATCTTATATATTTTTAGTGAAATATTATTATGACAAAATACCTCCAAAAGGATTAATTTTAATGTTACCATACCCACATGCCAATCCAAATCAATCCAAGACAAGGTAAATTAAGGAGAGATGATGCAAGATCACCATTGACAAAGACTCCATTATCCACAAATCGAGCAGCCAATCATCTCAACAAGAAATTTGGAGATACAAGGAAGGTAAAAGGGAGTTTATATTTTGTGCTTTTTTAGTTGTGTTTTCATTATGTGCTTATTACTTATGATCACCCTATTATGTAGGCAAGAATTGTTAGTTTGTGTTAACATTATTTTGATTGAATTTTATTCACTTATAAGAGACTAACAACCTTTTTCATAATCCTATGCTACATAATGGCATGCCCAGTGGGACATTGTACCCCACAAACATTAATAGAGTATATTGAGAGATTTTTACAGCCAAGAATATTTCATTCTAGAGCTTATTTTCTTGACTTATTGTTAACTTTTCTATGTTTTTCTTATGAATTTAGATTCAAATTCTTGACTGCATAATGGTAAATTTAGTATGGTAAACCATGAAATAATTGACCCAATATATGATTTCATCCTTGAAAATTGTGAAACCACTCTGATTTAGCCTTAAATCTACAAAACTATGAAATTAGGTCCATAAATGACAAAATCATCAAGCATATAATAATTTGATCTAATAGGAAAACATGTATTTTTCTTTGCTTTTTGTTTAGATAATTATGAAATTGCCTTTAATTTCTGAATTTGTTTGTTTGAGTAGAAAAATTATCCTTTGTAGTATCAAAATCACATTTTTAGGCACGGAAATCATATTTCAAAGTTGCAAATTCATGTTACCTAGCTATGAATTTTTTATGTTGAGAAGGGAGTTTGTTTAATAACATTGAAATTGACATAAATATGTGAAATCATTGATCTCTATTTGTGTTTTCTTGTAGTTTTTCGAGAATCATGAAATTATGCACCTAAATTACAAAATCATAAAGTTTGATTGTAAAATCATCATTTTAATTGTGAAATCATCCATCTTAATTGAAACATCATGCTATGTTTTATGTGTTTCAATTATTTTATTGATTATTTTTAAATTGAGGACACTAGAAATATAGTACCCTTGAATCATGAAATTATTTATTTATTTTGATGTTTTTCTTGAAGGTTTAAGATAGTTGCAAAGATTACAGACCTGAGTTATGTTATTTTAGAGTTGTGAAATGATTCACCTAAGTTGTGAGATCATATACCTAAGTTGTGAAATTGTTGCCTTATTTGTAAAATTATTTTTTAGAGTTGATAAATCATCGAGTTGTGAAATCATAGACCTGAGTTACGAAATTATTGAATAGAGTCATGAAATCATTTTAAAACAATGAAATCATCCACTATGAGTTTTTAAGCATTTTATTTTTATCATGTTTTTATGATAGAATGATTTTGTAGTTAGTATTTTTATTGTGTAACTATGAAATTGTTCCAAAGAGGTGAATTTGTGCCTTTTTGAGCTAATTTGCAAGGATATCACTTTTTCCAAGCAACAAGTAAACCCACTAATACTTTTTATAGGACCCAAAGGCCAAGGAAAGAATTTTTTTAGCACTTTAATTCTTTAAATCACATTTAATTTAAGTGTTTAAAAATATTTTATTTTATTTGTTTTCATTTCTTAATGTTCACAACTCAAACAATGCAAGGGGCTAAACTTCACATAATATTTTACTTGGTAATCTAAAAACAAACTCAAACTTTGGTTAAGTAATCATAAGATCTTTTTTATTTTCTATTTTTATTATTTGTTTGTTTCACAAACTAAGTGTAGTGTTTATGCTATCCCCCATCCCATTTATGGAACTTGGGTGAGAAAAAATGATTTACTTATTGCTTTTTTCACTTTGTCCAAAGAGTGGAAGGATAATCGCTATGGCATTCCCAATAATTTGAGTGATTTAGATGATTCTAAAATGACCCTAAAGTCCTAGATTTTTTATTTCTTTTATTTTGGCTTATAGGCAAGTGTTCATAGCCTCCCCAAGGGTTCTCTAGGGAAGCACTAGCCTCAGAATTCATCTCCTAGTATAGATTTAACCCCACTCCATGATAGGTGTATATAAATTGAGGTTGAGTTATTGGGATGCTTATTTGAGTAGTTAAACAAGATCCATTAGTAAGAGATTACCTTGGAATGTTGGTTTAACTTAGACATCATACTACATTGAGCAATTGATGGATGTAGTGGTTATGAAAAAAGTTAAGACATTTTCATAACAAGCTAATTAACATAGATCTAAATGATGTGTTACAACCTAGTGTTAAACACATATAGGAGACCATTTATCATGTACAAAACTTGATATTTTTTAAGATAAACCCCACTTTCTATGAATATATCATCAATACAAGGTGAGTAGCCTGAAGTTTCATGTCATTGTAAGAACTCTTGAGAGAAGAATGGGCTTAGAAACCCTACTTTTCATGTGCATTTAAATTTTTGGATTAACAACATTATTTCCTCTCAAAGGAATGCATATAGATGGAATTTGATAGTATAAATCCACCTTGTCATTTTTTAGGATTAGGATGATACACTTAGGTGTTTTTGTGTCTTTTCCTTTTTAATTGCATTATTTTAAGTATTGTTTGTTTGTTTAAACCACATCCAAAACAAATCATGTTTTCACATCACTCTTTTGTGTATAGATGTGTTATGCCATCATTTTGATACCACATTTTACCTTGATCATTTTTCAAATATTTTTATGTCTATTACTTTTATGAAAGGGGAATTGTTACGTTACCCATTTCATTCATAGTCTTATGCCTTAGATTTTTTGAAAAAAAACATTTATCATACCTTTAGATAAAGATAGCCTCATTACATTGCTAACATTGTTTCAAAGACTTTTTGCCTTGTATCTAATTAAAAAATCAAAATCATGTGTGCCTTTTGGGTCTATGCCTAGTATCATTATGCCATTCATCTTGGTCTAGTTTTTTGCACATTTGAGGACAAAGTCTTTTAAAACAAGTTTGAAGTTGATCTTATCAAGTGTATATTCAAACGTAGTTGTTTTATGCCTATGCCTCACCTAATTTTGGATTAGACATTTATCTCTCACTTTTGGATTGTGTAATTTAGACCAATTCTTTAATTGCTTTACCAATGTTTGTTCCTAAATTTGGTAAGTGGTCTATCTTTTGTGTGCCCAAAGTCCAATGTCTTTTGCCAAAGGTCATGTTTATGTTTGAATCCAAATACCTAGTTTGAGTCCACGTATTTCAAATTGTTAGATAATTCCCACTTATTTAGACCTAGTGTATCCCAAGTCTATCTTTTGTGTCATGTTTCTAAAATAACTAGAACTTTACCCTTTTCCTTTTTAGACCTAGTTGTTTTGAGTCTAGATTTTGTGTCATGTTTAAAAAAGACCTTGAAAATTCTTGTTTATTTTTAGACCTAGTGTTTTTCCAAGTATAAATTTTGTGTTGTGTTCTCAAAGGACCTAACATTTTAACTTCCATTTTAGACATAGTTATGTTGAGCCTAGCTTTGCACCCTATTCCTAAAGACCTAGCAACCTTTTTCATCTTTAGACCTAGATTTGAATTGTTTACGACACTTTTACTAATTTTGTAATTTGTATTTATCCATTCAATTGACCACTTATGTGAGACATTGGACATTTTAGATAGAGTTTATCATTGCCTATTTTGGAGAAACAACTCCATTCCTAGACCAAGTTTTTAGACAAAGTTCCTAGTTTTACTAAGTTTTAGACCAAGTTTGTACTTTTTGCATTTTTCTAATTATTTTTCAAATTTTGTATAACTCTAGACCTCTTCTTCATATAATGTTACCTATTGATTTGGATATGTCTCATTACACTTGTAGTAGAGCCATGTACAATTTAGGTTATGATAATGTAGTCATGAATGATAACTTTGTTCAATATCTCTATGGTGATGATGTAGTTTATGAGATAGATACATATCCTCCTTACACTACTCAATATATGGAATAAAGTCAAGATTTGTTAGCCCATTATTTAGTTAACAGATCTCCATATTTAGAGTAAAACCAAGAGCATACCACGTAATATCTCACTAGCATACCATCAGTTATAAAATAAGTTTAACAATAGTCATATTATGTTGCTATGCCATAGACATAAAATCCTTATTTTTTTTTCATCACTTTCTTGAAAATAAGGATGAGGTTTTAGTAAGAGATTGTAATGTACCTAGATAGAGGTATAATAGTAGAATAGTGAATAGTAATAATAATCCCACATGCATAGAATAGGAAAGTGAGATAGATGAGAATAGTATAAATAAGATGGTATAGTCCATTGTAATATCATCAAACAAGAATAATTGTAATTGAGATTGCTCAAAGAAGGTAGCCCTTTCGAAGTGGTAAGTGATTCAAAATGACTTCTTCCATAAAAGGAATATAATCTTAATATATTCAATATTTTTATGATTTTTTTATTTTAGCATATCGGTTCCTCTCATTTAGTATCATAGTGATTTACAAGGCTATTTATATGATCATAATTTCTATTGCAAGCATGTTTGAAAATTTAAGAAGTGTATATTTACATTTTTGTCTTAAATAACCCAATTGTTAATCTTCAAAATTATCTCAAAATATAGCAAATTGAGCCAAAATATTTATGGGTTTTATGCATATTATTTCTATATTTCCAAAGTTGTTTGAATTTTTATTTAGTATTTTTAAAGTTATCATAGTTTTAGTGAATGTCTCTTTTATAAAAGAATGAATATTATTTTGCATACTAATCTCACATAGTAACTAATCATGCCAAATATTTTATGGGTTTTGTGTGTGCCTCTGTCTTAGTTTTCTAGAACATTTTCACATTTTAAATTTTATTGAATACTGTAGAAATTATCATAGTTCTAGTGAATGCCTCTATTGTAAAAAAGAAAAAATTAAAAAAAGGTCACTAAAAGTCTTTGTGTAAGGATGCATTTTCAATTGAATCCAACATCTAATTAATTATAATCATGGGCCTTCATAGTTTATCTAGAGCATTGATTCACCTTCATCAAACTAACATAGAGAATATTGGATAGAATTTGACAAACTCATCAATCCACCTAATAATCTATCTGATAATTTCTACCAAAGATCCTTCATCAATAGGCTTCAAGATGAGATTAAAGTAGAGATTATAATGTTCCAACATCACTATCTGATAGAACTATGGGGCTTAGATTTTCTCGTAGAAGATCACATATGCTATTATCATGGTGAGACACCTTTATTTTTACATCCTTGCACAACACCACCTTTTTAGGCCATCAACAAACTACATAATGATCCCCTTTTGTATGCACCTCAATAGGTTCTAGATGAGCCCATTTAGGAAATAACCATGCTCAAATAGGCCCTCAATGAGCCCAATCCAACAATCATACAACCCAAATAGTGATTCTTCAAATACCTTAGATAAAAATGCTAAGGGGGTGACATGTTGGCTCACCAAGCAACATATTTTGTGCACCCTTATTCTAACTTTGAATTGTCGATTGTTAAGATTCAAATTTCAGTGATCAACTCTAACTTCATTTTTCAAGTTGAGTTTACTTCATCCTTACCCCCATGAAAACTTACCTAGTCTAGTTAAAGTGCCTCTATGCACTTCACTCTTATGTTATAGTGTTTGAGTTCACATTTTTGTTGTACATGCTCACATCCTAGTCCTAGAAGAAGAAGTGGAAGACTAAATGAATGTATGGCTAGGCCTTCATTTGGTCAGCATCATATTTTATTAAGTGATTTTTATCATGTTTTAAGGATGAAACATTTTTATGGGGGATGGAATGTAATATACCTAGATATAAGTATAATAGTAAAATAGTGAATATTAATAATAATACCACATGCATATAATGTTAGAGTGGGATAGATTATAATAGTATAAATAAGAGGCCATAGCCTATTTTAAGATCATAAAAGAAGAAGTGTAATTGAACTTGCTCAAAGGAGGTAACCCCCTCAAAGTGGTAAGTGATTCAGAGTGATTCCTTCCATAAAAGGAGTACAATTTTAATATATTCAATATTTTTTATGATTTTATATATTTTACCATATAGGTTCCTCTCAGAGCTACAAAGATAGGGGCTAAGTTTCTAGCAGACTGCTCGATTGAAAACTTACCTAGTCTAGTTAAAGTGCCTTGTACCCAAACCATTAAACATGCCTCTACTAGATATAATCAAGTGATCATAAAAATGTCATATCAAGACCCAAATATGATTTTAAAAATAAAATACTTTATTAAGGACCACTTTCTATAAATATAATAAGAATATTAAGCATATTTGAATCTAGCACACAATTTTAATGTCGTGGCCATGTCAAATGTTCCACTCATAGAGATAGCTCCTTCAACATGAGTTATAATTGAGTTGAAAGGTCAAGCTAATTCAGGTATAGACCCATTTTCACCAAGCACTTCAGTTAGTGACATGAATAATGTCCCATATATTGAATATGTGACTACATCTTCTATGTAAAATAGGGTGCCACACATGGTCAATAACATGTAAGTGTTTTCTAATATAGGTCAAAGTGGTTTAAATACATCAAAAAATAAATTTAAATAACAATTTCATTTAATTAAAACCATAAGTGGTTCATAATAGTAGGGAGAAGGAACTCATACATCCTAACCATATTATGTTACTTACAATCCTTAACCAGTTGCTTTGCCAAGAATACAACCATAAGGAGTAAGTGATCAAGCATTGGCTTGTGCTTTAACTCAAAAACAAGTGATAAATTTTATCCCACCTCAATAAGTGGTGAATAACATTCTAAAATAATTGGCATGGTCTAATATACCACCACAACAAAGGTAGAACACTATGCTACCTCAATAGGGGAAATAAGTGTTCAACCTCAAAAGGTGGTGATTAATGTAACTCTATAGTTGTAGACCAATGTACATTTAAAATCATGAACATGATCTAATCAATAATATGTGTCTATTGGTCAAAGATAAATTTTGAAAACCTAATAAGTGTCTAATTCACAATAGATGTTTGTACAATAATGAAGTGCTAACATCCAAAAAATATAAATTAGGCAACAATTGCATTTCACACAACATATGCCACAAATTCAAAGACATGGACTTGGTCAACAATAAGTTCCATTTATTCAACCAAGTTTTAGTAGTCGATAACAAGCCCCTACTCAACTTCAATAGGCACAATATTTTACCCAAAGGCATATCCTTCCATCCCAACCTTAATTCCCTCAAAACAAAGGCTATATATCAAATTTGAACAAAAATATATCCCAACAACATGTGTAATTTCAATAATCACATCTCAATCCATAGATGCATATTCCTAGTTAGTTCACTTATCAAACCAACATTATGCATCAAACTATACCTCTATTATACCCTAGTTAAGGTAATACACCTTTGAACACTAAAGCACCACCTCAATTGAATGCACCATCTAGTTTCTTGGCCTAAAAAATACAACAAATGAAGGACGCAATTTCCACCATTTAATTAGAGAAACAGACCAAGAAATTCAAGTTAGATTACATGTGTTCATACCAATTCAACATGGATTATCTTTAGATACCATTTTCTCTAGGTTATGAACCATCAAATTTTAAAAACTACATGGGTAAAGGAGACCCTAAGGCCCATTTGATAGAGTTATTTGTTACATTCCAACTAGTAGCTTATAGTGATATTTACCTTATCCTTTTATTTCCTCAAAGTCTAGTAACTTAGGCCTTGGAATGGCTCCTCAAGTTGCCTAAAAATTTAGCATATGATTTTGATGACCTCTTAGAAATATTTGTGTAGAATTTTTCATACAATCTTGAGCATGAGATTTCATTAGTAGTTTTGACTCAGGACAAGTATAAAGTTGGTGAAATATTTAAAAAATATCTACATAGATGGATAAATTTTGTTATTTACTTCACCCATAGCTTACTAGACAAATAATTAGCTATTGTGTTTACTAAAAATTTGTATAATGAGATATCCTATTATTTGGAGCATTAGTGTGCACATACCTTCAAAGAGATCATTGATAAAGGTTTATAGATTGAAAATTCCCTTATTAACAAAGTGATTATGAATTTAACCTCCTTGAACCAAAATTAGAACTAGAATAAAGGTGCAGGACCAAGTTAAAGACCTAACCAAGTCCAAGCACAAGTGTTGACACCATCTCAGAATAATAATAATAATGAGAAACACAAGTAATACAACTATAAAAATAATTTTATTGGTAATGAAGTCATTGAATTGCAACATTTCCAAAAGGTGTAAACACCATCTATGCAACCTATGCCATGATTATATCCTAGTTACAAGCACATCCTATGTAACAACCTAACCATCTCCTCAAACACAAGAACCACTACCTTTGCAAACCCATCCTCCAAGAATAACACCCACTCTTAGAGTCTTTAGTGACTTTGGTGAACCTATCAAAGTAGTGTTTCACAAGCTAGCCATAAATAATATAATTAGCTAGATAATTTTGAAGGAATATCCTAAGGGTATACTATTCCCATATTAGTAAAGTGAACATGAGTCTTGTGAATACTACCATGTTCATGGGCATTCCATACAACATTGTTTATAGTTAAATCACCTTATTGACAATATGGTAGAAATGGGGAGATTATATTAGATAATACAAAATCTATGTCCAATTAGAACTTAGGTATCTACCAAAACCCTTTTCCATAAAATAATAATAATAATCACTAATAGAAAAAAAAATCCACCACAACAAGAATAGTATCAATGATAATAGCAATAAAATCAACTAAAATAATATCAATCGAATGGGAGGAACCAAGGCCAAAATGATCTCAACAACTAACAAACTTAACACAAAGTTGCACATGACTATAATAAAGTTGTAGGTTATATTATGGGAGGTTGTATTTACACTATTTCCATTAATCCTAAACTAAGTGCCAATAGACTATAACCATTTATTAACAATTCCAATCAACCTACCTATGAAAGTAATCCTTCCTTGACCTAGGACTACATCCAAATGAAATAATAACCAGGGATTATTATTTTTGGACCTTATACCAATAACTTGTCATTGCCCCATGACCATACCCAAGTTCATAAGTAATTGAAAATTATCCTATCTTTCCCATCTCTATCATCATCTAGTTATAATGGTCTTGTATCTAATCATTATTCTATAATCACAACTTAGTGGTCTAAGATTACCATTCCAAGCCCACAAAATCTTACAAATGACCTTATCTAACCAACTATGTTAGTTAAGAACAATCGATATAATACTATTAAATAAAATTTATATGACATTATGGAATAACCAAAGAAGACACCCACACAAATATCCATTCTATATTTGTTTCATACATCTACTATCCACAAGAATATCCTAACAGAGCTTCTAGGCTAATCTCAAATTCCCAATGACATAACCCTAGAAAAATTCCAAGCTTTGGTTGGATAGCTAGCCCCAATCCAAAAGTTGACCTTTGACCAAAGTGATATGTCATCCCTTGGCCCTCTCCATAATAATCCCCTGTGCATCTAAGTTTTCATCATGTGGGACAAATTTAAACATGTACTCATAGATAATGGATCAATCCTAAATACTATATATTTGAAGCTCATCATGCATCTAGGATATATAGTAACCAATCTAAAGCTAAAAACTATTGCTATGAAAGCCTACAACAATGAAGAATGGGAATTACAAGGCACCATAAGGCTTTTAGTGATTGTTGGGCCTTTAACCCATGATACACTTTGCCACATGCTATACCTCAACCTATATTACAATTTAATTTTGGGTAGACCTTGGATACATGAAATTTGTGCAATATTGTTGACATTACACCAATGCCTCAAGTTCTTGCACTCAGGCATGAAGGTCACTATCAATGTCTATTTACATCCCCATGAATAATTTAAACATTTATAGGATGATTATTAAATCTATAAATACCTCTTTGGCCTATATCTAGCACCTAAGAATGAGAAAGACAAAGAAATACTTGTGAATTAGTAGAGGCTAATTCTATAGACCTAGATAGCCCTACCTCATCTTCCCATATTCCTCATATTAAAATGTCTAATCATTTTACCATCTAAGCCAATGGTCTAAGAGAGTAATTGAAATATGTCATGTTCCATATTTCCAAGATTCCATAGCACCCTAAGTCCTATGGAATACCTAAAACTAGGCCACCTTGCATGGAATGGAAATGAAAAGGAAAAGGCAAGCTTCATAGTCCATCACTTATTATTTTCTCACCATCTACTAGCCAAAAAAAGGACCCACTTACTAATGATGAATCCTAGATATAAAAAAATAAGTTGGCCAATTGCTAAAAAATTCCAAATATCATATCCCTAACAAGATTATAGAAAACCAATCCTATGAAGGTGGAGGCCTCAGAACAAATTATTAGGGTACTCTTGAGCCAATTTCTATGACTAGGTATAAAAGAACTTGTGTTCTTAGATTTGAATAAATAGGGGGTGATCCCATGTATCTTATTCACTGTCCAACTCTAATGACTAGTGATGATGATGTCTACATTGAATCATAGTCCAATGATAGCCTTTATGAGTACCTTACTAGTACCACCCTATTTGACACCCATATAATTTTTACCATTACCCATATAATCTAACATAACCCACTTCCCTTATACCATCCTCAAATTATAGATTGGGACCAATAATAATATGTAATACATATAGATGAGTTTGAGAATGATGAGGAATTTTATGATTTTCTAGGCTTAAGAGACAATGTTTCATTAGGATACCAAAAATAAGGGTTCTCTATCAAATTGGATATTATAGCTTATTTTATAGAGTGGGTGAACACCCTTAGCTAAAAAAAGTAATAAAACATCAAGGTATCAAAGTGAAAACCTATTTGGGGTGCTTTTGGACCAAGAAAAAAGTAAAGAGAGAGGTCAGTCTTTCAGTGAAAACCTATTTTAGCTGCTATTACATGGGGGTGTTCACAATTCCTTGAATGAAGCTTAGGAAACCACCAATAATGAGTTTCTTTTAAATCCAAGTTTATTTCAGTACAACAACATGCCTTCGATCAAATTTCCTAGAAATTTCTTATAATATTTGTGACATGGCCATCATTGCCATTAGGATATTCAGATCATCCTATTTGGGTGATCTTGAAGAACCAATACAACTAGAGGAATTTTCAATTGTAAGACAATTCACATCATTTCTAACAATTTTGGAGGATAGATCAACTCTTATAGTAGAAGATACTATAAAATTCAACAGTATGACTCTAGATGACCTGAAGTAGATCAAATTATGTGCATCCCTCACTAAGAAAGAATGTAAAATTATTACAACCCTTTTGAGGGAATTTGTTGACATCTTTACTAGGGCCTATTTAGAATATTAGGTTTAGACCTAACCTTGGTTTTACACCACATTTTTGTACACCTAATTACATACTTGTGAAACAAAAACTATGTAAGATCCATCCTCGTATTGTTATATCAATAAAGAAAGAGTTAGAAAATCTCTTGGAAGTGAGATACATCTAAATGATCAACTATTCAGAGTGGATATCAAATGTTGCACCTATTAATAAAAATATCAAGGAGATCAAAAATTTTACTAATTTTAGAGACCTAAACAAAGCCTACCCCAAAGATGACTTTATTCTACTAAATATCAACATGATCATTGACTCCACTATCGGGTATGAAATTTTATCTCTCATGGATGGGTTTCTAGGATACAATAAAATTACTATTGTGCCAGAAGATAAACACAATATAACATTCACCACTCCTTGTGTAGATTTTTGCTATCAGGTTATGCCATTTGGCCTCAAGAATGTTGGGGCCACATACCAAAGATCCATGACCTTCATATTTCATGATTTGATGCATGACATTATTCAAGACTATGTTGATGTCATATTGAATAAATCAAAGATAAGTGTCTATCATCCATCTATACTACAAATAATATTTGTGAAGATTTGTAAATACAAGGTCAAAATTAATCCCAAGAAGTACATATTTGGTATCACTTCAAGTAAAAATTTAGGATTCATCATCTCTCATTGAGGCATTGAAGTTGATCCTACCAAAGTACAATCCATTACTAAGATGCTTCCATCGTCTAATCTAAAGTAGTTCTATATTTTGTATGGAAAAACCTAATCTATCAGACACTTCATTTTATAGTTTTTTGAAAAATGCCACTCCTTCATTCACTAAATAAAGGTGTTACATTTCTTTGGGATGAATACTACTAGAAATCCTTTCAACACCTAAAGGATTATCTTTCTAATCCACCTATTTTATTACCATCAATGATAGGAAGGCCATTTATACTATATATATCTACCATAAAAAAACCTTGGGGGAACTTTTAGCTCAACATGATGAAAATGGAAAAGAACATTCCATGTACTATTTAATCCATAGACTAGTCATGCATGAGCACAACTATACATCCATAGAAAAATCTTGTTTATCTATGGTCTTTACATCCTAGAATCTATAACATTACATTCTTAAAAACAAGACCATAGTTATTGTTGAAGTAAATCCAATCAAGTATCTAATATCTAAAATAGATTTACAAGGGTGCATGGATAAATGGATCATGCTTCTAAATGAGTTCAGTATTAACTATGCCAACCAAAAATCTATAAAGGGATAAGTAATCATAAATTAGATTTTTGAATATGCCATTATAGATACCAAACTACTCACCTTTCAATTCCAAAACGAGCCCATTATGACCATCATAGAAACACCTCCTAAGGAGAAACACCAGAATCTATATTTTGAAGGATCATTTACATTATATGGATTAGGGCAAGCCAATTTTTTATTACACCACAGGGGTATATTATCTCTAAATAATTTTGTATAAGCTTTCCTTGGACTAATAACATGGTTAAATATGAATCACTCATTGTATGGCTTCACCAATTGATATAATGTAATAGTTATCATCTCATGATTTATGGTGTTTCTTAGTTAATCATCAATTAAGTTCACAAACCACTTTCAAACCAAAGATCATAAGATGGTGCCATACAAGGCCATGGTGGACACTCTCAAATAGGAAATTTCCAACATACAATTTGAACACATACCTAGGGATAGTAACATGATAGTGGATGCCATGGATAGCATTGGCTCTTTGATCTACCATACCGACAAGGCAAAAGAATATCAATTCATTATTTAAAATATTCTAGTTCCTACTCATGAACCTTCAACTATCACACTGATTTGTGATATTATTGGTCCTATATCTATTTTTTACTTATAATTATATAATTACCTTCATGACCATATCATGCCATAAGACCTATTATGAAAACAATAAAAGGCCTTCACCCACCAAACCTCTCATTATACTTTACTTGGCCCAACCCTTTACCATAGAAGATTTTATGGAACTCTGCTTCATTATTTAAATTTGGAAAAAGTGACATTAACATTATGGGAATTTTATAAAGGAGTATGTGGTGCCTACACTAATGGGACAATCTTGGATAAAAACTTCCTATATAGTGATTACTATTGGCCAACAATGGAAGAAAATGTAGTTGCTTATGTCAAAAAGTGTGACAAATATCAAAAGCATGAAAATATGATTCATGCCCTAGCCAAAACACTAAAATTGATCCTTATACCATGGCCATTTTAAACATGGAGTCTCAATCTCACTGGGAAAATTAACCCTACTTATTCTAATGTCCATAAACACAACCTTACCTCCATTGAATATTTCACTAAGTGGGTTAAAACGATACTCCTCACTTATGTAGCTATAAAACAAATTTCCAAAATCATCTTCAACCAACTCATATGTTTCTATGGTATCCCATTATACATTATATCTAATAATGGTGGATCATTTAAGAATAAGGATGTCATATCCCTTTATGTTGAGTACAATATCACCCAACATTTTTCTATCACATATGATGCATAAGATAATAGACAAGTAGAGGCATATAATAAAACCATTGTCAACATCTTTAAAAATATTATCAATGATGTTGGACAGATTGGTACTTGTAAATATTCTACACCTTCTAGGCATACCAACTAATTACCTTACTCCAATAAGAGCCACACCATATTTATTTATCTATGGCACTGATGTCATTCTTCCCATCAAGTTAGAGTTACATTCTCTACATATCTCATTGAAACACATCCTAGATTATGAAGATTATAGATTTTCTTGCCTAAAAGATCTAGAACTATTTGATGAAAAATGCATGATCAATGTCAAAAGTATTCAAACATACCAAAGCTAGTTATGTGGTAAATATAACAAGTGGGTCAAGCATAGATCATTTTATCTTGGTGATTTTGTTCTCAAATAAAACCAAAAGAACACCATGACCAAGAAGAAGAAGGGAAAGTTCAAACCCAATTGGATAGGCCCATGTGTCATTATAGCTAACTATGGATCTATAGAATACATGATCACTACACTAGATGAATATGAACTTGATGAGCCTATAAACATAATACACCTCAAGTTTTATTTCACTTGAGAGACCTGAGGTGTTGTTTATGAGGACTATTTATGTTATACCATATCATCATCTTCTTTGAACCATACTGTATACCATTCTACCATACCTTCACTATTGAGGAAAGTGATTTTTAACCTCCTTTCCACCCCTTTTGACCTTAGTTTTGATCCATTGGTTCTTAAAACACCTTTAGCAAAGACATTTAATAAAGTTTCAATAGTTGATTTAGTATTCTATATAGAGGTAATATCTTGGACCAATTTGATAGTGGTTTAGTAGTTATATCCTTTATTTCTTGTTTTATTTCATCATAAGTACTACTGATTATAATTACCTTTTGTAAAATTAGTGTCTCATGCTGTTATTAACTAATTATAACATCCCATGGTAAAATTATGAACAACACCTTTAACATGACTTACCATATCATCTTAACATTCTTATCTGACTGTGTCATTTTCCTAATTCACGAACTTGCTTCTACCTAGTCAAATCCTCTATTATAAGATGGAGCTATAGTGACTTGAGGTCCCATTAGAGGACTATATAGGTAGTGATAAATTTATGTTGAGGTTAGCTTACTCACCTTTTTCACACATTCTCGCCATTTTGAGAGTATTATCTATTTTTAATGCTCTCACCTTTTTCTGAGTTAGACCATTTGGTATCTCATCATTCTCAATTGAGTTGAAATGATTAAAAAATTCCAAAACCATTAGTAAAAGATATATAAAATCCTAAAATCATGAAAATTATCTTATAATCTCCATGTGAGATGTACATCCATCAAATTTTTTGAGATGGGTCATATTATTTTTTTAATTTATTTCTAGACCACTGTGGTCTTTTTGTTTACATTACTAGGAGAACTACATCAGCATGAGGTCTATATGGACTATGTAAGAAGCACTTAGATGCATGGGGTATCTCAAGTAATCTTGGTGGCACCTTCCTTTCTTTTTTGACCAATTATTTACCTTATGGATCCTATTACCCTTAACTATCTTACGAATAACCACTTGTCATCTAGTTTTCCCATCCTTATTGGCCTAAAGCCTTACACTCTCACTATTTTATGAGTTTATATTGTGCACATTATGTATTCAAATTTTATACATTAATGTCCTCTAATATTCACCTTATTATCTTATGATTTTGAGAGTATTCTCTATTTCAAATGCTCTCATCATTTGACAAGACCATTCCCATATTCATTTATAACACATTCATTTTTTCCTTATCATCATTTTTTTATCCCATATCCTAAGATAACTACATTTGGCCTAAATTTCATGTTAGATTTTAATTCCATGAAACTATGTAGGTAGTTTCCACTTACCTCATGCATATGGAGTCAGCTCAGCTACCCCTTCTTTTTCTTCTATTCCCCCCATTTTGTATGTTTGTTTCATTGTCTATTATAGCCTAGGAGTAATGTCTACCATCTTATTTGTGTCATTGCTTCTCTATAGACTAGGGTTAACCTTGTGCCATTATCCTTGTGTTATTATACATATGTTATTTTTACCTAACTTAGGGGTCACCTTATTTCCAAGTGTAACACCTTTATTTTTCATGCACAAACAATTTATTTCCTATTTACACTAACATTGTGATTAACCATTGTTTGTGTTTGTTTTATTTTGAATTAGTTGTTTTGTTTGCTTTTTATTTATTGGTGTTTTGTTGCATTTTTATGTTTGTTTTTTGTTGTTTTGTCATTCATTTATTTATTTTTATTGAGTTTTTGATGTGTTTATATTTATTATTTTTTTGTTTGTTTGCCTACTTATTTACTATCATTATTGTGCCTTGACTTAGTTTATATGCATTCATTGGGTAATTCTTTGCACATTATACTTAAGTCCATCTGTATTCAAACATCAATATTATCATCATGGTTTTTATCATTGTTGTATTATTTTCATTTATTTTTTGGATCATGTGTTAGTACCTATTCATATTATAACTCAGTTATCATGATGCATATGATCATGTGCTACAAAAAAAATTAGTTCAATAAATTACAAACAATGGTGCCATGGTACTTCTTCTTGGTCACCTAACAAATTCATGATCAATCCAAATATTACCTAGCTATATAGTAATTAAATCATGAATAAATTTTAATATATGCTAGTTAGGACATGCATCTCCATATTAGAAGATAGCCCAAATTCATATTTCTCCTTTATACTAACTTCGTCTTACTCTGTGAGTATAGATTCACTACGTAATCCCTCTTTTCTAATTTTGTATATTATCACCAACCATACTACCAATGATTATAACTATCTTTGGGTAAATCATTATGTTTTGATCTACTTAGATGCTAATGATTATAAATACGTTTGGAAAAATCATTATCATTATCCTACCCTACCATGTCATGTATTTATTGTATTAATAATTATAAAAACCTTTGGGAAAATCATTATCTCTATCCACCCAATTGGGGTATTTTTGAATTTGCTAATGATTATAATCACCTTTAGGTAAATTATTATTTTCAATTTGCTTTACTAATGATTATAATTGCCTTTGGGAAAATCATCCTTTTTTTCTACCCAATTGGGGTATCTCACTTTGCCACTAATTATAACCACTTTTTGTAAAATCATTCTTTCCACCCCCTTTACCTTTAGGTCCTATCTTTTCCTTCTTTTTGAGGGAATAATTTTTGACCATCTTTACTTCCTACTCCCTCGAGGGGGTATCTAGTGCTCAACCATCCCCTATTAGGGTAATAAGCATTAAAAACCTTTTAATTATTTAAGAATAAGATACTATGCCTATAACTTGAAACACCTTACCAATTAGGGGAAAATTATAGACACCCCATTCCAACCACAACTGGCTTCCAGTTAAGCATTAGACTAATTTATACTAAATAGTGTAAATTAAGCCTAAGAATCATTAAACATCCCAATTTCATCTACACATCATTAATTATGGCTCATAACCATGTTGAGGAATCCATATTTGGGGTATTATCTCATACGTAATAATAACCTCTCATAGATTCATTTCCAATCACTTTGTGGCCCAACAACTAGTAGTATGGCCTTTGGACACATTAAGTGAGGCAATTGAACAATTCTTAAAAGAGATAAAATTTTAATAAATAATAAATCAACTAATTAAACTAGAATAAATGCTTAGATAAATAATCTATTTGAAATTAATGAATATCTAAAATTAGAAATTCAAAAATTCAAAATATCAAGCTTCTTCATTATTGCTTTTACGAGTTATTAAGATCTAACAAAAATCTAAATATATGAGCCATGCTTATTAATTGAAAATCATAATTACATTCCACCTCCTTAGCTCAGTTGTGGTCATCTTCAACTCACCTAGGGTCAATTTGAATTTAACCATGATTATTCCTAACATAACTCAACTTGGGTGAGAGTTAACTTTGAAGGCTATAAATACAAGGCCTCACCTATTTATGTTTAAGATTTTCTAGTGTAATTTTATTATGCCAAAATAACTCTAAAAATATTAATTATAGTGTTACCATGCCCACATTCCAAGGTAAATCAAGCCAAGACAAGTTGAATGAATGATATATGATACAAGAGCACCATTGACAAAGATTCCTTGTAGCTCTAAACTACTTGCTGAGATGATTGGATTTCTTGGTTACTGGGGGATTTGAATTTGTTTTCTCTCCTTCGTTACTCCATGTTGTGTTACTTTATATCAATGAATACATATATGTCTACTTCATGCAGGTGAAATAGATAGTATTATTCATCAAAAGTCAAATATGACTACATATTTGGATTCCTCTTAATAAAATTACACTTTCCATAAAAATAGTGTAATTTTGAGTTCGCATGCAAAAGCACCTCTAGAAAGGTAGAGGACATTTTTGTAGTGACAAAACCATAGGGGTAGTTTTGTAGGCCTTAAGTGGTAGTTTCAAAACACCAATTATGAATTAATTGAGTTTGTTGGATGCAAACACATAGATTAAAATAGAGGAAATACATAGCAATTTAAACACAAACACAAAAATTCAAACACATAATTCTAAAGTACGACTACCAATACTCCCCCTTAATCTTTATAAAATAAAAGGTAGTATTGCATTGTATATATTTTTTTTAATATATATAAATATAGAGCATGTAATGTTATATTATTTACAAAATAGAGTATGAAATGATGTAACATAGATGTCTCTCGAAACATGTATAAGGAGAGATAGAAAATGAATTAACTGAGTTTGTTGGATGCAAACACATAGATAAAAATAGAGGAAACACATAGTAATTTAAACACAAACACAAAAATTCAAACATAGAATTGTTTACTTTTCACTGATCTTCTATTTCCAAAACTAATACAATTTTCAAATCTTCTTTTTCCAACAGAGTTGCACTGCTATATTCTCATATATACATTTATCTATTAGTTATAAATTAAAAGGTAGGATTACACTGCATATATATATATTTTTAATATATATAAAAATAGATCATTTAATGTTATATTATTTAAAAAATAGAGAATGAAATGATGTAACATATATGTCTGTCAAAACATGTATAAGTAGAGAGAGAAAATGAATAAATTGAGTTAGATAGACGTAGCTGGAAGCATGTGAATAGTTGTAGGAAAATAAAGAAATTTTAATGAAGAGTGGTAAGCTATGGTAGTGACATGGCATGAAGATATAATATTCAACTGAGATGTAAAATAGGTCTACCAACACTCCCCCTTAATCTTCACTACCATGTAAATCAATCAGAAATTCTATATTATTAGTCTCTTTTGTGCTTTTTTATTTGTGTTTTCATTGTGTGATTGTTACTTATGCTCACCCTAGTATGTAGGAAATAATTTTTAGTTTGTATTGAAATTATTTTGATTTAATTTTATTCACTAATAGGAGAATAAAAACCTTCTTCATAATCCTATGTTACACTCTGTATATTGTAAACCTGTGCAACATTGCATAGCACTAACTCCACAAAAATATCTTGAAAAGCCTATGTGTAAATCCTGGATAATTAAAACCTATAGAATTGGTGAATATTAAAACTATATAAATCAACTTTTTTTTAAGTTTTGAAGTTTTTTCCAATGTTTTATTTTTATTTTTTAGTTTTACCATTTTTTTAAATTTTTTCAAAATTTTCCAATGTTTTTGATTTTTTTTAAATTGCCAATGTTTTTGAATTTTTGAAAAATTTCCAATTTTTTTCAAATTTTAAAATGTTACACCCCTTTATGGTAAATATATGAGTCATATATCTTAGGGATTAATATTTACATTGGGTAAGATATAATTTACTTTTGGTTATTTATGATATGATCAATATGGTTATTATTGATTAGTAGGTTAAATGAATATATTGTTGTAAATAATATATTTTATACATAGGTTAGTTTGTTATACTCATATTTATTATCAGGTCATTTTTTATTTTACCTTTATATTTAATAGTAAGTTAGTTTGTTATCTCTTTGGCTATACAAAAACCAATGTATAGCTTGAATCCAAGTGAGTGTAATATAATATAATATAATATTATGTGCTAAAATATTGTATCTATATATCTATCATTATTATGTTGTGCATGTTTTAAAATTCATACAATACCTAACATTGGTATCCGATCAATCATGAACAACTGAGAAATTTTATGGGGAGAGAACCATAATATTTTTTGAATGCCTCTTATATTTTAATAATTTTATCAGTCTGATCTTGAGAAATACTTAAAAGATAAAATTTGTAGGTAAAGGGACTTTATTGTTAGCATGGATGAATCTCTTGTCAAATAATGAATCAATTTTTAATCTATGATGGTGTGGGAGGAGATGCTTGTTACATTCAAGGCTAATAAGGGCTTTTTTCACTTGAAACATGCATGTCTATTTTGTGAAGTCAAAAAAATGATATATATAATAATGAATTATTCATGTTTGGACTTATAAGATGCTAAAACTAATAGAACCAATGTATGAGACAAATATTGTAAACATTTCCATGATTACGACTAGTTCCAAATATTTATTTTGCTACATAGATGGATGGTGGTGTAATGGTTGAATGCTTAAAATAGAACATGAAAATTTGGCTAGGGTTTCATCTTTGAATCAAACATTAGTGAACATGGAGATAGGAAAATCATATATGTAATAGCATTACCAATTTGGTAGTGACTGAGACATGTCATAAAGTGTTTTTGTGTTATTTGAGACATTAAAGTAGTATATTTTGTTTGTTGGGTCAAGTATTTATGCAACCTTTGATCAATGTAATGGAATTTGGAGCAAAAAATGACTTGATAAAAACATAGGGCCTAACTTGATCCCCTAATTGTTTATCATTTTATCCTCAATATAATCTCTCCTTAGTGCAAGGAATAATAGAGCATTTCCAAACCTCATCCACATCTAATTTCAAAAATATGTTTCAAAGTTAAAATATCTTTGTAGGCTATTTAACTATCTAAAATATAGTTATTCAATAGAATAAAGTTTGATTTTAGATGTTTATACTAGATTTAAATAATTAGTTTGTTTTAGTTCAAAGTTTTTAGGGTATGGTGTTAAGTTTACAAAACTATGTTTTTTAAATAGACTTTACGTTAGAATTATATTATCAAATGATCAAAAAATATCAAAGTGTCAAAGTGATTTTGATAAGAGTCATATTTTTGTGTCATAAGTCTAGAGTCAAACTCTTTTTGGGTCCATTGTTAGAAAGTCCTTTATATAATATTGTCAAAGTCAAAATAAATTGTTTTCAAAAGGACACTTTTTTAGGTGACCACGATGTCATATGAAAATTTATTTTTCACATTAAGTGGGGAAGACAACCCAATATGGAAACTATTAATCTTCATATCTTCATCAGCTGAGTAAGCAAAGAACCAGAAGGAGGTTGCAATAAATAGAGGAAGTAGGATTTCTAGGCCTCTTTCCAATCACCAATGATGGGGACCATGTGATATGGTGATGTTAATTTCAATTATGTGGTGTGTTTCTTAGTTTTTTTATTATGGTGTGTTCTATACCAAATCAACTAAATCCAAGGACAATTTTTTAATGGTAGTGAATATTGTCTATGTTTTTTTTGGGTGGAAACAAACTTAGACAAAGGCAAAGGCTATAAAAGAATACAATGGGAATTTAGTCACATTATGTTATTTGTGAATATTATGTTATGAGTATTCCCTATATAACCCCTATTATAGAAACATTGTAGAATTTTTCTCAAAATATACTATAGCACTCATGGATCTTGAAAATGTTAGTGGTGATACAAAAAACTACATGAGGTGGATAAGTTGTTGGCTTCTTATTCATGTCTAGGTTCGTGGTAATCCTATTGAAAACCACAAAATAATGATGAAGAATACCTTTTTTTTGTATCAATATCATCAAGTTAGATCCATTCGTGACACATTATAGTTCAAAAAATAGGATGTTTTTAACCATTTAAAAACTATGGGGGGATTATTGGGGATTATTATTTACATTAGGTAAAATAATATTTACTTTTGGTAATTTAATATATGGTCAACATATTTTTTTGATGTAGGTTTTGACATGCATCCAAAAATAGTTTTTAATCCCTAGCCTCTCCTAAAAGGAGGGAGATCTTGTGAAGAAAATACCTCCCCAAGGTCTAATATACCACGTATTGGTATGTTGATATTTTCTTAATTAGCTAATGTGAACTATTCCTTACAAAGGGACATGTTGGTGAAACTAACTTCAAATGGTGGCTTAAGTTATAGATACTATGAGGCTTGATTGGTCCACCACTAATATATTAAACAATGATTAAACATTGATTGATGACATTTAAAATTCATGATTAAACATTAAAGATAGATTTTTGTTAATCATAAAGTATCACTATAATAAAAAAGGAAAGAAGAGAGAAGGGAAGAATAGAATAAAGGACTTACTACCATAGAGATGAAACTAAAGTAATTGACTAATAAAATCTCATAGATGCCAATCCTTAGTTGATCTTAGTTAAAAAAATTAGTCATTTCCTTTTTGTCTATACTACTTTGTTCTACATACTCTTGCACCGTCCATAGTTGGAGTTGTGTTATGTATATCTCAAATAAGGACTAGTTACTTAAAGATTCATCTACTCAAGAGAACTAGGCTGGCTAACACTAAATAACAAGCTTGTTTTCTCTTTTTCTCTAAATTTCTCTCTTTTTACTTCTTTTGATCAGTATGTTGGTCTAGATCAGTTTTGTTTCTTATTTTTAGTCTGATTTTAACGTTTATCTTGATTGCATGCTCTTATCTATTACTCATTTATGCATTGTTGAAATTATAATAAATAGAAACTTTCATTTTGAATCAAATAATTATTAATAGTTAAATACTTTTTTAGTTACTTAGGCATAACATATTTATTTTGAATGCATATGGATCTATCTAAAATACAAACTAAAAACACTTGACATGTTATGGTTACAACAAGATGATTGGGTTAACTTATGTATAAACACCTGGTAACTGAGACCTTGGGGATATTTTCTCAGATAAATATCTTTTGAAGAGAGAAAATTCCTAAAAAACCCTTCCTAAGTTGACATGTCAAAATACCCCACAACACAGTGGATTCCTACTTGTGCCTAATTGGCTTATGTTCCAATTCTAATTTTTTCTCACCCAAATAAGGCCGAAGCAATTAGATTATTTCATTCATCCTATTTAACTTAAATAAGGAACTCAAATATATCATCTGATTATCTAGTTGGATTTAAAGATATATATGGTGATCGATGCCCAAACTATGGAGAGAGTGTATATTGAGTGTCCTAGGCCAAAATAAATAGTCAAGCAAGAAAGCAAAGGGTAGAGTGAAATTGTATTACATATATATATTGGAATTTGGCAATCTAAGACACCCATTCATGTGAATTTTACTTATGATTATTTCCCTTATAGGATAAAAGTGACACAAAAATTACATATCCACTTATGATCAAAGTAAATTCAAATAATGTGCCTACCACACTTAAGCAACCCATACATAGTGAATTTCATTCAATGATGTCAAGCAGTTGAAACAAACTATTATATTAATAGGGTAGGAATGAACCATCACATTATTCTACCCACACTTGTATTTCAATATGTATCACATTAACATCATGAAATACGTATAAACATGAAATCAATTTATTCTATGATATGGAATGTCGATAGGGTAAGAATACAATTATATATTAGCAAATAAGCTTCCCTTTCATTATCAAGTAGGGTATAGCTAAGTAGCTAAGGTAATAATAATTATATCTATATAAAGATAAGCTTCCCTTGATAGTTATACCTTAATCCCATGCTATTTATCGAGAAGGCAATATTACCTTGATATGTTGTACTAGGTGGAAAAACCAAGGTATCAAGAAGGAAATCTTCACTTGCCTTACTCCATGGCATAGATGAATTATGTTCCAAAAAATGGTTGGTTATAATTTTATTATTTACATATATATAATGGGATTTGGGAATCTAATAATCTAAATCCTAGAGTTGAGAATCCAAATTTATATACACACACAAATATGTATATATATGTATGTATGTATTAATAGGGAGGGGTGATTGAAGACTAGTTGATAATTTGAATCCTAATCCCATATTTAAATTCTCATGTTGTTTATATGTCATTGATAGTATGTCCATAGTAAAAAATATTTCCAAATAGATTGATAGGTGGTCATCATTCTGATAGAGTGAGTTCTAATTTGGTAGTTGGTATAATGTGTTTCCCAACCCAAATTGATCTATACCCAACCCAATCTACACCTGACTTGATATATGAATATAATTATGGGCATATGATTTAATCTAGTGCATTAGCTATGGGATACTTAGAGCTTGGTCATTGCCTAGTTGTTCCTAAAGGAAAAAATATGTCCCTATCATATTCTAATTATGACATGGTCCCTAATAAAATATATCAAAATATAGTTTAGGAATGGGGGCCCTACCACAGATATATTTGGGTTACCATTCCAAACTCCCTAACCTAATCTCAAATATGACCTACCAAATATAAGGCAATGAAATCTTTCCCTACCTAATTCATCTATGCCAAGGAGTAGGAAAAGGGAAGATTTCCTTTTTATATCTATCTTTTCTTGAACTAATATCTTTTCTCATCCTTAATCACTCTCTAATACCTTTATGGTGGGTGTAGTGGATTTCTTCCTATTATTTATCATCCTTAGCACTCATTTGTCTATATTGTTTAGAATTACCCTTCTCCTTTAAAGATATGGCTTTATTAATATTGAATCATTTGAAGCATGTGTTTTGTTGCACATTCAATATAAAATAAAGGAATGAAGCAGTCTTACAAACATAAGGTAAATAAGGTCAAAAATATAATAGATAATTTTTCATTCTCATTCATCATCCTTAATAATTCCATTATCAACCCTCATTGTCCCTAATCAATCCTTCATCAACCCTTATAATCCATAGTCACTCTCACATCATCCCTCATCACTCCTTCCTCATCCATTACCATCCATATTCACTCCATCATCAACCATCATCATCCCTCATCATCCTTAATCACTCTTTCCTTGTACCTTTTTATCCCTAATCACTCTCTCCAATACCTTTATGGTGGGTGTAGTGGATTTATTCTTGTTCTTGATCATCCTTGGTCACTCTTTTCTCTAAATAGGCTAGAATTCCCCCTTTACTTTCATGATATGCCTTTGGTATTTAATAAGTTATCAAGTATTAAATATATGGTTATGTAAGATATCTAAGGTTATGATTAGATACATGTATTCAATATCAAGATATGGCTTGTGTATTTTATCAGGTAGGGAATAATTAAGTAGGTATCAAAATAAATATATATAGGTAGGGCATAGTCAATTAAGTAGGGAAATAAAGAATGGTTCCCCCATATATGTATAAAAGGGCCCCAATTCCTATGTTATCCTTTGATATATTGTATTGGGGATTGGGGATACTCAAAGTATGACATGGCCCTATTTCCCACTCTACTAGATTGGTGACCATACTATAGATGTAATCTTAATGTCATATAGAGAAAATGAGAAGTAAACTATGGGGTTGGGATTGGAATTTTAAAATATTTTCCATTCACCCATATCTATATAGATATAAATCTATATTCTCAACTTTGGGATTGGGTTTATTCGATGCCCAAATTCTAATGTATATATCTAATTAATATATTTTAGTCCCACCCTTTTCTCATTTCCTTCCTATTTATTATATTTCAGGGCTTTAAATACATTCTCTCTCTATGGTATAGGAATGGATCATTATATAGATCCTTTAATCCCACCAAAAAAATTAATAATACCTCTAAGTTCCTTATTTGAGTGAAATAAGAGTTTATTTGGGTCTTATTTGAGTGTGTAAAATTTATAATTGGGACATAAACCAATTTGTCACAAATGGGAAGATAATGCATCAACCATTAAGGTATTGTATGGAGTGATTAAGGATGATTAGGGATGATCAAGGAGTGAGTAGATATGATGAGTGATGATTAGGGAGTCATTATGGATGATGATAGATTGTGAAGTTAAATGAGTAAGTGATTAGGGAGGATGAATGAATGATTAGGGATGATGATGGATGGTGAGTATCAATGATGAATTGATTAGGGATGATGATGGATGAGGAATGAATGATTAAGGATGATGAGGGATTATGTATTGATTATGTATGATGAGCCATGGTGAAGGTCAATGAGTGAGTGATTAGGGATAATGATTGAGTGATCATAGATGATGAGGGATGGTGAGGGTCAATGAGGGAGTGATTAAGGATGATTAGAGATGATAAAGTAATGATTATGGATGATGAGGAATGGTAAGGGTTAATGAGGGCGTGATTAGGTATGAAGAAGGAGTATTTGGAGATGATGAGGCATGGTATGGGTCAATGAAAGAGTGATAAGGGATGATGAGGGACAAGGAGGGAGTGATTAAGGATGATAACGGATGATGAGAAAATGATTTAGGATGAGGGAGGGATGATGAACAAGTGAAATTAACACAAGGTGGTTGTTTTATGTGTGCAAGTCATAAATGTGACTTATGTAGTCCAAATCACACCACTTTCACTTGAATTCAAATTGAGTGGATCGTAAAATTCAATTTTGACAAACCTAGGACTCTTAGAAATGCCAATAAGAAATTTAAAAGACACAAAAACCTAAAAAATGACTACATGTTTACCATAAATGGACATAAATTGTAAAATGTATGCCCTAAAACCCATAGGTTCAATACTAATATCCTAAAAATTTCTAAGTACTGATGAAATTGGATATTTAAAAAATATCTCCCACATCGTAAGACATGTATTTATGATACCAACTCTATCAGATGTAGAGTGGCCCTAATTTATTATATTTACTAAAATACATTTAAAGTATAAGTTTAGATTTATATTATTACATTAGATTAAATTTATTTTAGTAAACCATCTGCCCCTTCCAATTTTTTTTTTTGGTAATGTAAAGGTAATGCATATCACAAAACATAACATATATGTGTTATAACATGTAAGAATTTAGTTTTAACGATCTTGGGCCTAACTTGAAATAACATGTACACATTATTGAAATTATGAATATTTGTTATGTCCATAATGCATATGCATTATTTCACATGTCCACAAAATTTTCCCCCAACTCTGTGTACTTATCCCATAACAAGTTATTGGTGAGATTGCTTTACCTTTACAAGTTTGTCTAACATATGTGGTCACCAATTTTTGTATTATACCATACATGGGAGTATTTTATATGATAATAAGATGAAATTAGATAAATAATATCAACATGTTACATTAAAAAATTAATGGGTGTATTAAATACATCCATACTAATAAGGTAATTATAGCTCCCAAAATACCATATAGACATCCACCTGAACAAGATAAGTTTATTTCAAGAAAACTAATTATAAAACCTACTAAGGTTAATAATGTATGAAATGGTAATAATAAGGCAACCCACTTTACTATGTGTATGATACTTGAGACACCATTACATCAAAGATATATATTTTACTCCACATAATCCTTATCTACGCTTACTTGGTCAACATAGTTGCTAAAAGTAAATAAACATGTTCAATTGCATCTACACCGAAGAAACCAACAGAAAGTAATAAATAATGGGATACAATAATAAATACTAATTATATTACCTTTTCATGGCCACAAATTCCTATGAGACATATGAACATTACCATAGATCCTACAATTATAGATATGACACCTATGCATGCCCCTTGATAATATCCACTATTTTATGTATATTATTATAAGGTTAAAACTTACTATGAGCATAGCTTAGATGGAATCATAGGTTAAACCTTTTTATTTTAAAAAATTATAAAAAAAATCAAAATAAAATAAAATATTCCAAAAAAAATACAAAAGCATTCAAATAAATAAATAAATACAAAAAAATATTTAGCATACACATGTTTACTAGCTCTTTGGCATCTGTGTTTTTTTATTTATACTAGTATATAGCATATAATTTATTTTATATACACACGTGATTAAAAGGTACTTGATTTTTATATAATAATAAATTAGACCCATGATACTTTCACATACATATGGTGGACCTTTCCTTTTCTCACGTGGTAGACTAAACTAGGGGAATTTGTTTCTTTGATCATGACCGACACATGTTATATTTTTTTATGATCACTTTTTCATTATCATTTTGAGTCTATATATTAAAACTTACACATGTCTATACTCAAGTTCACATCTTACACCATGTAATTTATATTTTATGTTTCATGACTTTTTTCCAACACATACATGCAAGGACTAGTATGATATGCTTATGTTGGTTACTTATAATTAATTTATTCACATTGTCACTTCCTTGCGTGTACTTATTTTTTGATAATATCTTTCTTATAGAACATTTTAATATGTTACTTTCTTTTATTCCCTTATTCCAATAATTTTAATTTCTTTTTGTGTGTACATTTGAATATGTCCTTCCTTCAAATGTACAATATTTGAACATGCCCCTTGTTGCAATCTCTTTAGATACCATTTTGTTTAACATTGAGTGCTCTTGTGTGTGCACTTGATCATTTTATGATCTTGTATTTTTAATTTCTATATGTCATTATTATCTATGGAATGAATCTTATGGATTTTTATGATAATATATTGTGATATCCATTGATATATCTACTTATACATGCCACTCCTATAGGTTACATGATTAATAAAAAGATAATAAAGTTATATTATCCTTTTAAAGTAAGAAGACTACAATATTACATTACCCTCACCTCAAAATGGGGGGAATATTAGTTGGGGCATGTCATAGATACATGAATCCATAGATACATATTTATCAAAGTTTGATATATTTTACATCATTAAAATATACACTTGGGTCATAATAATACATTTGGCACTGATTTTACAAACATGGAGAGAAATTTTTATGTTTGTGGCATATATTATACTCAATCATAGATCATAAATTACACTTTTATAGATTTTGAGATTTTTATTT
Source organism: Torreya grandis (assembly GCA_037957365.1). Taxonomy (NCBI): domain Eukaryota; kingdom Viridiplantae; phylum Streptophyta; class Pinopsida; order Cupressales; family Taxaceae; genus Torreya; species Torreya grandis. The sequence continues at coordinate 2,489,698 of JARHVA010001631.1, read as the reverse complement.
TATTTACTCATTTTGATAATTTATGTTTGATTTTAATGGATTTATCTAGACTTGGATAATAACTTATATGATTGAAAACATGAAGGATGGCTTGATAGTAAGATGATAGTGATAAAATTATTTTGCCAATTTTCAATTGATTCAAATATTATTGTTTCATAGTTATTAGTTCATAGTTATTTAAGTTCATGGGGTATACATGGATTTATAGGAGGTTGATGGGAGAATAAAAGGTTAGGATTTAGACATGTCAGATGGAAATCAATGGTTAAGAATTAATGAAAATATTTGGTAGAGAATAAGAATTAAAAAATCCTATAAATCTCAAAAGAGGGTTAGGGAGTGGCTCAATAAGGATTAGAGGATTGTAGAGATATGTCATGGAATTATAGGTGAAGGTTAGGATAATAAATTAAGAATAGATTTACATTAGTGATGTGATTTTTAGGAACATTAGTTGTGGTATTTGGAGGGTAGGTGGTGAAGAATTTTGAAGTCCTTAAGAATTATTGAAGCTTGATTAATGTTTAAATGAGATTATAAGTGGATGATTAATTTTTATGAATAGTAATAGGATGATGAGGTTAAGTTAATATGATGAAGGACATATAAGGATCTTATAGATATAATAGGATAATGTTAGTTGATGTTAATGTGTGTTGATGCTAATAATGAAATGTTTTCAATTATTGAGGAATGGTTAATTTTAAATGTATACTATTCCTAATTTAATAAATAGTTTTTAAGGGACCTTGGACACTACTGAAAGATGGAGACACCTATATTAATTAACTTTGTCTAATTTTACTTGTATTTTCTTTAAAGTATAAAACATCAATCTAAAATATGGAGAATATCTCTATAGTATTTTGGAGGGTTCATGTATAGACTCGGTTGATATTGAATAAATTTATCTAGAAAATAGAGGTATTTAAGGTAGTATATGGTTATATGTAGAGATAAAAAGTGTGCTCAAGAGTCAAATATAAATCTAAAAGTGTCCCAATGTATGTCAAGTTGATGTTGCCAAAGTACCAAAGACCAAATTTAGCTATCTATAGATGCACCATTTTTAATTGAGTATTAAAAAATAAAAATTATAAGGTTAAAAGAATTAAATTTGATAAATTTGATAACCATGCTTGATGTTGATAGGTACGTCTAAAAATGTATCATTTTATCCATGTGAAAATTTTGATAAATAGGTATAGATCAATGTATCCTCATAACAATATGTATAAAATAATATAAATAATTAAAACAATTGAAATTTGAAAGAAAAGGAACTAATCCACCTAATAGTACGTGAACCAACATTCTATTTATTGATATTTATTGAAGAAATGTATGAGGTTATCATGCCCCAAGGGGGTGTAGCTACTATAAAAATGAGTTTAGGAATGTAAATGGCATAAATTATGCAACTTAAAAAGGTTTTTCTATAAGTTTAGATATGTATAAACTCAAGAAAACTATCCTAGGTATTTAAATACATTTTTTGGAATATAATAATTAGGTTTGTAAATAAAAATCAATCAATGAATAAAATATATACCTAAAGTGCTAATGTATTTAAAATCATTTCATAATTTCTCAAATAAAATAGAACATATGTACAAGGATGAAAAATACATGCCAAAAGGTGATCCATGTACCTCAAAATGTTTTAAAGTGATAAAATATATCCCAAAATATCATATAGTGTCTCAATTGTTCCCCAAAATCATGTAGAATATATCTTAATTCGCTAAATTTGCTCAATATAAATAATATAATATATCTCAAAATGTGAAATTATCTATTTTACATGCCCCAAATATCTAAAAATTACCATTGTATGACACCCTTTGATATGAGTGATGAAGTTATAAAATCACTCATCTCAAAATAAAGTGTTATATAGAAAAAGTAAAATCATGTAAATTATATATATAAACATGATAAGATATATCCTCATGGAATTATTTTGAATATTGTAAGCACATATGAAATGTGTAATCCAAGGTAAAGGAAGTTATTTTTTAATCTCACATAAGATACGATCATTATTATTCATTTTAAAACAATTATCAAATGTATCTATATGTGTGAATGAATCATAACGTAATTTGAATTATAATAGATGCAAGATATAACTAATGTAAAGTTAAATAATAGATAAATGTATGATAAGAATATTGACACAAAGCACATAATAAATCAAAATTTTCATATAAATGTATGTAAATAAGCATGTACACATAGACACATAATGTCATAGTGAATAAATAATAAGCACATAAGCACTAAAAACATGAATTGGACTTAATCAGACACAAACATGACATGATCATGACATGGAGTAGATGATACTTCGACACAATTGACAATAAAATTAAAAATACATAGTTAATGTAATCACATAAAATAGAACATAGGTATATAAAACATCAATTATCATGTAATATTACAATCATCATCATCAAATAAGAATGAGTCAAGCAATGTTTGTCCACATAACCAATCAATGTCACCATATAGTATAACAAAACTTGATATCCATATGAAATATCACTATAAAATAATTGAACAAGATCAATTAATGTATAAATAGTATAATTAGTTCAATACAATAAATGAAATGGCATAAATACATATAACTTCAAAAGTGTACCAAGATGCCTTCAGCCTAGGTATGCCCCAATATATAAATGTTTCCCAATGGCTTGATAAATGTAATTCATATGTATGTCCATGTATCATGTGTAACATGTATGTCCTAAATATAAATCATATATATCTTGATTTTTTTTTTCATGTATAATTAATATGTAATTCACCATATATATGAAAAGTGACATTAAAAAATTATACCTAACATCAAATCAAGCCATTTACAGGTCCCATTTTTTAGTTTTAAATATATAAAAGATTTTAAATTTTATTGAAATGTTTGATATAAATAAGCACTCAATTATTGAGTCAAGATTAAAAAATCAAGGCTATGGAATAGAAGAGATTTGAATATTCAATAACATATGTCAATGTATGATGTGCACCAAGTGTAAAATCAAATAAATTTCAAGATGATAGATGATATGTATTTTTTTTATGGTAAAGTTTTGTCTCAAATGAGTATGTAATATAAATCATAATAGGTTCATGTTGCTAATGGGAAAACATTTTTATGTAAATTCCATAAAGTATGTAGGAATATAATACAAGTTATGATGTAATGTAAACATATTCCATGAAAAAAATCAAGGATGATTATTCAACATGAAGCGGGAAAGTAGTATGCCAAATTTAGGTGTAAATTTCTTACAACTATAAAATGAAATCAAACCATTGTAAATAATGTAGTGTATATGTCATAATAGGATATATAGTGTGAATGTCTAGATAAAGATAAGCAATGAAGAGGCAAGGGCCAATGAAACATAACATCGAAGGGATATAAGAGTGATCAAATCAACCACATATGTATCCATTCATATATAAGAATGGAAAAATGAATAATTTAACTTTTAGTCACTCAAATTTAGTCACAATGTTAGTTTTATCCCCATTTCACTCTAATTGACTTGACCACTTAATTTGGACCAAATTCACCACCTCACTCTATATTAATAACCTATATAGATATATTTATTTTATAAATGTCTATATTATTCCTATAGAAATATTAAAAATTCTAAGAAGCTATATATAAATCCTATAACATAAAACATTGCACATTTTTTTAAGGACATAAACATCTAGTAGAGGAAAATTGTGTCAATTTTTTTTGTCCCTTATGGGACATTTTTGTATTTAGCCTTTATAATGGTCACTTTTAAAATTTTAACCCTCCATTACAATTTTTTTCAAATTTTAATGATAGGTATCATTATATTTTCCCATTTTGGATTTATATAAAGTCACACATAAGTCACCTATTATATCACTAATAAATCACATGGCAATTTCAATGTAAAGGCATACTCACACTACTACATATTGATCAAATATTCCCTATTATTTACAATTCATAATCTAATCATATGAAACAGACCTTAACCAAGTTTAAATACTATTTTATCCAAGCCAATGCAAAGCATGGTTAAGTATTCAATCCATATCTATATGAATCCATATAGTAAAAAGATCACAACTGTACAAAACACTCTAAGTGGGATAACTACATGGGCTTGATTTCACTCTTTGGAGTATTTGATACATATGAAATGTTTACTCCTCACAAGAATGATTGGGGTTATCTTAACCTATTACACTCCACACTTTTTTTAATTTTAGGTTTTCAATCATTTCAATGCCTATTAGGGCTTCAAAATTTAAGAAGTATTTTAAAGGTATTTTGGATGCATCCAAAGATCAAATTTATTTAGATAGGTGTGATTTAAACTATCATAAATGATTGAAACTTAAGTTTTTTTATTTTAAGTAGAGGATAAAATAAAACAACATGGTAAAATAGTGAAAATTGATCCTTTCCCAAGTTGGATAATTTTGTCCTTTATCAATTTCAATCTCAGTCCTTATACACTTGAAGAATAAATATCTATTTTTCAATTCCACTCATATGTTTATTTCACACAATCAAATATTAGGTAGTAAACATCTAAGTTTTCCATTTTTTTCATAGTTAGTCTTATTTCATTTAATTTCACTTTGTTGAAGTCAATATTTTAATTTCATTTTGCCTGTCACAAGTAATTTACAACATTTTTATTTTAATCCAATAAATTTGTCTAAATTAGGGTTAATCACCATATTAATTTAAAATTTTGATAAATCATATTGTTGAACCTAAGTTAGTCACACACCTTTATTGGTGAGCCTGATTTTTATTTGAACATTGATTAAAAAACATTTGTCTTGGGTTTTAGATAAATTCCTTAACATTTGACACTAAAATAATTTATTTTGAGTCAGATATAAATCTAACACTAAAATAATTTTCTTTTAACCTCAGATCCAATCAATGATAATGGAATATATTTGTTTTGACTTTGGATCTAAACTCTAATACTTAAGTAAATTTATTTTTACCATGGATTATAGAGGAATATACAAATCTCAATACAATTTTTAGGATTTAAATTTAAATTTTTGTTAATTCTATGTTGTAATAAATCTATGACTATATTAGATGAACATTTTTTATTTCAATATTTTCTATTTTATATTACATGCTTACTTACCTTAATAAATAAAATAATTATGACTCATTTAATAAAATTAAACACATCACATATACTCTCAATACAAACGTTTGTAAAGTCAAGCATAACATATGAACAAGAGTGGTTATACATTCAGAATGGTATGAACCTTACTCATAAGCATCATCAAGTGTTATTTAATTATTATTGATTTAATTTTCAATAAAAAATATTACTAGTTACTACTATATGAAAAATGGAATGTATGACTCACTTCATTTCTCTTCCTCTTAGACCTCGAAGTGTTAACAATTACCATCCTACTCTCATTTCTCACACATGACTTATATTGGATTTTGTATTCCATGATAATAATAAACAATGAGGTAGGAAACTACATCATGGATGAATTAAACATGTTCATCCCCTTCCACCTCCCATGATGTAGTAAAATAAATCCAAAGGGTATGGTATCATGGATCAACTAAAAATACCCATGCAAAATTTTTAATTTTAGAGTTACTAAAAAGTTCATTAGTTACATTATAAGGATATTTTATTTATTATGTTATGGGATAATGTTATTATTATTATTATTATTATTATTATTATTATTGATACACAACTTTATAATTTTTATTATATAATTAACACCTTTAAGTATAATAAAAATATTATTACTTTTTAAGATGAATAATTCTAAACACAAGATGTAGTCACACAAAATTTCCTAACTTTTATACAAGTTAAAATACTAAATAAAGGAATCAAGAGAATATTGATTGATGTTGGGTCTAGAGTGAACATTTTTAGTAGTTATTTCTTACAAAAAATGGGTGTCACCATTCATAGTATTCAATAATAAAATAAATATCAAAATATTTGATGATTCCACAAGATAAGTACTTGGAATGATATATCTAGATGTATTATTGGTACCTAAAAAAGTGTCTACTTTATTTCATGTTATGCAAAATCAATTTCACTATTATTTAATGTTTGGGTTATCATAGATACATATGATATTTAAAGTACCATTTTCATTTCATATGTGTCTTAAAGTCATGCATTAAGGATACACATGAATTTCTTGTAGATGATAATCCTTATTGATATTGAAAAATTCAAACATCCCAATCATATTTGGATGATCCAATCATCACCCCTCCTTCTCATTTCATACCTATGGATAAACAATACACATATTAAATTCTAGAGTCAAGTATTAATAAAAAACAAGATAAATAAGAAAAAAATATGAATGGGAGAACAGGAATTACAAAATCAAAGAAAAAATTAATCATTTGATAATAACACAAGAAAAGGCTCATCTTCAAAAATTAATATAGGAACTAATGAGATTTCATAACAAACATTTCCAAAAGAAACAATTAGAAATTAAAAATTTACAAATGAAACAACATGAGAAGGGAAAATTTAAAAAGGAACAAGAAAATTTATAGTTGCATCAATAAAATACATAAAAAAACACATCAAAATAATATGGAATAATAAGAGTCTAATAATGATCTACCTATACTAGTCAACTCCAAGGCACAAGATGGTAATGTTTTAGATTATTATGATAGTAATTATGATAAATTTATTATGGTAAATATGATACATGATGAAATGTGTAAGTTAAAATTCAATCCTTTTGAGTAATATTTATCTCATACTTTATTCACACCCATTTCTCTAGGGGTTTACTATGATGATTCATAATTAATTTCTAGAATCACTTAGATTCAAAGTGTAGGTATATTTTATGTATGTATACATATGAAAATGTCATAAAGTTTTGCAATAGATTATATAATATGAAATTTATGATTAACTAAGTGAATAATGTCAAAATATCCAGTACAAAAGTTTCATAATCATTAAAAACAATGCCACATCAAGATACACACAATAAATTTACAAATTCATTCATAATAATCTTATCACATTACTTACTACAAGGCATTGATAAATAGCACATCTTTTACATATAGAATAAAAATCATTTTTTTCTTATCATAAGATGACTAGACATTATACATATCATTATAAAACATTACAAGACAAAATTAAAAAGTACAAACATGAAGGAATTATTAGATTAATACATAATAAACAACATATCTTACTACAAGGGTTCAAAAAACATCACCTATAGATATGAAATGAATAAAACGTCCTTTAAAAAAAATTTAACCATCATAGTATATATAAAAAGAGCTCATTTAAAGCATAATCACATTATAAAAATGAAAGTATTTTCAGTGTTAGAGGATTACCATAAATAGGATATACTATCAATGATTTACATAGTAGTGTAGATTGGGAATAAGACCTTGGATATATCATATACCCAATTGATTTTTTACCAAAATTTGTAAATACAAGGGCATGGATTGTACCTCATACACATCAACTAGTTTTAAATTTGGATGATCATGGTTACAAAAAATTCAAGATATTATAATTACTAATCAACAATGCATCACATTTTCACATGAAGGAGGAATAGTCCACATATCACATTATAAACACTAGGAAACCACACATAATGGTTATAGATGTCAAAATATCCATAGACCACCTCAGGACCCCCTAGGTACCATCCCACAACCCTTCGATAACAAACTTGATTTAGGTTAGCTGAATAGCTAATTGACTAACTAAAAATTTTACCAAACTTGACCTTTGATCCTCGACTTCCAACAATCACCCTAACCATTGATGGTTATGCCTGACCAATGATAGTCAAGTTCTAACTACCTAAACACCTAACTCCAACTTCAACTCCACATTGATTTTTTATAATTATCTTTCTTGATCCACTCACAAATTAATGCATGTTAAAACTAGATTTAGACAACATGTTAAACCTCTTCTTGAACCTACACTTCCACATCTCCAATTTTCCTATAAGAAGAGAGGAGTAGGAGGTTAAAAGGGACCACTAACTATAAAGAGCTTATTGTATCATAATTTATTTGTTAGGTCATTATTCTAGTGAACTAGTGAACCAACAAGTGTGACAGAGATCCAAAGTGTTGTCACTCATCGACCAATAGCCAAGTATCGTTACTTTACCAAAATTACTCTAGACTCCATCAACTAGTTCATCAGCCAACTACCTCATCCATTCCTTAGATTGATAACTAGGAAATCTAAGTATATATTTTCAATAATTTGTTACTTTTTTCTATTTTAAAACTAACCCAACCCAAACCCACCTTCTAAAATCTCATTCTATAAACTCACCAATCAATTTTTCTTAACCAGACCAAAACCCATAGTAACCATCGATGGTCATCTTGACCACTGATAGTTTTTCCTAACTACTAATGGTTACCCTAAATGTCAATGGTCATCCCAACTACTGATGGTCACTATGTGACAAACAAAAAACAAAATATTTTTACCCACCAAACCTCAGCCAAATCCAACTTTCTACCCCTCTACCTAATAATAATAATACCCTACCCTATTTTCTAAACTATACTCAATCTATTTAGCATTAATATTAAATTTTTTGTTGCTATAATTCATCAAATTCACCTATTCATTTATCAAACACTTCTTTTATTTTATTCTAGTATCTTCTATTATTTAAGCAAGTACTTTATCTCTCAATTTTAAAACTTGATTATCTAAAAGTATGGATTGGTAGGTTCCAAGGAAGCTCATGATTTTTGAATCTAGATTTCTAAGCAATCCACCCTAATATCTAACTAATCAAGCCATTTATTTAGTGATTTATTATCTACATGTCTTTCCTCCCAATCCATAGAGGAGTATCTACAACCATTTAGATCAATGTGCACACAACATACTAGGTTTTACTAACCATAACCTCCTCAAGTTTCTCCTCTCCTTCCAAAGAATATAAGTTAAATTTCTTAGAAACATTATGGCATGCCTTATAGGACCCTTGAGTCTCTTCTTGGGTTCATAGTTGTATCTAGGTGCTTCTTCTTCTTCTTCTTCTTCTTCTTCTTCTTCTTCTTCTTCTTCTTCTTCTTCTTCTTCTTCTCCTTCTTATCTTTTTTCTCATACAATGAAATCAAATTTTCATTTTGGGCTTAAAATTGATTGCATCCATTATTTTATTTCTTATTTTATCTCGCATAGCTTGATTAATCAAGTGAATTAATCATAGTTTCACTTTAACACACAAATAAGACCAAACCACTTAAATATAATAATATTTCAAATATTGACATAAGTCTTGACTAGGATTTCATTACCTAGTAGTCACCTTTCTCAGCTATCCTACTTGGATTTCATCACTAATAAGAGAACCAACTCAGCTCTCTAGTTGAGTATAATCTCTAGAAATTGATATCTCTTAGCTAATCACCTGACACCCTTATCGCTATCATGTGTGAAGTGAGGGGGTAGTCCTTAATATAAATTCATGTACTAATTTCCAATATAGATCCCTTTAAGAGCCTAAACACAACCTGAGACTAACCATAAATTTATTTTCTAGTACCCACTCTACAAGCCAAGTTGAGTCACACAATTCTTAAATCTTAAGGCATAAACCACAAGAGAGACTAAAAAGAACCCTAGGACTTAACATGATTTAGTGTGTGTTTTGATTCTTGACTTTTTCTTGTCTTCTCTTTTTTTAATTTTTGAGATTACTTGTATCTTCTTATTTTTCTTATCTACACAGTTTTAACTAGGAAATAATTGAAAAACCAAGAAGACCAAGACCTAGATCCTAATCATCCATCTTCCTCTTTTCCCTCATCCATGGAGTACATCTTAGATGCAAAAAATTTTCCTCATCCTTTTGGGAGTTCTATCATCCCTCAGATGGTTACCCAAGGTGATGTATATTTTTCCACTTTTTTTGATAATAACCCCATATCCATCCAACATTACCTTAATAATATATCCCACCATACCCCTACTTTGGTTCCACCTATTGACCAGCCCTATGTCATGCCATCCCATCTTATGGTCAATGCCTCTATTGCCACCATCTCCACCCAACCTTTAATCACCTAGGAATCATCCTCTACTAATAACCCTACAAATACCATCATCTAAAACCAACTGACAAAACCAAGCAACACCCAATCACCTTCTTCCCCAACTAATAACCTTCTTAGTGTAGGATCAACCCAACCTTTAGGATCCAACACTTCCCTTACCATAGGATTATCCTCTACTAGTGTCACCACCATTCTGATCATTTCTAACCTACCTACCTCCACTCAATTTTAGAGCTTGGTGGTTCCCATACCTTCCACCCTTCTACCAATCAATACAAAAGTTACCACCTACCCTCTATTTACCAACCTGACCATACCTTCTACCTAACCTATGTTAATCTCTCAATAGGTTCCCATTGTACCAAACCTGAGCTACATCCCTAACCCATCAGGGTATGTACCTCTACCTTCCACCCAACCACCTATTTCTATGTATTCATATGTGGCATCATCCCAACCACCCATATCCATATACAAATATGTGGTAGCCTCTCAACCCCCCACCAACTATACATATGTTACACCTACCCAAACCCAAGACAACCTAACTTACAACTATGGGGGTGTAGAACCCCAAACCAACCTTGTGAAAATGTTAATGGACAAAATGACTAATTTTGAGCCATCCATTTCTAGAGTTTATAATATTTAGTCATATGACCAAATTTATAATGAACCAATTCACCTATCCATCTCCATTCAACCATATCTTCCTCAATGAGAACTTCCAAAGTTCTCAAAGTTTTAGAGTAAGGAGGACCCTCAACAACACCTAAGAGAATTTTTAGGCATTCATGCTATATGATTACCTACAATGATGTTATCCTTATTAATACCTTCCCTATGTCTCTATCAAGTCTAGAACTATAGTGGTATAGTGGTATTACAAATCACTCCCTCTTTTATTTTGCTCAACTAGCTTAGATTTTATTAGATCACTTTTTCATAAACATCTCTAAGAAATTCTCCATCACTGATCTTTACTCCATTAAAAAAAATTATGATGAATCTATTGTTAAATTCATAGCCCATTAGAGAAGTCTAATAATATAAATCTCCTTCTCTCTACCCCAACCCAAGCTAATTTAACTTTTTGCTTGAGCATGTTACAAACACATCTCTCTACTTTATGGATCCAGAGCTTCAAGTCCTTTTATGAGGCTTTTACCATGGTATGAAAATTAGAGAATATATCCATTGATGAGGGGAAGTATAAATTGAGAAACAAGAACTCTAATTTCAAATAAAATGAGACCCCCTCCTCCAAACTGAATAATTAAACCAACACTAATTCTAAAAACAAGGGAGCCTAAATGTGGTTAGCCTTAATATTTCCCTTTACTTATTCTCAACCAATCTAAATCTTCTAATTACTCTAATAAAAACACCAAGAACCCAACCCACAATACCCAAAAACAATTTAATCCACTTGAAGAGTCATATGCTTCAATCTTGGAGAAACTTTAAAAATACAATACCATATAACTCCCTCTAATCAAACCTCCATATTAATTTGATTCCTCTCATCTTGTACTTGGTTAGTAAAAGGAGAATAAACTATGCACCTTCCATCGAGTCATTGGACATTACATTAGTAGGTGTAATACCTTTAATAACTTCATCCAAAACCTCATTGATAATGGGGATTTTGTGTTGGATAACCCTAATGCACCCCCAAACCAATCACTTGACATCTTTAGATAACCATTTTCTAGCCATGCTCCTTCTTCCAACAATAAAAAAAAGTAGAATATTCTCATGCTCATGAGGCCCATACTGTCAATATGGTTTTTGGTAGACTTAATACTAAGAATAAAATTAACCAAATCACCTCCTTCCCTACTCCACTTATTGAGGTAGTGGAGTTACCAACCTCTCCTTTAATATGCATATCAAAGGAAGAAACCATTCCCACTTTATCATTTTCATTAATCATATAACAATCTAATCTTCCTTTAGTGATCACTCCTAAGGAAGAAATGAATTTACCTACACCTTCCACCAAGGAGATACCTTCCCAAATATTAGATCCTAGTAATCAAGAAAAGGATGAGGTCATCACTCCTATCATTTAACCCCTAGGCCTATCCTTTGCATCCACTAATAGGGGATTTAGACTTGTATATAAACCTTTTTTCAAATTGGTTACAAACATAGAATTCATATCTAGTCCTAACCTAGATTAGGCCACCTTTTGGAAACAACTTAGGCTCCCTTATAGAATAAATTAGGAGCCTTATTTATAAGCACAACTTATCCTTTCCACTATCAAATCCACTATCACCACAACCCAACCATTAGACACATCTACTTATAAAACTATAATAGCACCATTAGAATGACACTTAACCAAATTCACCAAATCACCTTCTACCATTCTGACCAAACCCACCAATAACCTTGACATATTTACTACTCATATCATTACTCACCCATTAGTAAAGTTATATTTAAGCCTACTAAACATATCAAGAAAACCCAAAGATAATCCAACAAAGAAGGTAAAACCCCTTAGAAGCCCAAAAACCAAAACTCTACCTCCCCTCTCACATTATCCTCTATTTTGGGATGTCATCCCTCTACCTTAATTGGAAAACCAACCATCCCATTAAAAACCCAACCGCCATTTTTGGTTATGCCATCACTCCTAATTTCATCCACACTTATTTTCACCTAACCACCCATGAACATACCTCTTATCTCCCATGCATCTATAAACAAAATACTTACTTCTCAAATGTCTACCCCAAAATCTTCTAACCTCAAGCTATCAACCTCTATATTAAAGCCAAAACCATCTGCCAAGAATGCTCATTTACCCAAAAGCTCTACCACCAAACCTACTCTTAAAAGGACCTCAAAATTAGCTCCCAAAACTAAGACCCCTATACCTTTTCCACCATTGCCTAAGTCTTACTCAAACATCTTACATAGGCTACTACAAACATCTTGCTTAACCTTGCCACTTATAAGACCATTTAACCCACACAGTCCTAAACTATCTTGGTATAATGTCAAATTAGTATGTTTATACCATAGGATAACTAGGTATGACATGGAGAACTATAAAAATATCCAAGTAATATCCCATAAGCTATATCATGAGGATGAATTATTATTAGATGAGCCTCTTATGATCCCAACACCAATCTAAAAACTAACAATCATCGACCAATGCCTACCTACTCCTCCACTCTCACCTTAGATTGAAGAGGAACTGAAGCAATCATCTGGCCTAAATCCTCCCCCATTTCATACTATCCATGTGGTCACATGATCATAGGCTCAACCAAAGGATAAGGAAATAAAAATGTGTCCATTCTATAGACATGTCCCTCTTCTACCACACAACCACCTGCCCAACACCAAGTACCTTTTACTTCAACCAAACTCAAAGTGTCCATCTTGGGACCCTTTTACTCTAATCTATCTGAATCAATATAATGAGTAGTTATAAAATATATTCACCAAAAACTGATGAAGATGAGTTTGTATAAACTAATTAATACCTTACCCCATCACTGCCAAGCAATGACATAAGTATTATCATTTATAGAGATTAGGCTAGAAGACCCATAACCTTTATCAAATTTTGTTATAGATCTATATTTTTCCAACCTTGTTACCTTTAAAGACTCATAAATAACCTTCATCCATCCAAATGACCTAGTTCATCCCCTCTTAATTACTACATACATCAGCCAAACCAACATTAAGTAGGTTATGATTGATGGGGGAGATATTATCAATATTATCTCCTCCCATGCATACAAATAACTCAAATTTCCCAAGAAATTTATGTTGGAAACCTTATCAGTGCTCTGATAACAACCCAAAAATGTTCTTCTTTCTCCATCTAACATGCTTTAACTAGCAAATTATGAAGCTCCATATCTCTCTATCACCAAAGCCTCTACTAGTTCATCTATTCCTTATACCCAAATCCCCATAATGGACCATTTAGAATCAACCTTTTGACATATTTCATTGGGGGAGTATCACCTTCTAACCCTTGATGTTTTCCCTACTCCCAAGAGTATGTGAAACTTGACCACAAACCTAATTATGACCTAATATCAAAACATCTATTTTTTTTGGACCCTCAACTTATCAAACTAGTTTTATCTATGGAGGACTTGATAAACCTTATAATACTTCCTCCACGTATTTTTCACCTCAACCATTCACCTTCATTTTTTCCTATCTAGATAAACCAAAATTTACCTAGACATACCTTTATATGTGTGCTTGGAAACAATTTGGTCTAGGTCAATATGAACATGGGCCACAGAAGTTACTTCTAATAAAAACCCAAAAACGTCATGAAAAGTGTGGACTCAATTTCATGCCACCTAAATAACAAACCAATCCACCTTCCATTACCATCATTGACAAGGAAATCCCATCCTCACCATCCATTCCACTATCGATAGCTGAGCATTCTAACATCATCCCCCCTAATTAGTTTTCATGAACATGATCAACCTCAGATCCCTAACTTATCAAAAGGATGGGGTAACTATAACCATTCCTCTAACCCACCCTAAGATGATAAGAGATGACTCTCTTACCATTAACACCATTTGATGTCAAGATGATAATTCCATTCTCACCTATCTTGATATAGAAGATTCTTCTATCCATAATTCTCTTCCTCCTTAGACTTCAACCATGTTGAATGAATCTAACATGGATATTAAATTAGGCACTCTGGATAACCCATGCATTGTCAAAATTATCCAATAATTAAATTTTGAAGAGCTTAAGGACTTTCCCTCCATCCTAAAATACTACAACATAACATTTGATTAGTCTTATAGTGAGATGCTAGGAATCAACCCCTCCATTACTACCCATAACACAATCACAAACTATGATGCCAAGCCCATTAGGAAAAAAAATTGATGAATTCACCTTCATATAGCCCTTCTCATCAAAGAAGAGATTCAACATCTCCTATCCATCAATGTCGTTCAACCCATTGATTATCCCTAATGGGTCTTGAACATCGTACCTATCACCAAATCCATAGGGTAATTTTTTATTTGTCTATAATTTTCATGACCTTAACCTCACTTACCCAATTGATGACTCTCCTCTACCTACCATTGACTAGTTAGTTGATCTTACAATAGGCCATGAGACATTATCTCTTATGGATGGATTATTGAGTTACAATCAAATCCTAATTACCCCTAAATATCAAAACACCAATGTTATAGGGTCATGCCTTTTGGATTAAAGAATGCTAATACAACCTACCAATGTGATATAACCTGTATATTCTATAACCTTATCCATAAAATCATTGAAAACTATTTTGATGACCTTATAGGAAAATATAAATGTTGTAAAGACCATTTGGCCATTCTTAAGATTATATTTGAGTAAATCATCCATTATCATGTCTGCCTTAACCCCAAGAAGTGTATTTTTGGTGTTTTGTTAAGAAATATCCTTGGATTTATTATCTCTCTTCAGGGAGTCAAATTCGATCCATCTAAAATCAAAACAATCCTCAATATGACTCATCCTACCCACCAAAAACAACTTTTTAGCTTGTAGGGGAAGCTCGAATCCATTCATCATTTCATCTCCCATTTCTCAAACTAATGATAACCTTGCCATCACCTTTTGAAGAAGGATGTATCTTTTAAGTGGAATAATAAATATCAAAATTCCTTTGATTCACTTAAATAATAACTTTTGTCTCTACCTATCCTCATTCCTCCCAAGGAAAATCTACCTTTTTACCTTTATATTTTTACCACCATCCACTCCTTAGGGGTAATGCTTGTTCATCAAGACGAACAACATAAAGAGTAAGGCATCTACTAAATTAACCACATGCTTGTAGAGTATGAGACTTGATACACTCATACTAAGAAAATTTTCCTAGATTTGGTCTTTATGGCCACTAAACTTCATCATTACCTCCTCAACCATAAGACCTATGTCATAACCAATACCGACCCACTCAAGTATATTCACTCCAAGCCATACCAAAACTAATGTATGGCTAAGTGGCTCATGATTTTATCTAAGTTTAACCTTGAGTTTCTTAAAAAAAAGTCAATTAAATATAAAATCATTGTCATCTAATTGGATTATTCACCCTTAGTAGACAATCAACCTCCTCCTCTTGAGTTTCTTGATGAGTCCATCATGGCCCTCTCTCAACCAGACTTTACCTATCAAGTGACCATATTTTTTAATGGATCAAAATTTTAACATGGTGGGGGAGCTAGAATCATCCTTATCCCCCTTCATGGTAAACCTCTTCCTTTATCCTTCAATATGTATTTATAATGTACTAACAATATATCCAAGTACAAAGATCTAGTGATAGGTTTCCAAATGGTGTTAGCCTTGGGAGTCAAAATGATAAACATTTTTGGTGATTCTCAACTTGTGGTAAATCAAATCAATGGCTCTTACTAGTTCAAGAATGATGTTTTTAAATAGTAAAAAAAATTAACTAACATACTCTTGTCATCATTTACACACTACTATATCCAAACCACTCCATGATCTATAAACAAGTTTACTGATATGGTGGCTTCCCTTGCTTCTCAGATCTTATTTGAACCCTCTAACTCTAAACTATATGTCATTATCCATTGACATTCCTAGCCCTCTTATGTCAAATTAGACTCTCACACCATCTTTATGTGGAGGAGACCCAACCTAACATTTGGTATCAATAGATATTCAACTATCTCAACATTGCCATCATTACTTACAGTATTTCTAGGAATGATCAAAGGGCATTTATTCGAAGTAATTTATGTTATACCATACTGGGGGGAATTCGTTATAAATGTGGCTTTGATGGTCTTCTCTTTCATTTCCTATGTAGTCATGAATCCTCTCATGCTATCAGGGAAATGCATTATGGGATATGTGGGAGACACTTTAGTGGCCTAGCCGTTACTAAATGCATCCTTAACCATGGCTATTACCAGCCTACCCTTAACCAAGACTACTGATTATGTGAAAAAGTGCATAAAATGTCAACAATATGCTAATTTTTATCACACACCTAGCCATAGTCTTCAAATATCCAAAGATTTATGGCCCTTTTTTAGTGAAATTAACCCCCATTATTCATAATGAAACCATTATATCATCACTGTGACTAAATATTTTACCAAATGGGTAGAGGTTATTCCTTTTATCTCAACCAAAGCTATAAATATTTTCAACTTTATCAACCATCACATCATCAATCATTTTAGTGTTCCTCACAACATTATCACTAATAATAGTAAATCTTTCAAAAATAAATAATTCCAAGGTCTTTGTTATGCATTCAATATCAAGTCAAGTTTCTCATTGCTCTATTATCCTCAAGTAAATGGATGGGTAGAATCCTCTAATAAAAATCTCAACAACATGCTCATTAAAATGGTTAATGCATTGAGTCAATATTGGAATTTACATATCCCCTTTGCCTTATGGGCATATCATAATAGCATTCAAATCCTTATGGGTGCTACCCCTTTCTCTCTAGTTTTTATAGAAAAGTCTCTCTTTCCTATTTAATTCCAAATACCCTTTCTTTTCATATCCTTGCAAGATCTCATCTCTAAGAGTGATTATTGTCAAGAACATTTAGCCCAACTTGAGATACTTAATAACCATCATTTAACAACCCTCACCCATCTTTGTGTCTATTAAGAATGTATCAAATGTGATTATAACAAAAACCTTAAAGTACAAGAATTCAATATCAAAGACCTCATCCTCAAATAAAATCAGTATGTAACCAATATGGAAAAAATAAGTGAGGTAAGTTTGATTTCTATTGGCTTGGATCTTATATCATAATGCACAAGTATGGATCAGGGCTTACTAGTTATCCTCTCTTAAAGGGAACCTAGAACATCAGACCCTCAATGCTTTGCATATGCATCCTTTATTTTGTTAAAAAAAATGATCAAACTCACTCTTTATCTAACTTAAACTCATACCTTGATTCCAAACCAAATTAATCTCCTTATTTTAGGAATAAATGATTAAAGTTAAATCATGTGATTATCTATCACAATTATATCTTAGTATTGAACAATGGGTACCATGTATCTACCCTTGGCATGATTCTCATGGTACTTTTCACCCCTTTTTAAAGACAAATCCCATGATCATTATTACCTAAACCCCTTTCACATTTACTCAACCTCCTCTTGCTTTTAGTTTTTCCTTCATAAAAGGATAACCTTTAAGCCTATATAAATAAGTCTATGTCAAGCAAAAATAAATATCATAAGTAAAAATAATCATGGGTTATTCCTAGCAACCACAGAATGCTCCCTTGAAGGACAACTACCAAAAACGTATCAAAATTGCTCATTATAAGGTAGTCTTGTCCCTTAAAGAATAATTATCAAATAGTCTTTAACAAAGAACAAAAACTTAGACCACTTTCTTGAAGGATGGTTGAGTAAATCATTTTTCAAATCATAGAAATTTATTGGAAGCTTCCAGCATCGATTAGCTTCCCTAACCTTCCAATCAATAAAAAAATATCAAAGGACCTATTATCAAGATCAAATAAAAGAAAAATAATATGGAATCCACAATCAACTTTCATAAGTAGACTTCTTGCATCGATCATTCTACACCTTGTATGACATAGAATTTTTTATATTGACTCTTTAGTGACCTACAGAAGAGGCAAGCTAGTCTCCAAACAAGGTTACATTTTCATCTCCCCCTTATACACTATAATCAAGGGATTGTGAGATTACTTGGCATTATGTGATCAAGACACCTTTTTGACCCACTAACTAATGCTAATGTGAAACATTCTAAGGTCTTATATTCTTTAAGTTGATCCAACTTTGGTTTTTTTTAGTCCTGGCCAAATAAGAAATACCATGCCTTATTTTTATTCTCTCGTACTGGTTGATATGTTTACTTAAACATTTATCTCTAGTTTTTCTTTTTCTCACATCTGATTTTGTTATTTAACCTACGTTATGTACCTCACCCTAATCTAAACAAAGTAATCATAATCATAACCACATCACATAATATCATTATCACATCATAAGAAAAAACTAACATCATTAGCATAATCACCACATCCATAAACTAGTCAACTATAACCATCAAAGTCATAATCACATAAACCGTATCTACCACATGTCTAAGTTTAAGTGAGGAAGCATATACTCATTAAATTTAAGCATATACACCATAATCATAACCATATCCTAGAAATTATCATAACATCATTAGAATCCTGCCATTTATTACATCCATTTACCTATGATCCATCATCTATAAACATCACAATAATCACATCATAACCATAACCATTAATCATAACCATAATCATATCAAATATCACAAGCACAATCTTCTCAAACATGAAATTAAATGCTCACATCCATAAATAACACAATCAAAAACCATACTCATAATTTCATAACCATCAACAAACATAATATTATCATATTAGGATCATCATAGTCATCCATAACCATCACATCATAATCCCATAAATAATCCACATTATCATGAACATAAATTAAAAATGCATATCATCACATACCTAGCTAGGTGATTATATATCAACATCATCATGAACACAACCATAATCAACATAACATCATACATAATCAACATGAAAATCACAACCACGAACCATAAAACATAAATAAAGGATCACATTTATATCTCAAAAATAATCATCATTCTGTGTATACAAAATATACATGTCTCTCAAACAAAATATACATCCCACTGCATCAGATCATAGACTGATATCAAAATCATATAATACATTAAAATATCATGTCTCATAATAAATATATGATCCTAAGGTACCACTACCTCTTGGATCCCACCCCCTTATACCTACCTATCCACGTGTAGATGTGGCCCACTAGCTTGGTGTCATCATGATAGCACCAACTACAATCCTAGCCCTATATTCACCCTATGAAGGCTTATCTAGTAGGCACCTAAAAACCAAGGCCTCATAATATCATAGCTCTTCCACAATCACTACATATTTCTATATCAAGATAGTCCCTATTAGTCCCATAGTTATTGGTACTCCACCTCCTACTTGCTAGAGAGAATCTCTCTCCTACATCACCAAGGCTAGCTAAGACCTAGCCTAATCTCTTTCCCCTATCAAAGTTGCCACCTAACCCTATGTTTCTACTAGGGATACCTATTCTAGTACTAAGGATGCTTGTGCTATGTCTAGTTTCACTCATGCCTAGTCCCTCTCAATGGTTACTACTTGTACATCTAGGGAAACCCATAGCATTTGAACCTACTAACCATATCCTCCTAAATCAAAATCCATATCCTACTAACCCCTATCCTTAGGACCAATATTAGATACAACATAGTGTGTTTGATATCATGTAGGGTATCCATCTATAACACATACATCATCTATCTCAATCCTCATTGTCAATGAAATCATGCACTAGCTATGGAGTAGGTAGTGGAAACTCTACACCCTCCCTCCTATATCTTAGGAATGCCATGGGTATATCTTGCATGAGGCCAAATATCATTTGTACCCTATCAAATAAGATCAACTTTATCTCTTGATCTTTCCATCCATATATCCATCTATATATATGAAGAGATAGACTATGTCTTTTGTAGTGTGCCCAACCTAGAAACCTGACATATAGTGTCTAGATCACATCCCCAATAACTAAGGCATCCACTCATCCCTTATACTAGTCAATATCATGATATCCTCTTCCTAGTCCTAAGAAGGCATAATCATTCCTCCACTACATGTATCCAACTTATAAATACATCTGAGCATAACCCTCCCATGGTAGCCCCATCAGTCTCATCACCTGGATGTGCTTATAAGCCAATAATGCATAACAAACACAACACTGATCCCATATCTCATGTAGGCATAAAATCCCCATAACTCTTGATAAATCTAAACTAGTAGCATTAGTGCCCAATCAAACACTATTTAAATCAATCAATGTATAATAAATCATAAATATCATCATCATGAATAGCCACCTCACATCCTTATCCCTCTGGTATAGTGGCATGTAATGAAAGTCACCTAAGTGACACCTCACAAAATCAAGTTCATCTCTATATAAGATATCTATCTATCTATCCTGCTCATCAATCTTAATGTGGTAAATTTGCTCACCCCATATGGGTAGCCACACTATCCTATGGATGTCCTTAGATAAGATTTTCAACTCACTTTTTGGAAGAAGGAAGATGTTAGTGATAGGGTCCCATCTCTTGATGAGTTCTACTAATATCATAGTGTCCTAAGGTACATGCTAGTAATACCTCATGCCTCTAAGGCCTACATCCTCCATATTCTCATAGTCTCCATTAGTCATCCCACACTAGATGTCATCTAGAATCTAAAGAGCTTTGTCCCTCATCTATATCTGATCCCATG
Organism: Torreya grandis; assembly: GCA_037957365.1. Taxonomy (NCBI): domain Eukaryota; kingdom Viridiplantae; phylum Streptophyta; class Pinopsida; order Cupressales; family Taxaceae; genus Torreya; species Torreya grandis. Next base: position 2,468,132 of record JARHVA010001631.1, on the reverse strand, counting down.
CTTGCAAGGTTTCATAGTAAAGAAAACTTAGTTCACTGATATATTTTACCTATGAACTCTACCTATTACCCCTAACTCCTAATCACCTTATAACATTTGCCTCATTTGACCCATAACCATGACTCATAATCATATCCACCTATACCACCTTGTCACATCTACATCACTCCCCTTAACCTATCTTATCTTTGCCTATCTCATCTTAACCATTACCTACACCCTTACACCTTTACCTAAATGCAACCATCTACTATGAAACCCTAAGATATACTCACACCCTTCACCCTATAATATTTGACCAAACATAACTTGAACCCTTAATACCCAATATTAACCCTTACCTATCAACCAACAACATTACCCTTAATCTTAACTATTTACAACATTAACCTTAACCTTAACCATTTACCAAGATTTTAAACATATCCATCGACCATCAATGGTTGACTATTTCTATAGTCAACCATTGATGGTTAGGATACCAACTATCAATGGTCACCTTATAATGACCTATTGATGGTTTCTTTTCATTTTTTGATGCTCACTCATGACTTGTGATAGTTAGAAATGACCATCGACATTCACTATGTAGTGACCACTGATGATCACATAAATCCCTACTCCCCAAAAACAACACCTCCTACACCATAAACAAACTAAAAATTTCTACCTATACCTACATATATCCTCCACCTATCTACCCTACCCTTCCAATTTAACTCTAACTTACCAAATTCAACCACACAACTATCAAACCCTAAAAATTTGTCAAATAAACCCACATTTAATGACAATAACAAAACAAATTCCAACTAACATTTAATTACCCATAATTAAAACTATACTATGAATTGAACAACAATGCCTACCTCTTTCTTCAATTATCATTGAGGAGGAACTATGGGGACCACCACCTATCCCTATGCTCTCGCTCATCCATATTACATCCTCATTAGGTCTCCCCTCTAATGTTCAGTTAACTCAATCTAACTCACTCACAAAATCAATTACTATCAAACCGTCACTATTTTTCTCACAAAATGCCAAGAACAAAGTCATCATAGATCAATATGCTCAAATGAGCAAAGATAACCCTCGATAATCTTTTATCTTCACCCTTTTATTGCTAACATGTGACCATCGATGGTCAAGGTGACTATCAATAGTTTACCCCAAGGGTCACCCATGATAGTCAAATGGTCAACATTTTTGAGTATTTTCCTTCACCCATCACCATTTCCACAAAACACCAAATCTAATACCAACTAATAGAGATTACCTTCTCTAAAAAACACAACTAAATAATTTTAACTTCACCATCATCCATTTTGGCCCAACTTCTACATGTTTTACGATGACCTTGCCTTGGTCGTTTTAACCACACCAACTAAATTTCCATGTTAAATTTTTTAAACTCATAATACCTTGCACACACCCAACCAGTTCATGGAAATTTAACATGGAAATTTTGGCAGAGTAATGGTAATTTCTCTAGACTCCATCAACCAGTTCATCAACTAACTACCTCAACCATTCTTTAGATTGACAACTAGGAAAGCTAATTATATGTTTTTAGTAATTAGTTACTTTATTTCTATTTTTCAACTAACCCAACCTAAACCCACCTTCTAAAATGTCATTCTATAACCTCAGTAATCATTTTTTATTAACCAAACCAAAATCCATAGTAATTTTCAATGGTCACCTTGACCACCAATGGTCTGTCCCAACCACTGATAGTTACCCTAACCATTGATGGTCATGCTAAATACTGATGGTCACTATGTGACTAATAAATAAGAAGCTATTTTCTCCCACTAGACCTTAGCCAAATCTAATTTTTTGCCTCTTTGCCTGATCATAGAACCCTACCCTATTTTATGAACTATACCTAATATATTTAGTATTAATATCAATTTTGTTATTGATATACTTAGTCAAATTAACCTATTCAATTATCAAGATCTTATTTTATTTTATTTTAGTATCTTGTGTTATTTATGTAATTACTTTATCTTTCACTTTTAGAACTTGATTGACTAAAAGTGTGGATTGAATGCCTCTAAGGAAGCTCATGCTTCTTGGATCTAGTTTCCTAGGTAATCCACCATAATATATAATTAATCAAACCATTTATTTATTAATTTCTTATCTATGGGTCATTTCTCCAAAGCCAAAGAGGAGTATCTACAACTATCTGGATCAATGTGCACACAATATACTAGGTTCTACTAATGATACCCTTCTTGAGTTTCTTCTCTACTTCAAAATAATATAAGAAAATTTAATATAAAACACACATGATGGTAAAAATGACTATTATATTGAAGGAGAAGAGGAATATTATATGTAACTTAAAAAATATAATAACTTAAAACCTGATGAGGATGAATTATTGGATAATGGTTAACTAAAATTTAAAATCATTCAAATAATTCAAAACAAATAATAATAATAATAATAACAATAATTTCACATAGATTACTGATTGTTCGTTATATTGTTATAATTACTTTATTAATTTTATTTTATTAAATCATTATAATACCTTAGGTCTTACTAAATTTTTGGTCTCTTGTCTCTTCTATTTTTTAATTTCTAAATCTGAATAGTCTAGAATAATGATATGTTATGCCATTTACTTTTCTTTTTTCGAAATTTTAACTAATAAAATTAAATAATATAACAAGAATGGAATTTTATAATAAGGTAAAATAATTACTATCATTAGTTTCCATCGTTGGTTGATCCTATCATGTGTAAAATTTCACACAAAAATCAAAATCTGAACATACAAAGCTTAAAAATTATCAATTTTTAGATATCTCACCCAATCTATACAAAGAAGTAATTAGTAATGTAAAATCTCTCTTTTCATGTTCTATATTATTCATACATACTAAATTATTTTACAAGTGTACATTGGATGAAAAAATTATGTACAATATTTTCTATGCATATCTTATTCTATCTCTCACATGTCTTCTAACCATAATTCACATATATAGTGGGGGAATCTTTCTCATACATGGTCATGACATAATTTATTATGTATACATCACATTGACACATGTTATGTATAATCCAAATTTAAATATGAATTTTAACGGTACTCTTAATATTATGTAGGACATACATATCTCACATGGACTAAGATGTTGGAATTTCCTCTACCCAGTAGCCTTGCTAAATTGGGTGCATATTTTTTTCACAAGTTATAATATTTAAAGGTGTTATCATACTATGTATCATATACTATTGATATATACACACTTTTAAAAATATCTTGCTAACATATTTATTTTACATTTTGTCCATAGGTATGACATTCAATAGGATATGATCATGTTAAATATGTATGGTGTAGACTATCTTTATAGTTCTATGATCCTTTATGCCATTGCATGTACATACTAGATTATAATTTTATTTCCTATTATTTATGGAACTTGGCCCTTGTTTGAAAAATTATTGAATATCTATATGATATCTTGTTTAGTATATACAACATTTGAACATGTCCATTTATTATATCCCTTGGCCTTCTATTTTGTGTGACACTAAAATATGTCCCTTGTTGGCAACTTTAACATGTCCTTTGCACATGGCCCATGGATATATTTTAATGTGTCCCTTGTATGTGTCCATTATCCTTATTGTATGACATTTTTCTTGCATTTATGTGCTTGATAATATTTATAAATTTTATGAGTTCCACGATCTATATCATGAACTAATTTATAGGATTCTAATATTATTATTTATAATTCATTGATACATTTATATAGGCCATGCCTCGTATGTTACATATATGATTCAACTGGTATATATATTACGATGGTGACATAAGTTTAACATATGATACATTGTTTAAGGATTTCATATTGACTACACATGATAAAATTAAATTTTTATTTTGATATGAGTGAGTTTTAGGATAAAATCATCTCACCTCAAATAGGGTGCATTTTAATGGGATTTTCATACATGAGATAAGCCTTTCAAGATAAAACATCGGTCTTGAGTACAAAATACAAGTTCAAAGGTTCAAAATGATCAAAATTAAATCATTGGTAAAAATTATGGGGGACATATGCACTAACATTATAGGAACAAAATAAATATTCATATAGTTTTATGTGCATAATACATTAACAATTTTCAAACAAAATTTACAAATTTGAATCTACATACAACTATAGATTATACATTTATCAATGTGGTGATGGTATAGATTCATGGCATGCTTTAAATATTGTTTTCTATTAGTGAAAATGGTGGGGTAATTTATTTACTCCATTATATTTTGATCATTTATTCAATAACTAATGAACAAAGTGAAAATTGAATCTATAATCCATATACAGTGGTTGTTTTGGTTAAAGTGCATAATTTAAAACTTAGATTTTAACTTATATTTTTAGTGCCATATATCATTATTGATTATAAATACATTATAGATTATAACATATTTGACGTCTTTGGGTTATAAATACCAATAATACAAAATGAGGTTTTTACATCCCTTAATGGGTTTTATTTTATATATAATTTCAATTCAATTTGGTACTTAATCACCCTCAGATTCACCATTGGTTAAACTAAGGAACCAAATCCTCCAATTTTTTTCATGAAAAACACTGATATTTAATTAATCAATAAAATATCACATCCAAGAAAAGTTACAAGAGAAACATTGGTGTCATGCATACATGTGTGCACCTTCCTTTTTATTTTCAATATTTTCAAAATCAAGTTAGATTTCAATTTTAAATTTCACATATGAGCATTAACTACATTTACATCATTGTAGGACTTTCCATGGAATACCTCATATGATTTATACCTTCTAACAAAGGCAAAGTGTATTTTACACACTCAAGTATACATTTTAATTTACTCTAGCATTTCATTTGTAAACTAAATGGGGGATAATACAATCACTCAATGTTTTTTCATGAATACTTGATAATGTTTGTTTTTGCCCCATTTCATTTTAATTGACTTAATCATATAATCCAAACCTATGTGACCACCTCACTCTATCCTAAGCACATATATGGGCATATTTATTTTATAAATTTATATATGATGCCTACAGATATATTCTACATGATAAAATCCCTTATAAATATTATTATAGACATCCTAGGTCTAAAAATTACATGTTTCCCTTAAGGACAATAATTTACAATAGGGGACAATAGTGGAAAATGTTTATGTCCCCTATGGGACATTTTTTCTCTTAGACTTTTTAATGGTCACTTTTTAAATTTTAACCCTCCCTTAAAATCTAGTCTATAATTTTAGAATAGGTAACATGATTTTTTTCCATTTGAGATTGATATAAATATGCACTTAAGTCTCTTTTTTCATCATTGTTAAATCACTTGGTAATTTCAATAAATAATCATACTTACACTATTGTACATTTAAAAAAAATACATATTATTCCCAATTTTAATTCTATATATTAGATAGTAGACAAATAAAATTCCATCTTTCTCATAGTTAGTCTTCTTTCATTTAATTTCACTTTGTAAAACTTAGTATTTTACTTTTATTCTACCTATCACAAATGGTTTACAACATCTTATTTCATTCCATCAAATTTATAAGAAATTAGGATAATCATCACATTAATTCAAAATTATGATAAATAAAAACTCAAAAAAAGGGATCAAGTAATAAAAAATAAAAACATATGTATAATTGACTGTGTCAAAGATAAACTAGGATCCCATCAATGGGATGCTTAAGTGAAGGTCCTATATCAATAGGTGAAAATGTAACATGTTGAGGTATAACATGTATATCATTATCATATTCTAAAAACTATTAAATAAATGTAGAATATTTTGAATAATTATTATAATTGAAATAATCATGTATGACCAAACAATTATAGTAGTCAAAGTAACATGTGGACTCCATTACATGTCAAGAGAATATACATAAGTTATTTATGGAATACACTAACAAGGTTGGTTTAAGAATAACACAAGATGTGATGAACTATATAATATATGGTTAACTCAAATATATCATTTACAAAAAAAATATATAGAATTGGTCATCTAGGAAAATGAATCACTTATCATGAAAATGGAATTTTCATTGTTTGTGGAGGCTGAACTAGTGTAAGTTATAAAATAGAATAATATGGAATCACATTATCAAATGTATTGGGATATAGAAGGTAATAATATGGACATTATAACCCATTTTTAGGATGGATTGAACACAACATGAGTCTCTATTTGTAATACTAATCTTAAAATTCATTCCAATACTTATCCAAAAGGTATCTATTAGTACATATAAACTATTTATCACCTATTTTACATCCATTCCTTGAGAACCAATCCTTAATTGTATCCTATAAAATATTATATATATATGATCCCATATTGGATAGTCTCATACCCCTATATGTTTTTTTAAAGTTTTTTTGGGACTTTTTATCCGTTATCCTTTAACTTGCACCTTAATCCTTCCTATTTACATTATCAAAAGTCAAATAATATGTATGGATCATCCTAGAATCATCATATAAATACAAGGTCTTTCCAAGACATTAAGGAATTAATATTTAATAAAGGAATCTATACTAGATATATGAATCAATATAGGGTATTTTTAACACCAAAGGTCTATCATAGATCCAAACTTCTTCATTCAAGTTGTGTTTCACAATACTTATTACTTGCATCACTTATCTATCTTAGTCTCTCTACACATTCCATTTTGTGAAAGGAGGTTAATTAGTATCTACTATTTTCATGGATAAATTCTATGGAAGAGGAGGTTTAAAATCCTTCTCAAGTTATTACATACACACACCACAAAACTATGTGGAGGTCTGATTTTAAGGGTACAAGATACATAGTTGTAATAGTACTTTGGAACTTTTGCCCATCAATTATTATTATTATTATTATTATTATTATTATTATTATTATATTTATAAGTGTGAAATATATGTAAAATATAATATTAAATTATATAATTTAATCTACCCTACATATCTATAAATTTAAGGTATAGTCAGATTAGGAAGACACAAAAAATGAACACCAAAAAAATAAACTATGATAATTTAAAGAGAAAGGCCTAATGGCATATAATATGATTAGTGAATGACAAACATGATCGATTCATCAAGATTTTTTTAGGTGGGCATGTATATGACAAACCCATACAACTATGGGTGTGTCTTAAGACAATGTAGATGTATGAATCTAGGAGTAAGTTAAGCTAGTTAGCACAGTCAAAACATAGTCTTAAACTTATATAAAAATCAAGGTTCATGTGTTTCTCAGCCTCTTTGTCATTTATTACCTTACATTAAATTATTATTTTGACACTTAGTCTTGTTACTATATTTATCCAATCTAATTAGTTCTGAATATCATATTTCAGTTGTGTATGTTTACATATACTTAATTTTAACATGTGTATTACTATGTATTTTTGACTTGAGACTCTAAAATTATTTGATGCAGGAGCATCACTACCCCTTGTATTTATTAGTATAGTTTCTTGTCTAGAATTAATAGGGAGTCAATATAGTATATAGAAGTCTATAGGAATCAAAATTTGATGTTAGGTCTTGGCCAAATTTGAGTTTTGATCCATTAGGCATTTTTCCTACCTAAGTGGCCAATTCAAATATTTGAAATGATTTATATGGTTTTCCCAATTTTGGTGATGTGGTAAAAGGTCAAAGGGTTTTGATGTTGTGTGTAGGGGTTTCATGAGTAATTAAGTGTTGTTATAATATTTAGGCACTTTAATAACTTTCCTTAACAGATAGAGAGGAAGTTACAAAAGTTATAGGAGTTCTTGATATATGTAGGTGTTCTTGTTTGTAGCAAGTCAGGGTCATCCAAGAAAAGATAAGGGTTACTTTAGGGGTTGGATTCAAAGGAGAAGTCAATATGTAAACCCCAAAAGTAAGTGAATAAAAAAAATTCTTGATTTTGATAACTAACTTGTGATCTTATTTTCTATTCATAAGCCAAAATAAGGACTGAGCATATATTATGAAGATCCCAAATAGAATAAGGAAATGATATAGAAACATCTTGTAAATATTTTTAAGTTATGATGAAGATTTTAAGAATGTTCCTTAAGGATTTTGAATGTCACTTGGTGTGATTTTAGGGCTAGAGGCCTATATTTATTATATTTTATGTTTAGAATCAAGAAAGAAACTAAATGTATTTATAAAGTATAAGTTGTATATTCTATAGGTGATAAAATGCTATAAATATCTAAGTTATTTATGAGGAATTGATTACAAACTCTGTGTATGTATTTTTTGTGTTGAAAGAGTTATATGTAGGGGATAAAATGTTTTTTATGTTATAAGAAGCATGAGAATGAGATGACATAGTAAATATATTGTTGAATGTGTATTGGATATCAAAAGATGTTAAGAGTTTATATTGATGTATATAGAATGAAATCCATTCAAAAGAAAAAGGATCTAAAGAGTTTATTACATGGTAAGTATCTAAATATGCCCTATCTATTTTATGTCTTATGATTTATGAAATCTGTACATGCATCAATAGTGTAAGTGAGTGTTTGAAAAGTTAGTAGACTCCATAAACATAGACAGGAAACTATTTTTAATACACTGAAGGTGTCATGTTGTTTTGATTTATTCAATATTGTGTAATGAAGGAAATTATTCTAATATGTGAGCTCTCAAGTCTACTTAAAGTGGTATGTGTAGTCAATTTAAAGATAGTGGATACTTATTGATATTTTTACTTAATTCATTCTTTATTGCAATCCCATCTAAGTGTGAATGGAATGAGGAAGCTTTTTATGACAAGAAACAATGGTAGATGTGGATTAAAAAAAAATGTATTTTTAAATGTATGGTCCCAAGATGAGCATGAGAGGGAGTCAGAAACAACTTCTAAATGTTTGTATGAAGTTGATAGGGTTTTATAGACTAAAGGATTTTATAAATAAGGTCATTTCTGTATAAGAATAACCATAATTAAGATTTGTTTCTTGATATCATGGAGTCTTGATATGGAGTAGATCATTAAATCTAAAGGTCATTCAAGTCAAATAAAAAGTATATCCTTTTTATAAGGTTCCATCAAGTCTAAAGTAGTAGTAGGTAGATTTGAGATAGTTAAGACCTATTGTCAAAAATAGAATGGAGTGGGTAAATTGATATAAATAATAAATTAATACTTAGATTGATTTCCTATTTGTATGATGCACTATATTAAAAGGATAAAATCTTAAAGGATACATAGATGAATTATAAAAGGAGTAGTTGGTTCTTAAGGGCAGGTGGGCTGAGTTTTACCATCATGTATGTACATGAATGATTCATTGTTTCAAATGGATAAATTATAAATATCATGGGAATAAGTAAGGGTGAGGAATATATAAAGGGAAAATAAGATAAATTGTGAAGTGAAGTAAGGTCAAAAGGTCTATACAAAAGAGGTTGAACAAGGATATGTAAGGTAGAGGTGAGTATTTTTTATTCATTTTTCTTTCATCTTGACACTATTAATAATGATCTCTACATAATTTTTGTATTATAATGAGAAAAATTATGTGGAAATGGTTAGGTATATATTTGTGGTTGATTTTTAGTTTATGCATTGATTGGTTCATTGAAGGTATGATAAATATTGTTTGAAGAGACCGCTAAAGAAGATTTTAGGTAGTTATTTAGGTAGGTTGAAAGCTAAGAGAGTCTTAAGAAAATAGTAGGAGATAAAGAATCTCACAAAAAGAGAGTAAAGTGAATGATCAAAGACATTGATCTGAGGAGATAACTTGGATGAGAGATGGAGCAAGGTGCAATATACTTGCTTAAGGTGGAGCAAAGTGAAATAGACTTGCTTATGAGTATACAACTACCTATTATGAAGGACCATTTGAGAGAAGAAGATATAGGTAAAATACTTTTAGATGAGTAGGTATAAATATTGTTTTCAAGATTGTCAAATCATTTATCATGTATACAAAATGAGGAGAGTTTGAACTAATTTTTTGAGAAGGTGGGTATGCTAAAAACATTGGCCATAGAAAGGGAAGTAATTAAATAGGTACATCAAGAAGAAGAGGATGAAGAGGTTGAATAGATTAAGAGGTTTGAAGGATGGAAGAGGACACAAACAATATTATTCCCACAAAAAATAAATCCAAGTATGCAAAAACATGAGAGAGATTTCCAAGAAGATAAATAGGAGGTTGGTTTTATTAATTTGTGTGTTTCATATGTAGAATGGTTGTAGGAAAAGAGTCAAGTGTTTAAGATGATTAAGTTGAAGATCAAAGGATAGATAGATAACCTCAAAGGAGAGAGCAAGATAAAGAAGAAATAAGGAGGAGACAACTTAGGTAAGCACCACAAAGGTCTATGTCTCATATATAGACCTTGGGATCCAGGAGGATATTCCATTGTATAAGAGGTGATGCAAAGAACATCAAAGATCAATCACTTATAACTTTTAGGGAAAGTTTTCATTTACTTCTTGGCAGTAGGATGTAGGAGAATCACTACCCCTGATATATATTAGTCTGGTTTCTTGTATGGAATCAATAAGGAGTCAATCTAGTCTTTAGGATTCTATAGGAATCAAATTTTGATGTTAGGTCTTGGTTGAATTTATGTTTGGACCCATTTGGATTTTTTATTACCTACATGGCCAATTCAAATATTTGAAATGATTTGTATTATTTCCTAATTTTGGTGATGTTGTAAAAGGTCAAAGTGTTGCGACCTTGTGTCATTAGGTGTTTCATGAGTAATTAAGTGTTTTTAGAAGATTTAGGCACTTTAGGAACATTCCTCAATGTAGAAAGAGGAAGTTATAAAAGTTAGTTAGAGGAGTTCTTAATATATGTAGGTGTTCTTGTTTGTAGCAAGTCAGGGTCATCCAAGAAAGGAGAAGGGTCAATTCAGGTGTTGGATTTGAAGGATAAGTTTATATGTAAACCCCAAAATTAAGTGAATAAAAAAATTTCTTGATTTTGATAACTAGCTTGTGATCTTATTTTCTATTTATAAGCCAAAACAGGGACTAAGCATACATTATAAAGATCCTAGATAGAATATGGAAATGATATAGAAACATCTTGTAAATATAGTTAAGTTATGATGAATATTTTAAGAATGTTTCTTAAGGATTTTGAATTTCACTTGGTGTGAGTTCAGGGCCAAAGCACTCTATTTCTTATATTTTGTGTTTTGAATCAAGAAGGAAATTAAATTTATTTGTTAAGTACATGTTGCAGAATTTATAGGTGGTAAAATGATATCAATAGCGAATTTATTTATGATTAATTAATTATAGACTCTATGTATGTATTTTCTATGTTGAGAGAGTTTTTTGAATGGGATAGATTGTATTTTGTGTTATAATAAGTGTGAGAATGAGATGATGCATTAAAGATATTGTTAAATGTGTGTTGTATCTCAAAACATGTTAATGTTTTATATTGATTTATATAGAATGGATGCAATTCCCAAGAACAAGGATTTAAAGAGTTTATCTCATGGTAACTATCTAAATATGCACTATATGTTTTATGATTTAACAATTCCGTACATGCATAAATAGTAGAAGTGAGTGTTTGAAAAGTTAGTAGACTCCATAAAAATGGATAGGCAACTATTCCTAATACATTGAAGGTGTCATGTTGTTTTTATTTTCTCAATATTATGGAATGAAGGAAAGTATTCCAATGCATGAGCTCTCAGGTCTACTTAGATTGGTCTGTGTAGTTGATTTAAAGATAGTGGATACTTATTGATCATTTTACTTAACTTGTTTCGTATTTCAAGTCCATATAAGTGTGAATATAATGATGAAGCTTTGGATGGTGAGAAATAATGGTAGACATGGATAGAACAAAATAATTTTTTTTTTTAAATGCATGGTCTCAAGATGAGCATGAGATAGATATGAGCATGAGAGAGAGAGTTAGAAATAACTTCTAAATATTTATATGAAGTTAATAAGGTCTATATAGACTAAAGGATTTTATAAATAAGGTAATTTATGTAGAATAATACCCATACTTGAGATTGGTTTATTGATATCATGGAGTATTGATATGGAGTAGACTGTAAAATTTAAAGATTATTCAAGTAAAATAAAAAGTGTATCCTTGTTATAAGGTTCTAGACTCCATCAACCAGTTCATCAACTAACTACCTCAACCATTCTTTAGATTGACAACTAGGAAAGATAATTATATGTTTTTATTAATTAGTTACTTTATTTCTATTTTTCAACTAACCCAACCCAAACCCACCTTCTAAAATGTCATTCTATAACCTCAGTAATCATTTTTTATTAACCAAACCAAAATCCATAGCAATTTTCAATGGTCACCTTGACCACCAATGGTCTGTCCCAACCACTGATAGTTACCCTAACCATTGATGGTCATGCTAACCACTGATGGTCACTATGTGACTAATAAATAAGAAGCTATTTTCTCACACTAGACCTTAGCCAAATCTAATTTTTTGACTCTTTGCCTGATCATAGAACCCTACCCTATTTTATGAACAATACCTAATATATTTAGTATTAATATCAATTTTGTTATTGCTATACTTAGTCAAATAAACCTATTCAATTATCAAGCTCTTATTTTATTTTATATTAGTATCTTGTGTTATTTATGTAATTACTTTATCTTTCACTTTTAGAACTTGATTGACTAAAAGTGTGGATTGAATGCCTCCAAGGAAGCTCATGCTTCTTGGATCTAGTTTCCTAGGTAATCCACCATAATATATAACTAATCAAACCATTTATTTATTATTTTGTTATCTATGGTTCATTTATCCAAAGCCAAAGAGGAGTATCTACAACTATCTGGATCAATGTGCACACAATATACTAGGTTCTACTAATGACACCCTTCTTGAGTTTCTTCTCTCCTTCAAAATAATATAAGAAAATTTAATATAAAACACACATGATGGTAAAAATGACTATTATATTGAAGGAGAAGAGGAATATTATATGTAACTTCAAAAATATAATAACTTAAAACCTGATGAGGATGAATTATTGGATAATGGTTAACTAAAATTTAAAATCATTCAAATAATTCAAAACAAATAATAATAATAACAATAATTTCACATAGATTATTGATTGTTCATTATATTGTTATAATTATTTTATTAATTTTATTTTATTAAATCATTATAATACCTTAGGTCTTACTAAATTTTTGGTCTCTTGTCTCTTCTATTTTTTAATTTCTAAATCTGAATAGTCTAGAATAATGATATGTTATGCCATTTACTTTTCTTTTTTCACAATTTTAACTAATAAAATTAAATAATATAACAAGAATGGAATTTTATAATAAGGTAAAATAATTACTATCATTAGTGTCCTTCGTTGGTTGATTCTATCATGTGTAAAATTTCACACAAAAATCAAAATCTGAACATACAAAGCTTAAAAATTATCAATTTTTAGATATCTCACCCAATCTATACAAAGAAGTAATTAGTAATGTAGAATCTCTCTTTTCATTTTCTATATTATTCATACATACTAAATTATTTTACAAGTGTACATTCGATGAAACAAATATGTACAATATTTTCTATGCATATCTTATTCTATCTCTCACATGTCTTCTAACCATAATTCACATATATAGTGGGGGAATCTTTCTCATACATGGTCGTGAAATAATTTATTATGTATACATCACATTGACACATGTTATGTATAATCCACATTTAAATATGACTTTCAACGGTACTCTTAATATTATGTAGGACATACATATCTCACATGGACTAAGATGTTGGAATTTCCTCTACCCAGTAGCCTTGCTAAATTGGGTGGATATTTTTTTCACAAGTTATAATATTTAAAGGTGTTATCATACTATGTCTCATATACTATTGATATATACACACTTTTAGAAATATCTTGCTAACATATTTATTTTACATTTTTTACATAGGTATGACATTCAATAGGATATGATCATGTTAAATATGTATGGTGTAGACTATCTTTATAGTTCTATGATCTTTTATGCCATTGCATGTACATACTAGATTATAATTTTATTTCCTATTATTTATCGAACTTGGCCCTTGTTTGAAAATTTATTGAACATCTATATGATATCTTGTTTAGTATATACAACATTTGAACATGTCCATTTATTATATCCCCTGGCCTTCTATTTTGTGTGAAACTAAAATATGTCCCTTGTTGGAAACTTTAACATGTCCTTTGCACATGGCCCATGGATATATTTTAATGTGTCCCTTGTATGTGTCCCTTATCCTTATTGTATGACATTTTTCTTCCATTTATGTGCTGGATAATATTTAAAAATTTTATGAGTTCCATGATCTGTATCATGAACTAATTTATAGGATTCTAATATTATTATTTATAATTCATTGATACATTTATATAGGCCATGCCTCATATGTTACATATATGATTCAAATGGTACATATATTACTATGGTGACATAAGTTTAACATATGATACATTGTTTAATGATTTCATATTGACTACACATGATAAAATTAAATTTTTATTTTGATATGAGTGAGTTTTAGGATAAAATCATCTCACCTCAAATAGGGTGCATTTCAATGGGATTTTCATACATGAGATAAGCCTTTCAAGATAAAACATCGGTCTTGAGTACAAAATACAATTTCAAAGGTTCAAAATGATCAAAATTAAATCATTGGTAAAAATTATGGGGGACATATGCACTAACATTATAGGAACAAAATAAATATTCATATAGTTTTATGTGCATAATACATTAACAATTTTCAAACAAAATTTACAAATTTGAATCTACATACAACTATAGATTATACATTTATCAGTGTGGTGATGGTATAGATTCATGGCATGCTTTAAATATTGCTTTCTATTAGTGAAAATGGTGGGGTCATTTATTTACTCCATTATATTTTGATCATTTATTCAATAACTAATGAACAAAGTGAAAATTGAATCTATAATCCATATACAGTGGTTGTTTTGGTTAAAGTGCATAATTTAAAACTTAGATTTTAACTTATATTTTTAGTGCCATATATCATTATTGATTATAAATACATTATAGATTATAACATATTTGACGTCTTTGGGTTATAAATACCAATAATACAAATTGAGGTTTTTACATCCCTTAATGGGTTTTATTTTATATATAATTTCAATTCAATTTGGTGCTTAATCACCCTCAGATTCACCATTGGTTAAACTAAGGAACCAAATACTCCAATTTTTTTCATGAAAAACACTGATATTTAATTAATCAATAAAATATCACATCCAAGAAAAGTTACAAGAGAAAAATTGGTGTCATGCATACATGTGTGCACCTTCCTTTTTATTTTCAATATTTTCAAAATCAGGTTAGATTTCAATTTTAAATTTCACATATGAGCATTAACTACATTTACATCATTGTAGGACTTTCCATGGAATACCTCATATGATTTATACCTTCTCACAAAGGCAAAGTGTGTTTTACACACTCAAGTATACATTTTAATTTACTCTAGCATTTCATTTGTAAACTAAATGGGGGATAATACAATCACTCAATGTTTTTTCATGAATACTTGGTTATGTTTTTTTTTTCCCCATTTCATTTTAATTGACTTAATCATATAATCTAAACCTATGTGACCACCTCACTCTATCCTAAGCACATATATGGGCATATTTATTTTATAAATTTATATATGATGCCTACAGAAATATTCTACATGATAAAATCCCTTATAAGTATTATTATAGACATCCTAGGTCTAAAAATTACAGGTTTCCCTTAAGGACTATAATTTACAATAGTGGAAAATGTTTATGTCCCCTATGGGGCATTTTTTATCTTAGACTTTTTAATGGTCACTTTTCAAATTTTAACCCTCCCTTAAAATCTAGTCTATAATTTTAGGATAGGTAACATGATTTTTTTCCATTTGAGATTGATATAAATATGCACTTAAGTCACTTTTTTCATCATTGGTAAATCACTTGGTAATTTCAATAAATAATCATACTTACACTATTGTACATTTAAAAAAAATACATATTATTCCCAATTTTAATTCTATATATTAGATAGTAGACAAATAAAATTCCATCTTTCTCATAGTTAGTCTTCTTTCATTTAATTTCACTTTGTAAAACTTAGTATTTTACTTTTATTCTACCTATCACAAATGGTTTACAACATCTTATTTCATTCCATCCAATTTATAATAAATTAGGATAATCATCACATTACTTCAAAATTATGATAAATAAAAACTCAAAAAAAGGGATCAAGTAATAAAAAATAAAAAAATATGTATAATTGACTGTGTCAAAGATAACCCAGGATCCCATCAATGGGATGCTTAAGTGAAGGTCCTATATCAATAGGTGAAAATGTAACATGTTGAGGTATAACATGTATATCATTATCATATTCTAAAAACTATTCAATAAATGTAGAATATTTTGAATAATTAGTATAATTGAAATAATCATGTATGACCAAACAATTATAGTAGTCAAAGTAACATGTGGACTCCATTACATGTCAAGAGAATATACATAAGTTATTTATGGAATACACTAACAAGGTTGGTTTAAGACTAACACAAGATGTGATGAACTATATAATATATGGTTAACTCAAATATATCATTTACACAAAAAATATATAGAATTGGTCATCAAGGAAAATCAATCACTTATCATGAAAATGGAATTTTCATTGTTTGTGGAGGCTGAACTAGTGTAAGTTATAAAATAGAATAATATGGAATCACACTATCAAATGTATTGGGATATATAAGGTAATAATATGGACATTATAACCCATTTTTAGGATGGATTGAACCCAACATGAGTCTCTATTTGTTATACTAATCTTAAAATTCATTCCAATACTTATCCAAAAGGTATTTATTAGTACATATAAACTATTTATCACCTATTTTACATCCATTCCTTAAGAACCAATCCTTAATTGTATCCTATAAAATATTATATATATATGATCCCATATTGGATAGTCTCATACCCCTATATGTTTTTTTAAAGTTTTTTTGGGACTTTTTATCCGTTATCCTTTAACTTGCACCTTAATCCTTCCTATTTACATTATCAAAAGTCAAATAATATGTATGGATCATCCTAGAATCATCATATAAATACAAGGTCTTTCCAAGACATTAAGGAATTAATATTTAATAAAGGAATCTATACTAAATATATGAATCAATATAGGGTATTTTTAACACCAAAGGTCTATCATAGATCCAAACTTCTTCATTCAAGTTGTGTTTCACAATACTTATTACTTGCATCACTTATCTATCTTAGTCTCTCTACACATTCCATTTTGTGAAAGGAGGTTAATTAGTATCTACTATTTTCATGGATAAATTCTATGGAAGAGGAGGTTTAAAATCCTTCTCAAGTTATTACATACACACACCACAAAACTATGTGGAGGTCTGATTTTAAGGGTACAAGATACATAGTTGTAATAGTACTTTGGCACTTTTACCCATCAATTATTATTATTATTATATTTATAAGTGTGAAATATATGTAAAATATAATATTAAATTATATAATTTAATCTACCCTACATATCTATAAATTTAAGGTATAGTCAGATTAGGAAGACACAAAAAATGAACACAAAAAAAATAAACTATGAAAATTTAAAGAGAAAGGCCTAATGGCATGTAATATGATCAATGAATGACAAACGTGATCAATTCATCAAGAATTTTTTAGGTGGGCATGTATATGACAAACCCATACAACTATGGGTGTGTCTTAAAACAATGTAGATGTATGAATCTAGGAGTAAGTTAAGCTAGTTAGCACAGTCAAAACATAGTCTTAAACTTACATAAAAATCAAGGTTCATGTGTTTCTCAGCCTCTTTGTCATTTATTACCTTACATTAAATTATTATTTTGACACTTAGTCTTGTTACTATATTTATCCAATCTACGTAGTTCTGAATATCATATTTCAGTTGTGTATGTTTACATATACTTAATTTTAACATGTGTATTACTATGTATTTTTGACTTGAGACTCTAAAATTATTTGATGCAGGAGCATCACTACCCCTTGTATTTATTAGTATAGTTTCTTGTCTAGAATTAATAGGGAGTCAATATAGTATATAGAAGTATATAGGAATCAAAATTTGATGTTAGGTCTTGGCCAAATTTGAGTTTTGATCCATTAGGCATTTTTCCTGCCTAAGTGGCCAATTCAAATATTTGAAATGATTTATATGGTTTTCCCAATTTTGGTGATGTTGTAAAAGGTCAAAGTGTTTTGATGTTGTGTGTAGGGTTTTCATGAGTAATTAAGTGTTGTTATAATATTTAGGCACTTTAATAACTTTCCTTAACAGATAGAGAGGAAGTTACAAAAGTTATAGGAGTTCTTGATATATGTAGGTGTTCTTGTTTGTAGCAATTCAGGGTCATCCAAGAAAAGATAAGGGTTACTTTAGGGGTTGGATTCAAAGGAAAAGTCAATATGTAAACCCCAAAAGTAAGTGAATAAAAAAAATTCTTGATTTTGATAACTAACTTGTGATCTTATTTTCTATTCATAAGCCAAAATAAGGACTGAGCATATATTATGAAGATCCCAAATAGAATAAGGAAATGATATAGAAACATCTTGTATTGAATTTTAAGTTCTGATGAAGATTTTAAGAATGTTTCTTAAGGATTTTGAATGTCACTTGGTGTGAGTTTAGGGCTAGAGGCCTATATTTCTTATATTTTATGTTTTGAATCAAGAAAGAAACTAAATGTTTTTATAAAGTATAAGTTGTATATTCTATAGGTGATAAAATGCTATCATTATCTAATTTATTTATGAGGAATTGATTACAAACTCTGTGTATGTATTTTTTGTGTTGAAAGAGTTATGTGTAGGGGATAAAATGTATTTTATGTTATAAGAAGCATGAGAATGAGATGACATAGTAAATATATTGTTGAATGTGTATTGGATATCAAAAGATGTTAATAGTTTATATTGATGTATATAGAATGAAATCCATTCAAAAGAACAAGGATCTAAAGAGTTTATTACATGGTAAGTATCTAAATATGCCCTATCTATTTTATGTCTTATGATTTATGAAATCTGTACATGCATCAATAGTGGAAGTGAGTGTTTGAAAAGTTAGTAGACTCCATAAACATAGAAAGGAAACTATTTTTAATACACTGAAGGTGTCATGTTATTTTGATTTATTCAATATTGTGTAATGAAGGAAATTATTCTAATATGTGAGCTCTCAAGTCTACTTAAAGTGGTATGTGTAGTCAATTTAAAGATAGTGGATACTTATTGATATTTTTACTTAATTCAATTTTTATTGCAATCCCATCTAGGTGTGAATGGAATGAGGAAGCTTTGTATGACAAGAAACAATGGTAGATGTGGATTTTTAAAAAAATGTATTTTTAAATGTATGGTCCCAAGATGAGCATGAGAGGGAGTCAGAAACAACTTCTAAATGTTTGTATGAAGTTGATAGGGTTTTATAGACTAAAGGATTTTATAAATAAGGTCATTTCTGTATAAGAATAACCATAATTAAGATTTGTTTCTTGATATCATGGAGTCTTGATATGGAGTAGATCATTAAATCTAAAGGTCATTCAAGTCAAATAAAAAGTATATCCTTTTTATAAGGTTCCATCAAGTCTAAAGTAGTAGTAGGTAGATTTGATATAGTTAAGACCTATTGTCAAAAATAGAATGGAGTGGGTAAATTGATATAAATAATAAATTAATACTTAGATTGATTTCCTATTTGTATGATGCACTATATTAAAAGGATAAAATCTTAAAGGATACATAGATGAATTATAAAAGGAGTAGTTGGTTCTTAAGGGCAGGTGGGCTGAGTTTTACCATCATGTATGTACATGAATGATTCATTGTTTCAAATGGATAAATTATAAATATCATGGGAATAAGTAAGGGTGAGGAATATATAAAGGGAAAATAAGATAAATTGTGAAGTGAAGTAAGGTCAAAAGGTCTATACAAAAGAGGTTGAACAAGGATATGTAAGGTAGAGGTGAGTATTTTTTATTCATTTTTCTTTCATCTTGACACTATTAATAATGATCTCTACATAATTTTTGTATTATAATGAGAAAAATTATGTGGAAATGGTTAGGTATATATTTGTGGTTGATTTTTAGTTTATGCATTGATTGGTTCATTGAAGGTATGATAAATATTGTTTGAAGAGACCGCTAAAGAAGATTTTAGGTAGTTATTTAGGTAGGTTGAAAGCTAAGAGAGTCTTAAGAAAATAGTAGGAGATAAAGAATCTCACAAAAAGAGAGTAAAGTGAATGATCAAAGACATTGATCTGAGGAGATAACTTGGATGAGAGATGGAGCAAGGTGCAATATACTTGCTTAAGGTGGAGCAAAGTGAAATAGACTTGCTTATGAGTATACAACTACCTATTATGAAGGACCATTTGAGAGAAGAAGATATAGGTAAAATACTTTTAGATGAGTAGGTATAAATATTGTTTTCAAGATTGTCAAATCATTTATCATGTATACAAAATGAGGAGAGTTTGAACTAATTTTTTGAGAAGGTGGGTATGCTAAAAACATTGGCCATAGAAAGGGAAGTAATTAAATAGGTACATCAAGAAGAAGAGGATGAAGAGGGTGAATAGATTAAGAGGTTTGAAGGATGGAAGAGGACACAAACAATATTATTCCCACAAAAAATAAATCCAAGTATGCAAAAACATGAGAGAGATTTCCAAGAAGATAAATAGGAGGTTGGTTTTATTAATTTGTGTGTTTCATATGTAGAATGGTTGTAGGAAAAGATTCAAGTGTTTAAGATGATTAAGTTGAAGATCAAAGGCTAGATAGATAACCTCAAAGGAGAGAGCAAGATAAAGAAGAAATAAGGAGGAGACAACTTAGGTAAGCACCACAAAGGTCTATGTCTCATATATAGACCTTGGGATCCAGGAGGATATTCCATTGTATAAGAGGTGATGCAAAGAACATCAAAGATCAATCACTTATAACTTTTAGGGAAAGTTTTCATTTACTTCTTGGCAGTAGGATGTAGGAGAATCACTACCATTGATATATATTAGTCTGGTTTCTTGTATGGAATCAATAAGGAGTCAATCTAGTCTTTAGGATTCTATAGGAATCAAATTTTGATGTTAGGTCTTGGTTGAATTTATGTTTGGACCCATTAGGATTTTTTATTACCTACATGGCCAATTCAAATATTTGAAATGATTTGTATTATTTCCTAATTTTGGTGATGTTGTAAAAGGTCAAAGTGTTGCGACCTTGTGTCATTAGGTGTTTCATGAGTAATTAAGTGTTTTTAGAAGATTTAGGCACTTTAGGAACATTCCTCAATGTATAAAGAGGAAGTTATAAAAGTTAGTTAGAGGAGTTCTTAATATATGTAGGTGTTCTTGTTTGTAGCAAGTCAGGGTCATCCAAGAAAGGAGAAGGGTCAATTCAGGTGTTGGATTTGAAGGATAAGTTTATATGTAAACCCCAAAATTAAGTGAATAAAAAAATTTCTTGATTTTGATAACTAGCTTGTGATCTTATTTTCTATTTATAAGCCAAAACAGGGACTAAGCATACATTATAAAGATCCTAGATAGAATATGGAAATGATATAGAAACATCTTGTAAATATAGTTAAGTTATGATGAATATTTTAAGAATGTTTCTTAAGGATTTTGAATTTCACTTGGTGTGAGTTCAGGGCCAAAGCACTCTATTTCTTATATTTTGTGTTTTGAATCAAGAAGGAAATTAAATTTATTTGTCAAGTACATGTTGCAGATTTTATAGGTGGTAAAATGATATCAATAGCGAATTTATTTATGATTAATTAATTATAGACTCTATGTATGTATTTTCTATGTTGAGAGAGTTTTTTGAATGGGATAGATTGTATTTTGTGTTATAATAAGTGTGAGAATGAGATGATGCATTAAAGATATTGTTAAATGTGTGTTGTATCTCAAAACATGTTAATGTTTTATATTGATTTATATAGAATGGATGCAATTCCCAAGAACAAGGATTTAAAGAGTTTATCTCATGGTAACTATCTAAATATGCACTATATGTTTTATGATTTAATAATTCCATACATGCATAAATAGTAGAAGTGAGTGTTTGAAAAGTTAGTAGACTCCATAAAAATGGATAGGCAACTATTCCTAATACATTGAAGGTGTCATGTTGTTTTTATTTTCTCAATATTATGGAATGAAGGAAAGTATTCCAATGCATGAGCTCTCAGGTCTACTTAGATTGGTCTGTGTAGTTGATTTAAAGATAGTGGATACTTATTGATCATTTTACTTAATTTGTTTCGTATTGCAAGTCCATATAAGTGTGAATATAATGATGAAGCTTTGGATGGTGAGAAATAATGGTAGACATGGATAGAACAAAATATTTTTTTTTTTAAATGCATGGTCTCAAGATGAGCATGAGATAGATATGAGCATGAGAGAGAGAGTCAGAAATAACTTCTAAATATTTATATGAAATTAATAAGGTCTATATAGACTAAAGGATTTTATAAATAAGGTAATTTATGTAGAATAATACCCATACTTGAGATTGGTTTATTGATATCATGGAGTATTGATATGGAGTAGACTGTAAAATTTAAAGATTATTCAAGTAGAATAAAAAGTGTATCCTTGTTATAAGGTTCTAGACTCCATCAACCAGTTCATCAACTAACTACCTCAACCATTCTTTAGATTGACAACTAGGAAAGATAATTATATGTTTTTATTAATTAGTTACTTTATTTCTATTTTTCAACTAACCCAACCCAAACCCACCTTCTAAAATGTCATTCTATAACCTCAGTAATCATTTTTTATTAACCAAACCAAAATCCATAGCAATTTTCAATGGTCACCTTGACCACCAATGGTCTGTCCCAACCACTGATAGTTACCCTAACCATTGATGGTCATGCTAACCACTGATGGTCACTATGTGACTAATAAATAAGAAGCTATTTTCTCACACTAGACCTTAGCCAAATCTAATTTTTTGACTCTTTGCCTGATCATAGAACCCTACCCTATTTTATGAACAATACCTAATATATTTAGTATTAATATCAATTTTGTTATTGCTATACTTAGTCAAATAAACCTATTCAATTATCAAGCTCTTATTTTATTTTATATTAGTATCTTGTGTTATTTATGTAATTACTTTATCTTTCACTTTTAGAACTTGATTGACTAAAAGTGTGGATTGAATGCCTCCAAGGAAGCTCATGCTTCTTGGATCTAGTTTCCTAGGTAATCCACCATAATATATAACTAATCAAACCATTTATTTATTATTTTGTTATCTATGGTTCATTTCTCCAAAGCCAAAGAGGAGTATCTACAACTATCTGGATCAATGTGCACACAATATACTAGGTTCTACTAATGACACCCTTCTTGAGTTTCTTCTCTCCTTCAAAATAATATAAGAAAATTTAATATAAAACACACATGATGGTAAAAATGACTATTATATTGAAGGAGAAGAGGAATATTATATGTAACTTCAAAAATATAATAACTTAAAACCTGATGAGGATGAATTATTGGATAATGGTTAACTAAAATTTAAAATCATTCAAATAATTCAAAACAAATAATAATAATAACAATAATTTCACATAGATTATTGATTGTTCATTATATTTTTATAATTATTTTATTAATTTTATTTTATTAAATCATTATAATACCTTAGGTCTTACTAAATTTTTGGTCTCTTGTCTCTTCTATTTTTTAATTTCTAAATCTGAATAGTCTAGAATAATGATATGTTATGCCATTTACTTTTCTTTTTTCACAATTTTAAATAATAAAATTAAATAATATAACAAGAATGGAATTTTATAATAAGGTAAAAAAATTACTATCATTAGTGTCCTTCATTGGTTGATCCTATCATGTGTAAAATTTCACACAAAAATCAAAATCTGAACATACAAAGCTTAAAAATTATCAATTTTTAGATATCTCACCCAATCTATACAAAGAAGTAATTAGTAATGTAGAATATATCTTTTCATGTTCTATATTATTCATACATACTAAATTATTTTACAAGTGTACATTTGATGAAACAAATATGTACAATATTTTCTATGCATATCTTATTCTATCTCTCACATGTCTTCTAACCATAATTCACATATATAGTGGGGGAATCTTTCTCATACATGGTCGTGACATAATTTATTATGTATACATCACATTGACACATGTTATGTATAATCCACATTTAAATATGAATTTCAACGGTACTCTTAATATTATGTAGGACATACATATCTCACATGGACTAAGATGTTGGAATTTCCTCTACCCAGTAGCCTTGCTAAATTGGGTGCATATTTTTTTCACAAGTTATAATATTTAAAGGTGTTATCATACTATGTCTCATATACTATTGATATATACACACTTTTAAAAATATCTTTCTAACATATTTATTTTACATTTTTTACATAGGTATGACATTCAATAGGATATGATCATGTTAAATATGTATGGTGTAGACTATCTTTATAGTTATATGATCTTTTATGCCATTGCATGTACATACTAGATTATAATTTTATTTCCTATTATTTATGGTACTTGGCCCTTGTTTGAAAATTTATTGAACATCTATATGATATCTTGTTTAGTATATACAACATTTGAACATGTCCATTTATTATATCCCTTGGCCTTCTATTTTGTGTGACACTAAAATATGTCCCTTGTTGGAAACTTTAACATGTCCTTTGCACATGGCCCATGGATATATTTTAATGTGTCCCTTGTATGTGTCCCTTATCCTTATTGTATGACATTTCTCTTCCATTTATGTGATGGATAATATTTATAAATTTTATGAGTTCCATGATCTGTATCATGAACTAATTTATAGGATTCTAATATTATTATTTATAATTCATTGATACATTTATATAGGCCATGCCTCATATGTTACATATATGATTCAAATGGTACATATATTACTATGGTGACATAAGTTTAACATATGATACATTGTTTAATGATTTCATATTGACTACACATGATAAAATTAAATTTTTATTTTGATATGAGTGAGTTTTAGGATAAAATCATCTCACCTCAAATAGGGTGCATTTCAATGGGATTTTCATACATGAGATAAGCCTTTCAAGATAAAACATCGGTCTTGAGTACAAAATACAATTTCAAAGGTTCAAAATGATCAAAATTAAATCATTGGTAAAAATTATGGGGGAAATATGCACTAACATTATAGGAACAAAATAAATATTCATATAGTTTTATGTGCATAATACATTAACAATTTTCAATCAAAATTTACAAATTTGAATCTACATACAACTATAGATTATACATTTATCAATGTGGTGATGGTATAGATTCATGGCATGCTTTAAATATTGCTTTCTATTAGTGAAAATGGTGGGGTCATTTATTTACTCCATTATATTTTGATCATTTATTAAATAACTAATGAACAAAGTGAAAATTGAATCTATAATCCATATACAGTGGTTGTTTTGGTTAAAGTGCATAATTTAAAACTTAGATTTTAACTTATATTTTTAGTGCCATATATCATTATTGATTATAAATACATTATAGATTATAACATATTTGACGTCTTTGGGTTATAAATACCAATAATACAAATTGAGGTTTTTACATCCCTTAATGGGTTTTATTTTATATATAATTTCAATTCAATTTGGTGCTTAATCACCCTCAGATTCACCATTGGTTAAACTAAGGAACCAAATACTCCAATTTTTTTCATGAAAAACACTGATATTTAATTAATCAATAAAATATCACATCCAAGAAAAGTTACAAGAGAAAAATTGGTGTCATGCATACATGTGTGCACCTTCCTTTTTATTTTCAATATTTTCAAAATCAGGTTAGATTTCAATTTTAAATTTCACATATGAGCATTAACTACATTTACATCATTGTAGGACTTTCCATGGAATACCTCATATGATTTATACCTTCTCACAAAGGCAAAGTGTGTTTTACACACTCAAGTATACATTTTAATTTACTCTAGCATTTCATTTGTAAACTAAATGGGGGATAATACAATCACTCAATGTTTTTTCATGAATACTTGGTTATGTTTTTTTTTTCCCCATTTCATTTTAATTGACTTAATCATATAATCTAAACCTATGTGACCACCTCACTCTATCCTAAGCACATATATGGGCATATTTATTTTATAAATTTATATATGATGCCTACAAAAATATTCTACATGATAAAATCCCTTATAAGTATTATTATAGACATCCTAGGTCTAAAAATTACAGGTTTCCCTTAAGGACTATAATTTACAATAGTGGAAAATGTTTATGTCCCCTATGGGACATTTTTTATCTTAGACTTTTTAATGGTCACTTTTCAAATTTTAACCCTCCCTTAAAATCTAGTCTGTAATTTTAGGATAGGTAACATGATTTTTTTCCATTTGAGATTGATATAAATATGCACTTAAGTCACTTTTTTCATCATTGGTAAATCACTTGGTAATTTCAATAAATAATCATACTTACACTATTGTACATTTAAAAAAAATACATATTATTCCCAATTTTAATTCTATATATTAGATAGTAGACAAATAAAATTCCATCTTTCTCATAGTTAGTTTTCTTTCATTTAATTTCACTTTGTAAAACTTAGTATTTTACTTTTATTCTACCTATCACAAATGGTTTACAACATCTTATTTCATTCCATCCAATTTATAATAAATTAGGATAATCATCACATTACTTCAAAATTATGATAAATAAAAACTCAAAAAAAGGGATCAAGTAATAAAAAATAAAAAAATATGTATAATTGACTGTGTCAAAGATAACCCAGGATCCCATCAATGGGATGCTTAAGTGAAGGTCCTATATCAATAGGTGAAAATGTAACATGTTGAGGTATAACATGTATATCGTTATCATATTCTAAAAACTATTCAATTAATGTAGAATATTTTGAATAATTAGTATAATTGAAATAATCATGTATGACCAAACAATTATAGTAGTCAAAGTAACATGTGGACTCCATTACATGTCAAGAGAATATACATAAGTTATTTATGGAATACACTAACAAGGTTGGTTTAAGACTAACACAAGATGTGATGAACTATATAATATATGGTTAACTCAAATATATCATTTACACAAAAAATATATAGAATTGGTCATCAAGGAAAATCAATCACTTATCATGAAAATGGAATTTTCATTGTTTGTGGAGGCTGAACTAGTGTAAGTTATAAAATAGAATAATATGGAATCACATTATCAAATGTATTGGGATATAGAAGGTAATAATATGGACATTATAACCCATTTTTAGGATGGATTGAACCCAACATGAGTCTCTATTTGTTATACTAATCTTAAAATTCATTCCAATACTTATCCAAAAGGTATTTATTAGTACATATAAACTATTTATCACCTATTTTACATCCATTCCTTAAGAACCAATCCTTAGTTGTATCCTATAAAATATTATATATATATATGATCCCATATTGGATAGTCTCATACCCCTATATGTTTTTTTAATGTTTTTTTGGGACTTTTTATCCGTTATCCTTTAACTTGCACCTTAATCCTTCCTATTTACATTATCAAAAGTCAAATAATATGTATGGATCATCCTAGAATCATCATATAAATACAAGGTCTTTCCAAGACATTAAGGAATTAATATTTAATAAAGGAATCTATACTAAATATATGAATCAATATAGGGTATTTTTAACACCAAAGGTCTATCATAGATCCAAACTTCTTCATTCAAGTTGTGTTTCACAATACTTATTACTTGCATCACTTATCTATCTTAGTCTCTCTACACATTCCATTTTGTGAAAGGAGGTTAATTAGTATCTACTATTTTCATGGATAAATTCTATGGAAGAGGAGGTTTAAAATCCTTCTCAAGTTATTACATACACACACCACAAAACTATGTGGAGGTCTGATTTTAAGGGTACAAGATACATAGTTGTAATAGTACTTTGGCACTTTTACCCATCAATTATTATTATTATTATTATTATTATATTTATAAGTGTGAAATATATGTAAAATATAATATTAAATTATATAATTTAATCTACCCTACATATCTATAAATTTAAGGTATAGTCAGATTAGGAAGACACAAAAAATGAACACAAAAAAATAAACTATGAAAATATAAAGAGAAAGGCCTAATGGCATGTAATATGATCAATGAATGACAAACGTGATCAATTCATCAAGAATTTTTTAGGTGGGCATGTATATGACAAACCCATACAACTATGGGTGTGTCTTAAAACAATGTAGATGTATGAATCTAGGAGTAAGTTAAGCTAGTTAGCACAGTCAAAACATAGTCTTAAACTTATATAAAAATCAAGGTTCATGTGTTTCTCAGCCTCTTTGTCATTTATTACCTTACATTAAATTATTATTTTGACACTTAGTCTTGTTACTATATTTATCCAATCTACGTAGTTCTGAATATCATATTTCAGTTGTGTATGTTTACATATACTTAATTTTAACATGTGTATTACTATGTATTTTTGACTTGAGACTCTAAAATTATTTGATGCAGGAGCATCACTACCCCTTGTATTTATTAGTATAGTTTCTTGTCTAGAATTAATAGGGAGTCAATATAGTATATAGAAGTATATAGGAATCAAAATTTGATGTTAGGTCTTGGCCAAATTTGATTTTTGATCCATTAGGCATTTTTCCTGCCTAAGTGGCCAATTCAAATATTTGAAATGATTTATATGGTTTTCCCAATTTTGGTGATGTTGTAAAAGGTCAAAGTGTTTTGATGTTGTGTGTAGGGGTTTCATGATTAATTAAGTGTTGTTATAATATTTAGGCACTTTAATAACTTTCCTTAACAGATAGAGAGGAAGTTACAAAAGTTATAGGAGTTCTTGATATATGTAGGTGTTCTTGTTTGTAGCAAGTCAGGGTCATCCAAGAAAAGATAAGGGTTACTTTAGGGGTTGGATTCAAAGGAAAAGTCAATATGTAAACCCCAAAAGTAAGTGAATAAAAAAAATTCTTGATTTTGATAACTAACTTGTGATCTTATTTTCTATTCATAAGCCAAAATAAGGACTGAGCATATATTATGAAGATCCCAAATAGAATAAGGAAATGATATAGAAACATCTTGTATTGAATTTTAAGTTCTGATGAAGATTTTAAGAATGTTTCTTAACGATTTTGAATGTCACTTGGTGTGAGTTTAGGGCTAGAGGCCTATATTTCTTATATTTTATGTTTTGAATCAAGAAAGAAACTAAATGTATTTATAAAGTATAAGTTGTATATTCTATAGGTGATAAAATGCTATCAATATCTAAGTTATTTATGAGGAATTGATTACAAACTCTGTGTATGTATTTTTTGTGTTGAAAGAGTTATGTGTAGGGGATAAAATGTATTTTATGTTATAAGAAGCATGAGAATGAGATGACATAGTAAATATATTGTTGAATGTGTATTGGATATCAAAAGATGTTAATAGTTTATATTGATGTATATAGAATGAAATCCATTCAAAAGAACAAGGATCTAAAGAGTTTATTACATGGTAAGTATCTAAATATGCCCTATCTATTTTATGTCTTATGATTTATGAAATCTGTACATACATCAATAGTGGAAGTGAGTGTTTGAAAAGTTAGTAGACTCCATAAACATAGACAGGAAACTATTTTTAATACACTGAAGGTGTCATGTTATTTTGATTTATTCAATATTGTGTAATGAAGGAAATTATTCTAATATGTGAGCTCTCAAGTCTACTTAAAGTGGTATGTGTAGTCAATTTAAAGATAGTGGATACTTATTGATATTTTTACTTAATTCAATTTTTATTGCAATCCCATCTAGGTGTGAATGGAATGAGGAAGCTTTGTATGACAAGAAACAATGGTAGATGTGGATTTTTAAAAAAATGTATTTTTAAATGTATGGTCCCAAGATGAGCATGAGAGGGAGTCAGAAACAACTTCTAAATGTTTGTATGAAGTTGATAGGGTTTTATAGACTAAAGGATTTTATAAATAAGGTCATTTCTGTATAAGAATAACCATAATTAAGATTTGTTTCTTGATATCATGGAGTCTTGATATGGAGTAGATCATTAAATCTAAAGGTCATTCAAGTCAAATAAAAAGTATATCCTTTTTATAAGGTTCCATCAAGTCTAAAGTAGTAGTAGGTAGATTTGAGATAGTTAAGACCTATTGTCAAAAATAGAATGGAGTGGGTAAATTGATATAAATAATAAATTAATACTTAGATTGATTTCCTATTTGTATGATGCACTATATTAAAAGGATAAAATCTTAAAGGATACATAGATGAATTATAAAAGGAGTAGTTGGTTCTTAAGGGCAGGTGGGCTGAGTTTTACCATCATGTATGTACATGAATGATTCATTGTTTCAAATGGATAAATTATAAATATCATGGGAATAAGTAAGGGTGAGGAATATATAAAGGGAAAATAAGATAAATTGTGAAGTGAAGTAAGGTCAAAAGGTCTATACAAAAGAGGTTGAACAAGGATATGTAAGGTAGAGGTGAGTATTTTTTATTCATTTTTCTTTCATCTTGACACTATTAATAATGATCTCTACATAATTTTTGTATTATAATGAGAAAAATTATGTGGAAATGGTTAGGTATATATTTGTGGTTGATTTTTAGTTTATGCATTGATTGGTTCATTGAAGGTATGATAAATATTGTTTGAAGAGACCGCTAAAGAAGATTTTAGGTAGTTATTTAGGTAGGTTGAAAGCTAAGAGAGTCTTAAGAAAATAGTAGGAGATAAAGAATCTCACAAAAAGAGAGTAAAGTGAATGATCAAAGACATTGATCTGAGGAGATAACTTGGATGAGAGATGGAGCAAGGTGCAATATACTTGCTTAAGGTGGAGCAAAGTGAAATAGACTTGCTTATGAGTATACAACTACCTATTATGAAGGACCATTTGAGAGAAGAAGATATAGGTAAAATACTTTTAGATGAGTAGGTATAAATATTGTTTTCAAGATTGTCAAATCATTTATCATGTATACAAAATGAGGAGAGTTTGAACTAATTTTTTGAGAAGGTGGGTATGCTAAAAACATTGGCCATAGAAAGGGAAGTAATTAAATAGGTACATCAAGAAGAAGAGGATGAAGAGGTTGAATAGATTAAGAGGTTTGAAGGATGGAAGAGGACACAAACAATATTATTCCCACAAAAAATAAATCCAAGTATGCAAAAACATGAGAGAGATTTCCAAGAAGATAAATAGGAGGTTGGTTTTATTAATTTGTGTGTTTCATATGTAGAATGGTTGTAGGAAAAGAGTCAAGTGTTTCAGATGATTAAGTTGAAGATCAAAGGATAGATAGATAACCTCAAAGGAGAGAGCAAGATAAAGAAGAAATAAGGAGGAGACAACTTAGGTAAGCACCACAAAGGTCTATGTCTCATATATAGACCTTGGGATCCAGGAGGATATTCCATTGTATAAGAGGTGATGCAAAGAACATCAAAGATCAATCACTTATAACTTTTAGGGAAAGTTTTCATTTACTTCTTGGCAGTAGGATGTAGGAGAATCACTACCATTGATATATATTAGTCTGGTTTCTTGTATGGAATCAATAAGGATTCAATCTAGTCTTTAGGATTCTATAGGAATCAAATTTTGATGTTAGGTCTTGGTTGAATTTATGTTTGGACCCATTAGGATTTTTTATTACCTACATGGCCAATTCAAATATTTGAAATGATTTGTATTATTTCCTAATTTTGGTGATGTTGTAAAAGGTCAAAGTGTTGCGACCTTGTGTCATTAGGTGTTTCATGAGTAATTAAGTGTTTTTAGAAGATTTAGGCACTTTAGGAACATTCCTCAATGTAGAAAGAGGAAGTTATAAAAGTTAGTTAGAGGAGTTCTTAATATATGTAGGTGTTCTTGTTTGTAGCAAGTCAGGGTCATCCAAGAAAGGAGAAGGGTCAATTCAGGTGTTGGATTTGAAGGATAAGTTTATATGTAAACCCCAAAATTAAGTGAATAAAAAAATTTCTTGATTTTGATAACTAGATTGTGATCTTATTTTCTATTTATAAGCCAAAACAGGGACTAAGCATACATTATAAAGATCCTAGATAGAATATGGAAATGATATAGAAACATCTTGTAAATATAGTTAAGTTATGATGAATATTTTAAGAATGTTTCTTAAGGATTTTGAATTTCACTTGGTGTGAGTTCAGGGCCAAAGCACTCTATTTCTTATATTTTGTGTTTTGAATCAAGAAGGAAATTAAATTTATTTGTCAAGTACATGTTGCAAATTTTATAGGTGGTAAAATGATATCAATAGCGAATTTATTTATGATTAATTAATTATAGACTCTATGTATGTATTTTCTATGTTGAGAGAGTTTTTTGAATGGGATAGATTGTATTTTGTGTTATAATAAGTGTGAGAATGAGATGATGCATTAAAGATATTGTTAAATGTGTGTTGGATCTCAAAACATGTTAATGTTTTATATTGATTTATATAGAATGGATGCCATTCCCAAGAACAAGGATTTAAAGAGTTTATCTCATGGTAACTATCTAAATATGCACTATATGTTTTATGATTTAATAATTCCATACATGCATAAATAGTAGAAGTGAGTGTTTGAAAAGTTAGTAGACTCCATAAAAATGGATAGGCAACTATTCCTAATACATTGAAGGTGTCATGTTGTTTTTATTTTCTCAATATTATGGAATGAAGGAAAGTATTCCAATGCATGAGCTCTCAGGTCTACTTAGATTGGTCTGTGTAGTTGATTTAAAGATAGTGGATACTTATTGATCATTTTACTTAATTTGTTTCGTATTGCAAGTCCATATAAGTGTGAATATAATGATGAAGCTTTGGATGGTGAGAAATAATGGTAGACATGGATAGAACAAAATAATTTTTTTTTTAAATGCATGGTCTCAAGATGAGCATGAGATAGATATGAGCATGAGAGAGAGAGTCAGAAATAACTTCTAAATATTTATATGAAGTTAATAAGGTCTATATAGACTAAAGGATTTTATAAATAAGGTAATTTATGTAGAATAATACCCATACTTGACATTGGTTTATTGATATCATGGAGTATTGATATGGAGTAGACTGTAAAATTTAAAGATTATTCAAGTAAAATAAAAAGTGTATCCTTGTTATAAGGTTCTAGACTCCATCAACCAATTCATCAACTAACTACCTCAACCATTCTTTAGATTGACAACTAGGAAAGATAATTATATGTTTTTACTAATTAGTTACTTTATTTCTATTTTTCAACTAACCCAACCCAAACCCACCTTCTAAAATGTCATTCTATAACCTCAGTAATCATTTTTTATTAACCAAACCAAAATCCATAGCAATTTTCAATGGTCACCTTGACCACCAATGGTCTGTCCCAACCACTGATAGTTACCCTAACCATTGATGGTCATGCTAACCACTGATGGTCACTATGTGACTAATAAATAAGAAGCTATTTTCTCACACTAGACCTTAGCCAAATCTAATTTTTTGACTCTTTGCCTGATCATAGAACCCTACCCTATTTTATGAACAATACCTAATATATTTAGTATTAATATCAATTTTGTTATTGCTATACTTAGTCAAATAAACCTATTCAATTATCAAGCTCTTATTTTATTTTATATTAGTATCTTGTGTTATTTATGTAATTACGTTATCTTTCACTTTTAGAACTTGATTGACTAAAAGTGTGGATTGAATGCCTCCAAGGAAGCTCATGCTTCTTGGATCTAGTTTCCTAGGTAATCCACCATAATATATAACTAATCAAACCATTTATTTATTATTTTCTTATCTATGGTTCATTTCTCCAAAGCCAAAGAGGAGTATCTATAACTATCTGGATCAATGTGCACA
Source organism: Torreya grandis (assembly GCA_037957365.1). NCBI lineage: Eukaryota > Viridiplantae > Streptophyta > Pinopsida > Cupressales > Taxaceae > Torreya > Torreya grandis. The sequence continues at coordinate 2,433,945 of JARHVA010001631.1, read as the reverse complement.
CAATATACTAGGTTCTACTAATGACACCCTTCTTGAGTTTCTTCTCTCCTTCAAAATAATATAAGAAAATTTAATATAAAACACACATGATGGTAAAAATGACTATTATATTGAAGGAGAAGAGGAATATTATATGTAACTTCAAAAATATAATAACTTAAAACCTGATGAGGATGAATTATTGGATAATGGTTAACTAAAATTTAAAATCATTCAAATAATTCAAAACAAATAATAATAATAACAATAATTTCACATAGATTATTGATTGTTCATTATATTTTTATAATTATTTTATTTATTTTATTTTATTAAATCATTATAATACCTTAGGTCTTACTAAATTTTTGGTCTCTTGTCTCTTCTATTTTTTAATTTCTAAATCTGAATAGTCTAGAATAATGATATGTTATGCCATTTACTTTTCTTTTTTCACAATTTTAAATAATAAAATTAAATAATATAACAAGAATGGAATTTTATAATAAGGTAAAATAATTACTATCATTAGTGTCCTTCATTGGTTGATCCTATCATGTGTAAAATTTCACACAAAAATCAAAATCTGAACATACAAAGCTTAAAAATTATCAATTTTTAGATATCTCACCCAATCTATACAAAGAAGTAATTAGTAATGTAGAATCTATCTTTTCATGTTCTATATTATTCATACATACTAAATTATTTTACAAGTGTACATTTGATGAAACAAATATGTACAATATTTTCTATGCATATCTTATTCTATCTCTCACATGTCTTCTAACCATAATTCACATATATAGTGGGGGAATCTTTCTCATACATGGTCATGACATAATTTATTATGTATACATCACATTGACACATGTTATGTATAATCCACATTTAAATATGAATTTCAACGGTACTCTTAATATTATGTAGGACATACATATCTCACATGGACTAAGATGTTGGAATTTCCTCTACCCAGTAGCCTTGCTAAATTGGGTGCATATTTTTTTCACAAGTTATAATATTTAAAGGTGTTATCATACTATGTCTCATATACTATTGATATATACACACTTTTAAAAATATTTTGCTAACATATTTATTTTACATTTTTTACATAGGTATGACATTCAATAGGATATGATCATGTTAAATATGTATGGTGTAGACTATCTTTATAGTTATATGATCTTTTATGCCATTGCATGTACATACTAGATTATAATTTTATTTCCTATTATTTATGGAACTTGGCCCTTGTTTGAAAATTTATTGAACATCTATATGATATCTTGTTTAGTATATACAACATTTGAACATGTCCATTTATTATATCCCTTGGCCTTCTATTTTGTGTGACACTAAAATATGTCCCTTGTTGGAAACTTTAACATGTCCTTTGCACATGGCCCATGGATATATTTTAATGTGTCCCTTGTATGTGTCCCTTATCCTTATTGTATGACATTTTTCTTCCATTTATGTGCTGGATAATATTTATAAATTTTATGAGTTCCATGATCTGTATCATGAACTAATTTATAGGATTCTAATATTATTATTTATAATTCATTGATACATTTATATAGGCCATGCCTCATATGTTACATATATGATTCAAATGGTACATATATTACTATGGTGACATAAGTTTAACATATGATACATTGTTTAATGATTTCATATTGACTACACATGATAAAATTAAATTTTTATTTTGATATGAGTGAGTTTTAGGATAAAATCATCTCACCTCAAATAGGGTGCATTTCAATGGGATTTTCATACATGAGATAAGCCTTTCAAGATAAAACATCGGTCTTGAGTACAAAATACAATTTCAAAGGTTCAAAATGATCAAAATTAAATCATTGGTAAAAATTATGGGGGACATATGCACTAACATTATAGGAACAAAATAAATATTCATATAGTTTTATGTGCATAATACATTAACAATTTTCAAACAAAATTTACAAATTTGAATCTACATACAACTATAGATTATACATTTATCAATGTGGTGATGGTATAGATTCATGGCATGCTTTAAATATTGCTTTCTATTAGTGAAAATGGTGGGGTCATTTATTTACTCCATTATATTTTGATCATTTATTCAATAACTAATGAACAAAGTGAAAATTGAATCTATAATCCATATACAGTGGTTGTTTTGGTTAAAGTGCATAATTTAAAACTTAGATTTTAACTTATATTTTTAGTGCCATATATCATTATTGATTATAAATACATTATAGATTATAACATATTTGACGTCTTTGGGTTATAAATACCAATAATAAAAATTGAGGTTTTTACATCCCTTAATGGGTTTTATTTTATATATAATTTCAATTCAATTTGGTGCTTAATCACCCTCAGATTCACCATTGGTTAAACTAAGGAACCAAATACTCCAATTTTTTTCATGAAAAACACTGATATTTAATTAATCAATAAAATATCACATCCAAGAAAAGTTACAAGAGAAACATTGGTGTCATGCATACATGTGTGCACCTTCCTTTTTATTTTCAATATTTTCAAAATCAGGTTAGATTTCAATTTTAAATTTCACATATGAGCATTAACTACATTTACATCATTGTAGGACTTTCCATGGAATACCTCATATGATTTATACCTTCTCACAAAGGCAAAGTGTGTTTTACACACTCAAGTATACATTTTAATTTACTCTAGCATTTCATTTGTAAACTAAATGGGGGATAATACAATCACTCAATGTTTTTTCATGAATACTTGGTTATGTTTTTTTTTTCCCCATTTCATTTTAATTGACTTAATCATATAATCTAAACCTATGTGACCACCTCACTCTATCCTAAGCACATATATGGGCATATTTATTTTATAAATTTATATATGATGCCTACAGAAATATTCTACATGATAAAATCCCTTATAAGTATTATTATAGACATCCTAGGTCTAAAAATTACAGGTTTCCCTTAAGGACTATAATTTACAATAGTGGAAAATGTTTATGTCCCCTATGGGACATTTTTTATCTTAGACTTTTTAATGGTCACTTTTCAAATTTTAACCCTCCCTTAAAATCTAGTCTATAATTTTAGGATAGGTAACATGATTTTTTTCCATTTGAGATTGATATAAATATGCACTTAAGTCACTTTTTTCATCATTGGTAAATCACTTGGTAATTTCAATAAATAATCATACTTACACTATTGTACATTTTAAAAAAATACATATTATTCCCAATTTTAATTCTATATATTAGATAGTAGACAAATAAAATTTCATCTTTCTCATAGTTAGTCTTCTTTCATTTAATTTCACTTTGTAAAACTTAGTATTTTACTTTTATTCTACCTATCACAAATGGTTTACAACATCTTATTTCATTCCATCCAATTTATAATAAATTAGGATAATCATCACATTACTTCAAAATTATGATAAATAAAAACTCAAAAAAAGGGATCAAGTAATAAAAAATAAAAAAATATGTATAATTGACTGTGTCAAAGATAACCCAGGATCCCATCAATGGGATGCTTAAGTGAAGGTCCTATATCAATAGGTGAAAATGTAACATGTTGAGGTATAACATGTATATCGTTATCATATTCTAAAAACTATTCAATAAATGTAGAATATTTTGAATAATTAGTATAATTGAAATAATCATGTATGACCAAACAATTATAGTAGTCAAAGTAACATGTGGACTCCATTACATGTCAAGAGAATATACATAAGTTATTTATGGAATACACTAACAAGGTTGGTTTAAGACTAACACAAGATGTGATGAACTATATAATATATGGTTAACTCAAATATATCATTTACACAAAAAATATATAGAATTGGTCATCAAGGAAAATCAATCACTTATCATGAAAATGGAATTTTCATTGTTTGTGGAGGCTGAACTAGTGTAAGTTATAAAATAGAATAATATGGAATCACATTATCAAATGTATTGGGATATATAAGGTAATAATATGGACATTATAACCCATTTTTAGGATGGATTGAACCCAACATGAGTCTCTATTTGTTATACTAATCTTAAAATTCATTCCAATACTTATCCAAAAGGTATTTATTAGTACATATAAACTATTTATCACCTATTTTACATCCATTCCTTAAGAACCAATCCTTAATTGTATCCTATAAAATATTATATATATATGATCCCATATTGGATAGTCTCATACCCCTATATGTTTTTTTAATGTTTTTTTGGGACTTTTTATCCGTTATCCTTTAACTTGCACCTTAATCCTTCTTATTTACATTATCAAAAGTCAAATAATATGTATGGATCATCCTAGAATCATCATATAAATACAAGGTCTTTCCAAGACATTAAGGAATTAATATTTAATAAAGGAATCTATACTAAATATATGAATCAATATAGGGTATTTTTAACACCAAAGGTCTATCATAGATCCAAACTTCTTCATTCAAGTTGTGTTTCACAATACTTATTACTTGCATCACTTATCTATCTTAGTCTCTCTACACATTCCATTTTGTGAAAGGAGGTTAATTAGTATCTACTATATTCATGGATAAATTCTATGGAAGAGGAGGTTTAAAATCCTTCTCAAGTTATTACATACACACACCACAAAACTATGTGGAGGTCTGATTTTAAGGGTACAAGATACATAGTTGTAATAGTACTTTGGCACTTTTACCCATAAATTATTATTATTATTATTATTATATTTTAAAGTGTGAAATATATGTAAAATATAATATTAAATTATATAATTTAATCTACCCTACATATCTATAAATTTAAGGTATAGTCAGATTAGGAAGACACAAAAAATGAACACAAAAAAAATAAACTCTGAAAATTTAAAGAGAAAGGCCTAATGGCATGTAATATGATCAATGAATGACAAACGTGATCAATTCATCAAGAATTTTTTAGGTGGGCATGTATATGACAAACCCATACAACTATGGGCGTGTCTTAAAACAATGTAGATGTATGAATCTAGGAGTAAGTTAAGCTAGTTAGCACAGTCAAAACATAGTCTTAAACTTATATAAAAATCAAGGTTCATGTGTTTCTCAGCCTCTTTGTCATTTATTACCTTACATTAAATTATTATTTTGACACTTAGTCTTGTTACTATATTTATCCAATCTACGTAGTTCTGAATATCATATTTCAGTTGTGTATGTTTACATATACTTAATTTTAACATGTGTATTACTATGTATTTTTGACTTGAGACTCTAAAATTATTTGATGCAGGAGCATCACTACCCCTTGTATTTATTAGTATAGTTTCTTGTCTAGAATTAATAGGGAGTCAATATAGTATATAGAAGTCTATAGGAATCAAAATTTGATGTTAGGTCTTGGCCAAATTTGAGTTTTGATCCATTAGGCATTTTTCCTGCCTAAGTGGCCAATTCAAATATTTGAAATGATTTATATGGTTTTCCCAATTTCGGTGATGTTGTAAAAGGTTAAAGTGTTTTGATTTTGTGTGTAGGGGTTTCATGAGTAATTAAGTGTTGTTATAATATTTAGGCACTTTAATAACTTTCCTTAACAGATAGAGAGGAAGTTACAAAAGTTATAGGAGTTCTTGATATATGTAGGTGTTCTTGTTTGTAGCAAGTCAGGGTCATCCAAGAAAAGATAAGGGTTACTTTAGGGGTTGGATTCAAAGGAGAAGTCAATATGTAAACCCCAAAAGTAAGTGAATAAAAAAAATTCTTGATTTTGATAACTAACTTGTGATCTTATTTTCTATTCATAAGCCAAAATAAGGACTGAGCATATATTATGAAGATCCCAAATAGAATAAGGAAATGATATAGAAACATCTTGTAAAGATTTTTAAGTTCTGATGAATATTTTTAGAATGTTTCTTATGGATTTTGAATGTCACTTGGTGTGAGTTTAGGGCTAGAGGCCTATATTTCTTATATTTTATGTTTTGAATCAAGAAAGAAACTAAATGTATTTATAAAGTATAAGTTGTATATTCTGTAGGTGATAAAATGCTATCAATATCTAAGTTATTTATGAGGAATTGATTACAAACTCTATGTATGTATTTTTTGAGTTTAAAGAGTTATGTGTAGGGGATAAAATGTATTTTATGTTATAAGAAGCATGAGAATGAGATGACATAGTGAATATATTGTTGAATGTGTATTGGATATCAAAAGATGTTAAGAGTTTATATTGATGTATATAAAATGAAATCCATTCAAAAGAACAAGGATCTAAAGAGTTTATTACATGGTAAGTATCTAAATATGCCCTATCTATTTTATGTCTTATGATTTATGAAATCTGTACATGCATCAATAGTGGAAGTGAGTGTTTGGAAAGTTAGTAGACTCCATAAACATAGACAGGAAACTATTTTTAATACACTGAAGGTGTCATGTTGTTTTGATTTATTCAATATTGTGTAATGAAGGAAATTATTCTAATATGTGAGCTCTCAAGTCTACTTAAAGTGGTATGTGTAGTCAATTTAAAGATAGTGGATACTTATTGATATTTTTTCTTAATTCATTTTTTATTGCAATCCCATCTAAGTGTGAATGGAATGAGGAAGCTTTGTATGACAAGAAACAATGGTAGATTTGGATTTTTTAAAAAAATGTATTTTTAAATGTATGGTCCCAAGATGAGCATGAGAGGGAGTCAGAAACAACTTCTAAATGTTTGTATGAAGTTGATAGGGTTTTATAGACTAAAGGATTTTATAAATAAGGTCATTTCTGTATAAGAATTACCATAATTAAGATTGGTTTCTTGATATCATGGAGTCTTGATATGGAGTAGATCATTAAATCTAAAGGTCATTCAAGTCAAATAAAAAGTATATTCTTTTTATAAGGTTCCATCAAGTCTAAAGTAGTAGTAGGTAGATTTGAGATAGTTAAGACCTATTGTCAAAAATAGAATGGAGTGGGTAAATTGAGATAAATAATAAATTAATACTTAGATTGATTTCCTATTTGTATGATGCACTATATTAAAAGGATAAAATCTTAAAGGATACATAGATGAATTATAAAAGGAGTAGTTGATTCTTAAGGGCAGGTGGGCTGAGTTTTACCATCATGTATGTGCATGAATGATTTATTGTTTGAAATGGATAAATTATAAATATCATGGGAATAAGTAAGGGTGAGGAATATATAAAGGGAAAATAAGATAAATTGTGAAGTGAAATAAGGTCAAAAGGTCTATACAAAAGAGGTTGAACAAGGATATGTAAGGTAGAGGTGAGTATTTTTTATTCATTTTTCTTTCATCTTGACACTATTAATAATGACCTCTACATAATTTTTGTAGTAGAATGAGAAAAATTATGTGTAAATGGTTAGGTATATATTTGTGGTTGATTTTTAGTTTATGCATTGATTGGTTCATTGAAGGTATGATAAATATTGTTTGAAGAGACCGCTAAAGAAGATTTTAGGTAGTTATTTAGGTAGGTTGAAAGCTAAGAGAGTCTTAAGAAAATAGTAGGAGATAAAGAATCTCACAAAAAGAGAGTAAAGTGAATGATCAAAGACATTGATTTGAGGAGATAACTTGGATGAGAGATGGAGCAAGGTGCAATATACTTGCTTAAGGTGGAGCAAAGTGAAATAGACTTGCTTATGAGTGTACAACTACCTATTATGAAGGACCATTTGAGAGAAGAAGGTATAGGTAAAATACTTTTAGATGAGTAGGTATAAATATTGTTTTCAAGATTGTCAAATCATTTATCATGTATACAAAATGAGGAGAGTTTGAACTAATTTTTTGAGAAGGTGGGTATGCTAAAAACATTGGCCATAGAAAGGGAAGTAATTAAATAGGTACATCAGCAAGAAGAGGATGAAGAGGTTGAATAGATTAAGAGGTTTGAAGGATGGAAGAGGACACAAACAATATTATTCCCACAAAAAATAAATCCAAGTATGCAAGAACATGAGAGAGATTTTCAAGAAGATAAATAGGAGGTTGGTTTTATTAATTTGTGTGTTTCATATGTATAATGGTTGTAGGAAAAGAGTCAAGTGTTTAAGATGATTAAGTTGAAGATCAAAGGATAGATAGATAACCTCAAAGGAGAGAGCAAGATAAAGAAGAAATAAGGAGGAGACAACTTAGGTAAGCACCACAAAGGTCTATGTCTCATAAATAGACCTTGGGATCTAGGAGGATATTCCATTGTATAAGAGGTGATGCAAAGAACATCAAACATCAATCACTTATAACTTTTAGGGAAAGTCTTCATTTACTTCTTGGTAGTAGGATGTAGGAGAATCACTACCCCTGATATATATTAGTCAGGTTTCTTGTATGGAATCAATAAGGGGTCAATCTAGTCTTTAGGATTCTATAGGAATCAAATTTTGATGTTATGTCTTGGTCGAATTTATGTTTGGACCCATTAGGATTTTTTATTACCTACATGGCCAATTCAAATATTTGAAATGATTTGTATTATTTCCTAATGTTGGTGATGTTGTAAAAGGTCAAAGTGTTGCGACCTTGTGTCATTAGGTGTTTCATGAGTAATTAAGTGTTTTTAGAAGATTTAGGAACTTTAGGAACATTCCTCAATGTAGAAAGAGGAAATTATAAAAGTTAGTTAGAGGAGTTCTTAATATATGTAGGTGTTCTTGTTTGTAGCAAGTCAGGGTCATCCAAGAAAGGAGAAGGGTCAATTTAGGTGTTGGATTTGAAGAATAAGTTTATATGTAAACCCCAAAATTAAGTGAATAAAAAAATGTCTTGATTTTGATAACTAGCTTGTGATTATTTTCTATTTATAAGCCAAAACAGGGACTAAGCATACATTATAAAGATCCTAGATAAAATATGGAAATGATATAGAAACATCTTGTAAATATAGTTAAGTTATGATGAATATTTTAAGAATTTTTCTTAAGGATTTTGAATTTCACTTGGTGTGAGTTCAGGGCCAAAGCACTCTATTTCTTATATTTTGTGTTTTGAATCAAGAAGGAAATTAAATTTATTTGTTAAGTACATGTTGCAGATTTTATAAGTGATAAAATGATATCAATAGCGAATTTATTTATGAGTAATTAATTATAGACTCTATGTATGTATTTTCTATGTTGAGAGAGTTTTTTGAATGGGATAGATTTTATTTTGTGTTATAATAAGTGTGAGAATGAGATGATGCATTAAAGATATTGTTAAATGTGTGTTGGATCTCAAAACATGTTAATATTTTATATTGATTTATATAGAATGGATGCCATTCCCAAGAACAAGGATTTAAAGAGTTTATCTCATGGTAACTATCTAAATATGCACTATATGTTTTATGTTTTATGATTTAATAATTCCGTACATGCATAAATAGTAGAAGTGAGTGTTTGAAAAGTTAGTAGACTCCATAAAAATGGATAGGCAACTATTCCTAATACATTGAAGGTGTCATGTTGTTTTTATTTGCTCAATATTATGAAATGAAGGAAATTATTCCAATGCATGAGCTCTCAGGTCTACTTAGATTGGTCTGTGTAGTTGATTTAAAGATAGTGGATACTTATTGATCATTTTACTTAATTTGTTTGGTATTTCAAGCCCATATAAGTGTGAATATAATGATGAAGCTTTGGATGGTGAGAAATAATGGTAGACATGGATAGAACAAAATAATTTTTTTTTAAATGCATGGTCTCAAGATGAGCATGAGATAGATATGAGCATGAGAGAGAGAGTCAGAAATAACTTCTAAATATTTATATGAAGTTAATAAGGTCTATATAGACTAAAGGATTTTATAAATAAGGTAATTTATGTAGAATAATACCCATACTTGAGATTTGTTTATTGATATAATGGAGTATTGATATGGAGTAGACTGTAAAATTTAAAGATTATTCAAGTAAAATAAAAAGTGTATCCTTTTTATAAGGTTCTATCAAGTTTGAAGCAGTAGTAGGTAGATTTGAGATAGTTAATACATATTGTCAAAAATACAATGGAGTGGCTAAATTTAGATAAAGAAGAAATAAATAATTAGATTGATTTCCTATTTTTATGATGCACTATATTGAAAGGATAAAATATTGAAGGATAGTCAGATGAATTATAAAAGGAGTAGTCAGTTCTTAAGGGCAGATAGGCTAAGTTTTATTATTAGACATGTGCATGAATGATTTCTTGTTTTAAATGGATAAATTATGAATATCAAGGGAATAAATAAGGGTGATGAATCTATAAAGGACAAATAAGATAAATTGTGTAGTTAGAACCAAGATATGCAAGGTAGAGATGAGTATTGTTTACTCATTTTTCTTTCATCTAGACATTATTTGTAATGACCTCTACATATTTCTCATACTATGATTAACGTATGATTTTATATGAATTATTTCAGAATTTTTCATCTTGGTGAGGAATGAGTTATTCCCCAATTACATCAATACTCTTAATTAACAATTAACATTCTATTTAACCTTGGAACATTGTTGCCTTTTTTGTCATGACATATTAATTTAACAATACACTTTGGGACCTCCACTATGTAATTGGTTTGAACTATTACATAAATAATGATACCTAATAAAATATTTATACACTTTATCACATTATTATTATCTTGATTAATGACTATATTGTTAGGTAGAGTTTTAAAACATTCATAATAAAATATCCATTTATTCTAAAAGATTGACATCCAATATATATTCTTCATAGAAGAGTCAATATCTTAGTTGACAAAGATATCTCAACTACAGTCCTAAATGTGATTTCGATCATACTAATTCTACCAATCTATACATAAAAGACAAAATAATCTCAAACATTGGAGATTTGAACATAGTCTTCAACTCAAGATCATTCTTCACCACAAAGTGTCTATGTAGTGATCTGATCTATGTATCACATTTTAAAATATTAGAAATATTTAATGGTTTGGAATTTTTAGATCTAGTTAACACATTGATTAGGCCTAAAATTTCCATTTCAATATTAATATCCACCTCCCAACTGAATGGTGATTAGTTTTTCTTGAAATATGCAATTATCTATCATCATAAAGTGATTTACACATCCCTCATTATTATGCATCAATACTCAATGAGAAACTAATCTAGAGATTTTAGTTTACATCAAGGATGAGTTTTAATTCATCATCTTGTTCAAATCTCCATAATTGATTTGTCTCCCTATCAACATATCTATTAACATATAGTTTGACATTATCCTTGATCAGAATCAACATTATCTTCTCATTACATGTTATATCCAATTTTGGTGGAAAATATCAGTGTCGATTGTAATCAAATATGTTGACATATGTTATTTTTACATGTCATGCCGTTGAAAGATCATCATTAAAAGATATCCATTTCCATAAATTATGGACCTAATACAATTAAAATCCATCCACGTCCTACTTACATTTCTAATTACATTGATATTTCCATGTCTTTATTAATTATAGTTAATTTTAGATTTTCTAAATTGTCTTTAAATGGTCTTATATTTGCTTTTAGTCCCTAGGTATGGTCTGAATTAGTGGTATATATATATTTTATGTATTTTATTAAGTTGTGTAAATTAAAAGTATAAAACATAGTTTTTATTTTAACTCATTAGCCAAGACTTTGTCTAGAACAATAGGTATGTTTTGTTTATGTCATAGTTCTTAGTTCATTTTATTTTGTTTATGTTTATAGGTTTATTTAAGCCATTTTATTATCTATGGTTAAATTCAAATAAAGTTTTCTTTTAGTAGTCATTAATTCTTTAGTATTTTTATATTTTTAGGTTTATTCAAGTTTAAGGTCATCTGTATATTAAGATGATCAAAATAGTCCTTTTGGGTCTATAGTAAAATATTCATCAATAATACCAAAATAGATTCATCCATGTACAAATTTGTCATTGTAAAGGATGCATTCTCAGTTGAAATTGACATCCAAAATGTCAAGTGTCAAGACCATAAAATTCACAAAAATCTCAAAGCAAGGTATGATTTAGACATTGAATCTGAGCAAGCTTGACCTCAAAAATTTCAATGCTTATCTAAAAATTAATACATCAAGAAGTTAAAAATAAATTAATTATATCACTATATTGGAGGATAGAGGTAACAAAAGCTAGATGTTTTAGAACCTCTCATTAGCCACTAGTGATGGGGCCACTTCTACTTTAGTGACACATTTAATTTTTAGTTATGTGTTTGATTTTAGTTGTGGGTGAATAAGAATAGATAATGTATAAATATTCACATTTGTAATAAGTGAACTAAAAATTCCTTTGTAACTTCTCTAAATATGTGATAGTAAAGAAAACTAGTAACTATACTACACATCGTGATGTGGTTTGTTGTGAGCCACTTATAAAACCCTTATTTTTGTGGTTATTAGTAATCCAGTTGAAAACCATCCCATTTTGGTTGTTGGTAAGCCATATGTAAAACCATCAATAAGGTTTTTGATTATTTTATGAAAATCACTAAATCATGATTAAAAGAGTAGATATGTGATAGATGTTTTCCCCATATTCATAATAATAGCGTGTAGACTAGGGGTTAATATTATTCACAAGGGGTGAATTTTAAGGTGTGTTCACATTATTAAGTTTTTAATAACATAAATATTGTTAATTAAAATAATATTATGATAATATATTAGGTTTTTAAGTCTATGCTAAGTGAATTATTAATATAACTCACGTAGTCTTAACTGGAGATAAATATGGATATTTATTGGTTAAGTAAATATCCTTATTTATAAGTTAAAGTTTCCTATATATTTGTTTAATCATATAAATTATTTAACATAGTGTGTGAAGAATTATATTATTATTATTTTTATTCTTTGTTGGTGTCTTCTCTATTGTATAAACTCTAGGTTTTACTAATAATGCCAACACTATGGCTACTCGAGCTCTCACATATTATGGCACTTCCTCATGCCTCTACTCTTGAGGATTTTTTTACTCAACAAGGTGCTATTAAGTTTATTCATAAACATTATTCTCAACATGTCCATGCACTTCCTATTTTAGGGTCATGATTAGCTGCCTAGTTTCATGCATGGCTATGAGGATCTGATTGAACTTCATAGCTTACTCTATAGTGAATAGATTTGGATCACCTAGAGGATTAGTATTTTAGGTAACCTCACCTCTAGGTATAACATGAACTATTATTATTCTTGATTAATAATATAATTTTTTTTGTTAGTAGACACATTAATTCCTAGAGTTTGAGCCTCAACTTTGATACCATAATGTAACAATCCCACTAGGTTTTATTAGAATAGGGTAATTTTTTATTTTTACAATTAATTAAAAAAATTAAAATAATAAATTTCTTCATGATGAAACCTAAAATAGTGATATTTAACTAAATAAATTAGTTATTTATCTAATGATCACAATCATTTTATCAATATCAAAAACAAGCACAACACCAATTCTAAAAATAAAGACTACGCTTATTTCATAAAATTATTATTATAAATTTAGCCATGGATGATACAACATTATAGAAAACTATTGAAATTATACATATGAATAAAAATTATAGTATAATCATAATAAATGTCATAATAATACTTTACAATGATACAAATCTTTATGGAGCATACAAATCTTAACAAACTAGTAATATCCATAAGTAATTTCAAGTGTAGTCTCTAGTGTAGTACTACTAAGAGGAAGGAGAGAATCATTTGAGTGATTTTTCACATGAACCATATACCATCAATCCCCCACACAATATCTCAACTAGGGAATGGTCCTCCCTTCATAGATGGGTAGATAATGATGCGGGAATCTAGAGTGACAAACTAGAACCCATGTGTTGTAAGATAACTAATACATGATGTATATCATAAATAATGTAATGACCTGTGTGTAGGTGGGATGCTCCCACTATGGTAGGCCGCATTCAAGATGCTCTTATTGGTTTGTCAAGGCCCTAACCTAGGAGGTAATGCCTGATGACTCTATAGGATGGTCCAAGGGGTCCTAAAAGAGGACTCAGATCACCCTAAGGCTTTTGGCATGATAGCCAGGCCTCTTTGTGGTATCAAAGCTAGGTATCACGGTCGAGCCCTAAGAAATGGCCTCCATCTAGGGAGATGTTCCCCTTGAGGTATGCTAATGAGTCTGGGCCCCACTGAGTCAGGTATGCCATGTCAGCTAGGCCTCCAGGTAGTGGCATCATCGAGAGATCCTGGTGGCTAGCCTATAAAGGGTCTTAGAAGAGGACCCAGATCACCCTAAGGCTTTTGGAATGATGGTCAGGCCTCTTTGTGATACCTCAAAGAGGCTTGGCCATCACGCTAAAATCCCTAGGTTGATTTGGGTCATCTTTTAAGACCCCATATAGGCCAACTACCAAGATCTCCTGATGATGCCATTACTCAGAGGCCCAACTGATGTGGCATACCCCACCTAGTGGGGCCAAAGCCAACTGTCATACCTCAGGGGGAGCATCCCCCTAGATGGAGGCCATAACCATACCTACCTTTCACAAGGTTCAATCACAAGACCTAGCTCTGATACCATGAAGAGGCCTAGCCATCACACCAAAATCCCTAGGGTGATTTGAGTCCTCTTCTAAGACCCCTTGGACCATCCTGCAGAGTCATCAACCATTACCTCCTAGATTAGGACCTTGACAAACCAATAGGGGCATCCTGAATGGGACCTACCATAGTGGGAACATCCCACCCACACATAGGTTATTACAGTCCACCCACCCAAAGAAGGTCTCAACCTCGAGACCTATGATCAGTGAACTAAATGGCCTAGCCATCATAGTATAAGCCCTAGGGTGATATGATTCGTCTTCTAGGACCCCTTTGACCATCCTATAGAGTCATCGAGTATTACCTCTTGGGTTAGGGCCTTGACAAACCAATGGGAGCATCTCAAATGGGGCCTGCCATAATGGGAGCATCCCACCCATACATGGGTCATTACAGTCCACCCACCCAAGGAAGGTCTCAACCCTGAGACCTATGATCAATGAACCAAGTGGCCTAACCATCACAACAAAAGCCCTAGGGTGATTTGGGTCCTCTTTCAAGACCCATTATAGGCCACCCACTAGAATTTCTCAATGATGCCACTACTTAGAGGCCTAGATAACATGGCATACCCCACCTATTGGGGCCCAGGCTAGCTGGCATACCTCAAGGGGAGCATTCCCCCAGATAAAGGCCATAACCATACCTGCCTTTCATAAGGCTCGACTGTGAGACCTAGCTCTGATACCATGAAGAGGCCTAGCCATCATGCCAAAATCCATAGGGTGGTCTAAGTCCTCTTCTAGGACCCTTTGGACCATCTTGCAGAGTCATTAGGCATTACCTCATGGGTTAGGGCCTCAACAAACCAATGGGAGCATCCTGAATGGGGGCCACTATAGTGGGAGCATCCCACCTACACATGGGTCATTACATTAATATAAACTTCTTATAAAATTAGTCCAAGCAAAATAGAAAGATATAAATATTCCTAATTGTTTCATAACTAAAAATTGATTGATTTATTTTATTCACTTCTATATTTAACCATATTAAGGATACTGACTAAGCATTCATAAATTTTAGATAATTCATATGACTTGTTTAACTATCAATAAAAAAATGTGCACATGCACATACACACATGCGCACTTGTGCACGCACGCACACTCACACACACACACACACACACACACACACACACACACACACACACACAAGCGCGCGCGCGCGTACGCACAAATTTGGTACACCCCTAATTATGAAAAGTATTATGTTATTCAATTAAGGTATCTTGAATACATATATTTATATGAATATAAATATAGGGTTAGATTTAATTTCTACCAAATTAAATAATATAATTACTCTTACAACAATGTATGCATATTTGATTATGATATGCCTAACTTAAATCTACAAGTATAACATAGGTAAATATACATAATCAAACACATAACCATATAACTAAGTTTTAATTCTTCAATAACAATGGAATTTTGACTTATACGACTTTGCTTAAGTCCAACTAGCTTAAATCGCTATATTACATATAATTGAAAAGACACTCGACCACATCATAATAATATAGGTAGATTGACCTTAGTGAATTGACCATAATTTCATTCATTCCATATATATAAATGAAACTTTAGTATATAACCATAAATAATGCCCATTCTAATTTCAATTCCATTTTCTATTTTAAATAAATAAATAAACTAGAGTGGTAGATTTATGCACAAAGCCAAAATATGTGTATAAAATATCTATACATTGACGTATTCATATCCAGAAACACTTAATAGAGACATGAAGTCATATGAATAAGCACTTGTATATTTATACTATTCCGGTCTTTCTATCTACAAGTTTTGTATAGGAAACAACAATATTTGTTTTATAACTACCTGAGTAAATTTAATCCCTTACCCAATATCATACCCTATGTGCGATTAAATAATTTTAACCATTCATCATCATAATGAACTGATTGATGGTATATATATTAGAGTGGATGGGATTTTAACATTTTTATAAATAATGAGCTTTAAATTGAATAACCCAATCAATATATATTAAATGGGGAAGGGTATGACTCCAAAACAATTTTTTATGATAGATTTTTAATCCCTACCAACCGATCCTTCACCTAGGTAAGTAAAAATACACAAAACTAAACAAGAGTAATCCCTTTTATTCAATAAGATTTTTAATTTGACCCAAAAAAATACATGTAATTTTCCACATAAGATCATAATTAAACCCAAACTCATATCCATGTATATAACTCAACTTAGTATAAAATTATATTGAATAAAAATTCCAATGTCTTAAATAGTATACTAAATGATAAACACATCAGAGTCTTGCTTTTATACTTTGTTAATCAACATTATGTAACCTTTTAATTATTTGTAGGGTTTAAATTTTTACCCAAGATAAAGCTTAGAAATTTCACCCAAAACTCGATATTTAAAATATATCATAAATAACACACATAATTTAAAAACTATGCATTATATACGATTTTTGTAGAGTTTAAGTTTAATATCCAGGTTGGTTATGTTGTTCAAAATTGTTGATATGTAATGGATTGTTTCAAAAATGGGGGTTTTATTGTTTCCTTATTATGAAATTAAATAACAATGGCTTATATATATATATATATATATATATATATATATATATAAGCCATTGTTATTTAATTTCATAATAAGGAAACAACAAAACCCCCTTTTTTTGAAACAATCCATTACATATCAACAATTTTGAACAACATAACCAACCTAGATATTAAACTTAAACTCTACAAAAATCATATTGGTCTTCTCCAAATCCTATCTTGAACCTCTTTTACCCTTTCTACCTCTATCTTTTATGCCATGTCATATCATCTTAGGTCTTCCTTCTTCTATTTTATTCCATTGCATGTTATTTTTTTAAAACTATAATTCCCAATCTCTCTAAAAAAATTAATGATTAAGTCAATGCATGAAAAAAAGTAACTAACAAAAACTAAAAGTCATCCTTATTTTTCTCATGTCAATCCATAGTAGAGTGTAAGTTTTGGCATAATCACAGTTAACAAAAGTCAAAAACACTAAACAAACCATAATATCTCAAACATTACATTAATCAATATAATAATAATAATAATAATAATAATAATAATAATAATAATAATAATAATAATAATAATAATTCTATCTATACACTATGTAATATATCCTCAACTTCATTAAAGTCCTTATGCATGATAACAATGACTTCACGGAATGCTCTAAACACTATAATTATTAGAAATGAAATTGACCTTTTTAACATTGACTTAATAAAATTCATTCAAACATTATAACATTAACCAAACATAATGACTTCCCAATAATCATCAACAATGCAACTAAATTCCCTACTAATGTACTAAGTCATTTATAATTCTAAAAACAATCACACACATATATCTACCCATAGATAGGTGCAAGACATACAAAAATGCAACTAAATTCCCTAGTAATGTAAAAAGGAATTTATAATTCCAAAAATAATCACAGATATATATCTATCCATAGACAATAGAAAGACATACAATAATGCAACTAAATTCCCTAGCAATGTACTAAGGTATTTATAATTCCAAATACAATTAGACACACATATCTATCCATAGATAGTTGCAAGACACACAATAGACATTTCATGGATTCTAACTACTTGTTATAACAACATCATACATAAGATAAGCTAAATATGTCAAAAAAAATGTAACACATAACCTTATCTAATCACAAAAAGAAATAATCAAGATCAAATATAAAAGCATACTAGAAGTCATTCAAATGTAGATAACACATTAACAATAAAAGACATACTAAAATCTATCAAAATAAAAAAATTGATCAAAGCATATTAAATTATCATGGTGTGTGTGGGTTCTTAGTATTTAATCTATCATTCCCCAATGCCTCCATATATGCCACCCTCTCTGATGATGCCCTCCCTCCATCACACTCTAAAGGATGGATCTATCCTAAATCTACCTCACAACAATGAATGTGGTTAGCCCAAAATAATATAAAATCCATAACATACTACTATAATAAAATAAATAAACATGATCAACATGTACATAATATACAAGTATAGCTAACTCCAAAGTTAACAATCATGTAAATTAAGTAACATATAACTATCCATACATCAACATATGAAATCCAACTTAACTAAAATACTAATTGGTCAAACAATAACCATAAATTACAATAATCAATTGGTTATTAGGTCTAGAGAGAAAACAAAACATGACATGTCATGGTACATACATTCTCACTAGAACCATTATCAATCATAACATTATGTATAGGTTGATGATAAATGTATGCTCTAATAAATAATGTGTGAAGATATGAATCATCATCCACAATTTCAATCTCATCAAGTTTATTATAAGGTATTTCAACCATAGGAGGTATAGTTCATGTAAATATGCCAATAATACCATCTAATGAGTGCCCATAATGTGGTGGAGGAGGATGTGCATTTTATGTCATTTTTAATTCCAAATATTTCTAAGATTGGTATGTTAAATATATTATGGTTTATATGGTCACCAATTTTTGAACCTAAATCCTTTAGAGGATCATCAAATATAATCTAATTTTTTAAATAAATAATATATTTAATCTTGTGTTTAAAGGTATAACATATATTTGTATAATTCCCAACACCTTAGTAATATTCTCAATATGCATTAACATTATATCCTTTTGGTAGAGGTTGACTCATATCAACCTCTATAGGGGGAAGGAGAGATATGATATGACACTCTAAAATATTCTTCATTAACAAAGTTAGAGACTTAGGTAATCATATAAATTTTATCATGTGTGCATCAGATAAGATGAGATGATTAGGTTATTATGACTCTACATTAACCGTTGTGATTACTTCATTTTTGGTTTATCTAGGTTTAAAATTTTATCTTGGTTTGATATGAAACTTGATATTAGATATAATTAGTGTGGTTTCTACATAATTAATCTTGATAAAGGAAATACGTTTCATTTTTTGATCTCAGGCAATATGACATAAGTCATCAAAGGATTCAAAATTTTTGAAGATAATGGATTCATGTAATAGTGCAAAAAAACTTTAATTAAATATTTGTCAATGCTCTTTATCTTATATTGGATTTTTAATTTTGGAAAACATAAATTTTTATCTCAAAAAGTATTCATTAAAAGATTCATTGGTTCTTTTTTTATCTTAGCAATTTGTGCACATGATATATTTTTAGTGATGCGTATAAAGAAATGTGCTAGAAAAATATTTGATATAGGTTTGGATGCTTTCATATATTGGATTTGTAATTATTATTACCATATTAAATAATAATATTTTAATATCCTTATTAATAATTTGTTAAAAAATTTATCATTTTAATATCCTTGTTAAAAGATGTTGTTCACGATCACCCTTGCCATCATTAAATGTGACCTTTAGAGAAACAAAACATGTTATAAATGGGTCTATAGATATTTTAAGTGTTATAGGATTATGAAATACAAAATTTTTAATTAATAATATCATTTTATTTCAAATATTTTTATAAAATTTTGGTAATCTTGGCTTCCAAATCTTGAATAACTTAGGGAAGAGTTTGCATAGTTGACCCATTGGGATTTAGATTTGAGATTTTAGAAGTCACCAAAGGGGATTTGAATATGGGTTAAGTTGATATAAGAGTTTAAATTATTAATTGAGTTGCAATATCAATTATTCCCATAGAGGATGTAGCAAGAGTTGTACCATCTAAGGGTTCTCCATATTAGATGTGGATGAACTAACCTTAACATGTTTATTTATTTCTTCTTATGTAACATGTAAGAATGAATTATTTAATTATTAGTTTGTATTTAAATGGTTGATTAAGGATTATTTATATTCATTTTTAAAATGATATTTCTTCATATCTTACGTATTTAATAAATGCAAAAAAAATATGCCAAAATAAATGAATAAAATTACACCTAAAACTTAATGAAATCAGATTCCTTGATAGGCTAGAAACCCTAGAGTAATATAGGATTTGCATGACAAGACTCAGAGTTTAGGTTTAACCATTAAAAAAAATGAGTATCTAAGTTAAAGGGATAGAATATCATAATCAAATGGATGAATACAAATATTTTAGTGTAGGCCAATTAAACTTATTCAAATAACATAATACACTGAATCTAGAAAATTACTAAATATGGAAAGTGTAATGATAATTAATATTTGATAATTATAATAGAAGGAAGGGATAATACTTAGTTTATTTATATATGTGTAGGACCTAAGTTATTCATAAGTGGAATTAGGTTGGTTGATGTTCATGAAGTCTTTATATTCTATAAATATTACTTTTGGAGACTTAGACACTTACATTGACTTATTAACACTTACATCAACACTTATTGTAAATAATATTCACTATATTTTAAAATGAATACCTATCCCTATTAGGGTTTTATATCACCTTTCTATTTATGTATTTGGATCATGTGCATATGCTCTGTATGATTTTGTATATCTCAAACCCTAGTTCCTCATATTTGGTTAGGTCACCTTACCAAAAATTGGTTAGTGAGTTCACAAAGTTGAGACAATGTCTAAGAACCCTCTATCAATGAATGTTGCCTACAATTTTAATACTCCAAGGAGGGACTTCAACATATGAAGTTATCCTCTAATTGGGCTTGTGTGTGTATAAGGGTGAAATATTATATATTTGAGGTAATGTAATGATCTAGCTTGTAACTTGACAAATACCACTCATGGTTTATTATTTAAATTCTTTAAACCTATAATATGACTTATCATATGACTAATATATAAATATGTAAGAATAGGGTAGTAAAACTCAATTGTGTAATTTATTTAATGAGCTTGAATATGTGTTTTCTTGGTATTTTATAGAGGTGTGCTTGATAATGATGAATTGTAATTTTTTGTATTTATATTATTTCATGTAATTTTTTGCTTTAGTTATAAGAAAGAGAGAAAAGAAACTAAATACGAGTGTGGTTGAAAAACCTATTTATTTGTGCATGCATTGAATTAGAAGACTATGAAGAACTCCTCTTTGGCTTGGGGTATGACCTACATAAGAAAGAGACTAAATAAAGGTTGTGTTAGTTAGGTAGGAAGGTGGATTGCCTAGCAAGATAGATCCAAGAATTATATGACTTTTTTAGAGGTTGTCAATCCAAATTTTAAAACAAGTTAATATTTTTGATAAAAGAAGGTTGTATAAAATAAATGAAAGTACTCAAGAAAAATGAAATTACTAATTTTTAAAATAAATGCTTATTTTAACATTATGACATTAAGTTGAATGTTAAACTATCAAAATATGGTTGAGGTATGGCTAAAAGTTAAAAAAATAGGGATTTTGGTTGAGGTTGAGAAGGGGTTTTTGCTTACTAATTTTAGGTATCTGATTCTACACAGTGACCATCAATGGTTATGGAAACCATCGACGGTTAGGATTGAAGGTAAAGGTAATTGTCAGCAGTCGAGATGATCATCGATGGTTACTATGTGTTTTTCATAGCTAATTGATTCTTGATAAAATAGGTTATTGGTTGATTATAAAAGGGTTATGTAGGTTGTTGGAGGTTAGTTAAAGGTTTTGAGGGCTAGAGAGAGCCTCAAAGGTATCAAGGGTAAAGGTTTGGTACTTAGGTGGTAGAGAATGGTCAATGGATGTTTATTAAAGATGGGGTGTTTGGAGTTGCAAAAATTTTAAAACTAAATAATTGAAACTTAAAACAAGAATAATATACTTATTTTGTGGTTGATAATTGATAGCTTAGAGAATTAATAGAGCTTAGAAGATTTTAATTTGCTTCAAAAGCTTTCTTGGGCTTACCCAAAGTAATAAGAGTATTTACACAAAAAGTTTTGATAAATCTTTTGATTGTTTCCCCCCTGTTTCACCTTTTAATCTTCTCTTTTTATATGAGGAGGTAAGAGGTGGAAGTCAAGGTGAAACTAAGACATATAAATATAATTATCCATGTAAAGGCTCATAACAAGATTTAGATGAGTTATATTTAGAAAAGGTTAGCAGATGATTGCATGCTTTTGATTAAGAGGTAGATCTTAATTTTCAATGATCGAGTGTCTTTAGGTCTAACTATTTATGGTCACCCTAATCTTTTATGATCAGGTTTTAAAGGAAAAGGGTTGTGAAGGATAAATTGAGTTAGTTTAGTGAAACTAAGTATAAATGGGTTTGGTTAGGCCTGATTGGTATAGATTGGTCCCAAGGGGGTCCTAGGTAGGTCTAAGGTTATTTTAAACATTCAAAAATGTAGGTGTGCATATTTACGGTGTCTACATTTTTCCCATTTTTATTTTGTAACTTACATGAATGAGCTAAAAAATAAAAAATGGAGTATGGTTCAAGGTTTGGTTTGCCCAAAAGTAGGAGGAGGTGTTCCCACTCAAACATAGATTTGATGAGTTAAAAATAAAATTGGCTTAGGGTTTGATACATGGTAGTTAGTAATGGGGGAATGATAGGCTAGGCACTTGAGACATAAATGTGTGCACAAAGTATGACAAAAAGGTACAATACCTAAGATCACACATAGACTAGGCTACCAATGTTGGTAAAAATAAGGGTCGGTACTAAGGACAAGTCATAAGTGAATTGTATTACTATTGGTAGGCATGGTGGTCGTGATCACTTGTAAACACAAGTCTCTTAAGTGATTTCTATGTTTTTATGGGTATCTACGGTAAGAAATGTTCTCAGGGAAAAAATAAATGGGTTAAGTGTCATGAATATCTAAGGTAAGAAGTGCTATTGAAAAGACACAAGTAGGTCTAGTATGTACGAGGTGTAATAAAATTAAAAAAAGGCAACATGGTAATGTTATCATTGTGGTCAAAGGACTAGGCAAAAATTATTATAAATATCATGATAGATGGTTGGGTTAGAATAGGTGGGTAAAAGGTTGGTTGGGAATGGATGATATGACTCTAGATATATTAGGTAAGTAGATGCTACCTACATAATTCGATGGATTAAATATCCATAAAGAAACTTTAGGCCCAATGTAATTCTTCAAGCAGGTCAAGGTTGGTAGATAAAGGTAATTTCTTGGCTGGTGGTATTCAAGTTGTTTGCCCAATTTATGGTACCACTTGGTTTGGTAAAAAGGTGCCCCATTTCCTAGTGAAAGGGTGTAAAGTGGGTAGCTAGGGGAATTAATGACTCAAGAGGAGAAGACATAAATTTTGACAAGTGGCTATGAAATTAGGAGGCAAAACACTTCGATCAACAAAGACCATAATGGCAAGATGGGTGGGCTTATAGAAATAAACCCTTCATGATTTACTTTATTTTTAGTTCAATGGTTACAACAAGGTAACTTGATCACATTATGTTAAGTAAGTTCAAAATATCTTGATTTAATAGAGGGTAAAGAGGAAGATGGGTAAAAATGGAATCTTCTTGTGAGATTAGCATACCTCTTCTACAGGTTACCAAAGAGTCAATATAAACAAATCTATGTCATATAAGGTGTAGATTGATCAATGCAGAAAGTCTAATTATGAGATCTAATTGTGGCTTTCAAAATTATTACTTTTATGAGAGTTGATTGTAACTTTAAAATTTTATTTTTTTTGACTTTTGGGTCTTTTACTTATTTTGATTTTACTTGGAAGGTTGGGGAAGTTGATCAATGCAAGAAGCTTATAAGAAATTTTTAACTTTGATAAATGCTTTATTCATCCATCCTTCAAGGGAGTGGTCTAAATTTATGTATTTTGTTCAAATATTTTTGATAGTTTTCCTTCAAGGGAGTAGTTCACCTTATGTTTTGAAATTTTGAATGAGTTTTCAATAGTTGTCCTTCAAAGGAATAATCTATGAATGCTAAGAATGACCTATGGTTTTTTTTTTACGTTAATATTATTTGACATAGACTTGTTTAAACATGCTCAAGGGGTTACCTTTATGAAGACAAAAATATGAACACAAGAAGGTTTAATAGGCGAAAAGAGGTTTCAATGACAATGACCATGGGAATCTGTCCTGAAGAGGGATAAAAAGTACTATGAGAATCATGCCATGGGTAGAGCCATGGTACCCATAGCTCAATATTAGGCTATGACTATGATGGATAATCACATGATTCAATTGTAGTTAGCTACCCCTAAGAAGAGGGAAATGAATATCATTGTAGAGGATGAGCTTAAGCTAGATATAAGGTGACCAATAACTTAGTTTAACAAAAAAATGCAAAGCATTTAGGGGTTTAAGTTCTGATATGCCCTATATCCATGCTTGCATATATGGTTGACATAATTTAGGAGAGTAGATGTACCCCACTTACTTTCCAATACTTGATGACATATGGAAAAAATTTAGGTTGACAAAAAAGGTGAGGTTAGTTAGGTGATATTTTGGTGGAGAAGGGTAATCTCCAATGGTTGGGGCAGAATGTGACTCTCAAATAGGTTGGGTGGTGTAAAATGGGTTTCCCTAATTTGGTATACCACTTGGTTTAGGTTGGGTTGATAGGAAATTTACTCCCTAATATGTTAGGAAAAATGTGACTCCTAAATAGGTTGGGTGGTATCAAAATAGGTTACCCCAATTTTGTATACCACTTGGTTCAGGTTGAGTTGATAGAGAAAGGTAATCTACAATAGGTTGGGGATAAGGTGATGGAAAAATAGGTTGGGTGGTATCCAAATGGGTTTCCCCAATTTGGTATACCACTTGGTTTAGGTTGAGTTGATGAAGAAAGGTAATCTCCAATAGGTTGGCGAGAAGGTAACTCCCAAATAAGTTGGGTGGTGTCCAATTGGGTTTCCCTAATTTTTTATACCACTTGGTTTAGGTTAGGTTGATGGAGAAGGTAATCCCTAATGGGTTAGGGAGAAGGTGACTCCCAAATAGGTATGATTGGGTGAAGGAGAAAGGTAATCTCTAACATTTTAGGGTTGGTTTGTTGATAAGTTGAGGCAAAAATGCCAAGGGTAGTTTGGTTAATTTTTAAGGTATGGTTTAGGTTGATAAATACTTAAAGCCATATAGAGAGAAAGTTCCCCTAGTTTTCCCTTTCCATGGATATTCAAATATGGGAAAATAATCCCAAGGTGAGGTTTTGTGTAATAAGAGGGTTTAGGAGCAGTGAACATGACTTTATCCACCTTTCAAAAGGGGGTGTTATTTGTTAGTTGTTATTTTAGAGTTCAAGCTATAGGTGGTGGTTCAGGGAGGATCACCATTATGGTGCTATGGTGAGAAAAACATTGTTGGGTCAGATTTGGATATGTTTGAGGTCCAAAAATGATGTTAGGTACATCATCATGAAATAGAGGTGGGTTAGACAAGAGTGTCAAATTGTTTCAATGAGGGAGCTTAGGTGAGGTTTGGGTAGATTGGATAAAAGGGTAGTTGAGATTCAAGAAATTTTAAATGGAGGGGTGATGTTGATTTTTGTTGATAGATAAATTACTTATGGTTGGATTAAAAGTTGCGTTGATCATAGTTGAAGGATTTGGTTTAGAGGATGGTTTGATTGGTTGAGGGAGGTAGGATGAGTGGTTGATATAGCTTATTGGTTGGGTTTTTATTTTTTTTAGTTTGTTTAGAAAGGTAAGGTGACAAATATTTGACCCTATTCAAAAGGGAATCAAACCAAAGACAATGTCATTAGGTAGATGAAAATTAGTTGATTATAGAGGAATTGAATGGATTTTATTTTAATTGATGTTGGGTTGGCTCTATTAAAAGGGGAAGTGGAAGAGGTGGGTTGGTTCCTTAATGATGGTTTTACAAGAAAGTTAAGAAGGCTCTTCTTGGTCAATAAGTGGGTGGTTTAAGGTTAATTCTTCCTTAGTGATTATTTCAAAAGGAACTTGAAAAGGGTGTACTTGGTTAATAAGTGATTCAGTTTGGGTTTTGATTATGGTTCCCCTAGTTATAGATGCACTAAGAACTAAATCTAATAAAGAGACCTTATTGTGTTGAAGTATTTGGTCATGGGCTTACACAATAATGGGTATAAAAAGAGGTTCAATGATTTATTGCTTGAAGACATTCAAGGCTAGGTTGGGAGAAACATGGAGGGTATCATTTAGAACCTCCTTTTTATGGATAAGGTTTTGGATGATCATCTTAAAAGACCCACATCTATCTACCACTTGTTCATTTGTGTGATGATACATACAAAACTCATTCTCTATGAACCAAATGGGTTTTGGAAGTGAAGCATTGATGGGTTTAATTTGAGGGAGTCTAATAATAGAGTACCCTAAAATTTTGTCAAGGATTAAGGTTTATGATTCCCCTAGTGGGGTATACTACCTAGGAAGAGGGTAAACCAATGGATCTTGAGGTTGCAAGCTAATTAGCTGGTTTGGTAAAGTTGGTTGGTCAAATAAGTTTGGTTAATTTGACAATTTTGAGGGATTTGATGGGTTGGGTATGCTTGATAAGATTAGTAGGTTAGAAAAATTTATTTGATAATTATTGGTTTGAATTGGTGAGGTTGGTTGGTTTAATAAGATTGGTGGGTTCAAATAGTTTGGTTGATTGTATAAGGTAGATAAGGTAGGTTTTTTTGAGAGGTTGGATAAGGTTGAGGTATTTGATAGATTTGACATATTTGATATGGTGGGTATGTTTGATATGGTTGGGTGGTTTAAAAATTTTGATTGGTTCAATATGGTAGGTTGATAGTTATTGGTTGGATTTGATGGGGTTGATAAGGTTGATAAGGTTGAGAAGGTAGGTAAAGTAAGTTGGATTGATAGGTTTGATAACATTAGTAAGGGTGATAAGATTGATTGATTATAAAATTTTATTTGATAGTTATTGGTTGGATGATTATTGGTTTGATTTGATGAGGTTGATAAAGTAGGTTGATAGTGGTTAGGTTAATAGTTGTGGGTGGTATGACTAGGGGAATAGACCAAGTCTTGGTTTTGAGATAAATAAGGTTTCCAAAAAGTGGGTATAGGTGATTGATATGATGGTTGAGATAGGTAATAAAAAGTTTCATGTGGTTAAGGTAATTGATATACTAGTTGGGATGGGTAACCCAAAGATTGGTGAGGTTGAGATAGTTGAGTTGGTTTATGACAAGGGTCTAATAAGGGTTGAAAGGTTATTGGTTGGTTGAGGTGATGATCAAGTGTTTGTTTAAGGGTTGTTAATTGGTTGTAGTTGAGGTTGAATTTATTTTTGATGAGGTTGGGTTGGTTATAAGTGAGGTTAGGTTGATTGTAGGAATGGTTGGGTTGATTGTAGGTAATTTTGGGTTGGTTTTAGGTAGGGTTAGGGGTATAAGTATATCTTGATGTAAGGTAACTCTTTAAGGTAAGAGGGTTGTCTTCTAGGAGTCTAACAATGTTAGGTTATCCTGAATAGAATATAGATGGGCTCCCCATTAAAAAAGGTAATGGAGATGAGGTAGGTGAAGGTAAGATGGTATAATATTACCAAAAAGAGTTATATTCTTCAAAAATTAAACAAAGAGAAATCAAGAAAATGATCAAATAAATATAACACATGCTAGAGTACATTAAATCCCATGGTTAAATTTAATCTCACTTTTAGATTATGCCTTAAGTTATAAGAAAGTGTGATAGAAGTTGGCTTGTAGATTAGGTACTATAGAAGTAGTATATGGTTAGTTTCAAGTTTTTTAGGTGCTCAAACAAATCTTTATTAGAATCAATATATGGCTTGGTGTTGGGGCCTACCCCCTCACTTCACACACCAAAACAATAAGGGTGTTGGGTGCTTAGATAATATATATTGATATCCAGAGTTTATACTCAACTAGAGACATGAGTTAGTTCTCCCCTTAGTAATGACATCCAAGTAGGATTGTTGAGAAAGGGTAAGGTTACCACTAGGTGATGAAATCCTACTTGGGACTTGTCTGAAATTGTCTTGATGTTTAATTGATGAAAGTGGTTTGGCTAGTGTGTGTAGCAAAAGTAATTATATGATAAAATTACTATGATTTAATATAAAGTGAAATAATATTAAAAGGAAACAATATATGCAACTAATTTTAAGCCTAAAAGAAATGTTAGTTTCAATTATGAGCACAGATAGAGAGAAGAGCACACAAAATCAAAGAAAAACATAAGTAGAGACTCAAGTGGTCCCCATAGGTATGCCAAAATGTTTCATGTAATTTTTCACTTTAGTTCTAAGAAAGAGAGAAAAGAAACTCAATATGGGTGTTGTTTAAAAAATTATTTATTTGTGCACACATTGAATCAAAATACTATGAATAAATCCTCTTTGGCTTGGGAGGATGAACTTCATAGTAAAGAGACTAAAGAAAGGTTATGTTAGTTAGGTAGAAAGGTGGATTTCCTAACAAGCTAGATCTAAGAAGTACACAAATTTTTTGGAGGTTGTCAATCCACCTTTTAAAATAAGTTAATGTTGCTAATAAAATAAGGTTACATAACATAAATGAAATTGCTCAAGAAAAAGGAAATAAATACTTTTCAAAATAAATCCTTATTTTAACAAGATGACATTAAGGTGAATGCTAAATTGTCAAAATATGTTTTAGGTGTGATCAGAAGACAAGAAAATAAGGTTTTAGTTGAGGTTGAGAAGTGGTTTCTACTTGTTGATTTTAGGTGTCTGATTTACATAGTGACTATTAGTGGTCAGGGTGACCATCGACAGTCTGGATTGAAGGTGAAGGTGACCATCAGTGGTTAGGATGACCATTGATGCTTACTATGGGTTTTTCATAGCTTATTGATTCTATATAGAATAGGTTATGGGTTGGCTATAAAAGGGTTGTGTAGGTTTTTGGAGGTTGGTTAAATATTGTGAGGGCTAGAGAGAGACTCAAAGGTATCAAGGGTAAAGGTTACTCAGGTAGTTGAGAGTGGTCAAGGGATGCTTGGTAGAGATGGGGTGTTTAGAGTTACAAAAATGTCAAAAACTAAATAATTAAAACTTAAAACAAGAACAATATACTTAGCTTGTTGTTGATAATTGATATCTTGGAGAAGTCATGGAGATGAGAAGGCTTTGATTTCCTTGGAAAGTTTTCTTGGGCTTGCTCAAAGTAATAAGAGTATCTACACAAGAAGTTTTGATAATTATCCTGATTGTTGTCCCCTCATTTCACCTTCTAATATTGAATTTTTATACGAGGGAAGAGGTTTAAGTCAAGCTACAACTAGGCCATCTAAATATAATTTGTCCATGCAAAGGCTCTCAACAAGATTTAGATGAGTTATATTTATAAAATGTCATAAAATGATTACATGCTTCTAATTAAGAGGTGGATCTTGATCGTCAATGGTTAAGTGTCCATAAGGCTGATTGTTGATGGTCACCCTAACCATAAATAGGTAGGTTCTAGAGGAAAAGTGTCCTGAAGGTGAAATTGAGTTAGTTTGGTGAAACTAAGTTTGGATGGGTTTGGTTAAGCTTGATTGGTGTATATTGTCCCAAGTGGGTCCTAGGTAGGTCCAAGGGGATTTTTGACATTCAAAAATGCAAGTGTGTAGATTTTTAGTGTCTACATATACCACAACATTAAAAATATCTAAAAAAAAAGGTTAGACAAATAGGATAATACATACACTTATAAATATTTTTAATATGGGTGAATTTTTAGGTACGAAAACTTGATAATGAAAATGGACACTAGCATTAATGCTAGTATCCCCATGAAAATAGAAGTGTATAGTAGGACATAAAAGTACTAAAGGTATATAAATTACCATAGAAAATATAGATCATATCTTAAGATTTTTTAGTTTACAGGTAATTTTGGGTCATTAAAATGATAGGGCTAGACTATAAGATAAGTAATTATGCATAATGATATGGTGAATGTAAGCCTTTTAGAATCCATAAGGTATAGGATTTAAGGGTATATCCTTAACTATTATTTTCAAGTTTAAAAGACTAAGATTATATATATAATCAAATTTTAGTATCTAAATTTCCCTCCTCTTTAATCTAGTAATGCATAAGGATGAAATTACTACGTTAAAAGAAAAAATATGTACTAGGTGTGTAAAACACACATTACCTTTTATTGATCCCTATTCAAATTTACCACTGGTGTATGACCTATAACTAATATCATGTTAAAATATAAATCATTTCATGTAATCTGAATTGAATAATTGAAATTCTTTAAAATTAAATTGAGTAAAGAAAGCATGCATTATGTGTTAATACAAGCATGTTTCCCCTTTGTAATTTTATTTGGTAACAATGATTCATTATGATTAATTTTATTTTAAAGAGGCTTAGATACGAAACATGGATATTTGAAGAGTAAAATTTGGAGGATAATTATTCACCAAATCTAGTGCAAGGGTGAGTTGTGATGCCATCATTGAGATCACTTAATCTCACTCACAAAAATCAAATGAATATACAATAAATCTAAGTTAAGTGTTATAATAAACTCAACCTACAAAATGGGAGTAATGATAATGCCATAAATTTAATTTAATATTGATCACACTACTCACAAGATCTAGTTGTTATAGACAAGAAAGCATTAAAATGATGTTTTGTGGTAAAATAGTGGTGCTACTTGATAAAGTATTTTGAATATGTATTTGACATTTTTGGTGCACTTGGATGGTATATGTAGGTATAATGTGTTTAAATTTGAATTACCTATCAAAATGTAACCCATACTCTTTAACTATGTATAATATCTAACAAAAATCTAAAACATCTATCCCAAATTTGTAAAATCAATGCCTAATATATAAGATGATGACCCAAGTGTATATCTGTATCATTTAAATTGTATAAAATTATACTAACTATGTATGTGTGCTGTCATGTCTCTATAAAATTACCCCACTAATATTCCTCCACAAGATTTTGAGGCGAGGTAAATTTAATCTGGTAGTCACCTTACCTAAAAAGGATAAGATAAATGTATTATTTATGTATGAATCATGTAGCATATAGGAGTAGCATGCCTAAGTAGATATATCAATGAAGCTAATAGTATGTGATCATAAAATATACATCATATGCATGACATAAATCATTTCAATGTATATAAATCTATAATACAATCTCA
Source organism: Torreya grandis (assembly GCA_037957365.1). Taxonomy (NCBI): domain Eukaryota; kingdom Viridiplantae; phylum Streptophyta; class Pinopsida; order Cupressales; family Taxaceae; genus Torreya; species Torreya grandis. The sequence continues at coordinate 2,402,323 of JARHVA010001631.1, read as the reverse complement.
ACAAAAAATCAATCATATATACAAGAATACTCAATGTCAAAAAAATGGGATCTAAGAAGACCTAAAACAAGGGGCATGATCAAATTTTACACACTCAAAGGGAAGACATATTCAAATGTAAAAAAAAAAAAAAAAATTAGTGTCATAGAGGACTAAAATCAAGTAACATATTCAAATTTTCCACAAGGAAGATATTACCAAGTAAAAATTACACTAAGTGACATTTTGAATAAATTGATTATAAACAAAAAATAAAAGTATATCATACTAGTTCCTAAATATATGTGTTATAAAAAAATTTCATATAACATAACTTATAAATTATAGGGTGTGTTGATGTACCTAGATGTATCAACATGTTCATAGTGTTTAAGAAACTCTTCTCATTTCTATATTCACAAAATCCATTGCATGAGTTGTTGGTTATGATAAACTTGTTAGCCTCGGTGGAATAGAGGTAGAAAAGGTTGTCCATTTCACAAATTTATATTATTTGGTGGTTGTAAGCCACCATGGATTAATATTTAATCTTTGATTTTGAAGATGATCTATGTGATTTGAAGTGAATTATGCTCAAAACCTAAGTCTAAAGCTAGAATAAGATGAGTATTCAAAATGAAACTAATGTAGGGTAAATTGATAAAAAAAAGGAGCAAAATGAATGGTAGGGTAGAAAATATAAATATTGTTGATATTTTTTTTAAACATTATGACAAAGTTCCAATTTCATCTGGACATGCATTTAACCAATGCACAACATGAAGTAGCATAAACTCAAATTCTATCACACATTAGGCAAACATCTATGGTATGGAAAGATGTAAATAATAATCAGGTTCACTTTAATATTTTCACCCTTGAAAGTAAATATAATTAGCCCAAATTCAAGGAGAGTAAATAAAGTGAAGTAAACCTAAGAAATTTCCACTAATCTAGCATTAGCAAAAATTAGCAACTCTACATTTAAATATGAACATCCATAATTCACAATAACTATTCAAATCTAAAGATAAGATCAAACAAATGAGAGAGAAACCATGATAACAATTCACACAAGTAAATGTGGAAAAACTTTGTATAATTACTTTCTTATATTAATTTTCTTGAAAGTTACAAAAAAAATTGGCTCTTAAAACTCTCTGCTTTTTACAATTGGTAATACCTTTTTATATAGGAAATTCATGAGGTATGCTGGTTAGAAATGACAAATCACATTTTTACATGTGTGTAGGATAGTTGTCCTTTATATTACATTTTAGAACAAATGTCCTTTTCTAATATATTGACATATAGGCAATGTAATTTACAAATACACATGCCTTTACAAAGGAATTTTCCTTTTTAAAATATCATAAAATGCTAGTTACAAAAGTATATTCCTAATCCAACTAACTTTGGGACCTTGGTGCTTTTGCAACCTTCTGCCTTCCTTACAGGCTCTTCAATCTATAATATTGTTCATTGATTTTATATATATCAATAATACGTCTCATGAGAAATTCTCTTTATTAACTCTTTAGGCTGGTGAGATCTTTATCTGCCCTTTCCAAATCTTGCTTGAATCTATCTTCTTAGATTGATAAGATGGCAATCTCTTCTAAATTATTTAATTATTGCATCATGCCATTTTATGACAGCCTAAAATTAATTATATTGTGCTTGAGCATATGTGGACCATTGATCCTATGGATGAAAATGATATTTAAGTTAGTGTTTGAGAAAATAAAGAACTTAGCATAAAGTTTTTAAACTATAGTTTTATTTCATGTTAATAAACAAGGGTAAGACCTTAGGATAAATATTTTAATCTAAGTGCTTAAACATGATAAAGGGGACCTTATGAATAATAAAAGACATAACGTATAGTTTTAGCCTAAGGTTTGTTGTATTAATAAATACAACAAACTTTAGGATAAGGCTTTTAGGCTAAGGCTATAGTAAAAGGGACCCTTAATTTATTTATACCATTCTAATGATAAAGTTGACCAAGTGGTTATGAGAAATGAAGGGACCAAGTATAAATTTTTAGACTAAGCCTTGTTCGTGTTGATAAACATGAATAAGTCTTAGTGTAAAAATTAAACTAGGTTTATGACTTAATTAATAATTCTCACATAAATTACTCTCACACAAATTTTAATTTGATTAAAGAGGATCTAAGCTAGGGTAGTTTTAATAAGGGTTTCAAGATTCTCAATCATGAATTTAATTTGATCCTTGATAGACTAAAGACTAGTAAAAGGCCAAATTGATATAAAACCATGAAACCTAGGTATTGTCCATTCTAAAAGGAATATATTGGAGATATAACCTAAAACATGAAGATGTAATATTATCAACTTTAGGTAAGATTAAATTATAATTATGAATAATTATTCCAATATAATTAGGTGTGAATGATCTTCAAATACAATGTGCAAAGATGCTAGTGGTACTCTAATCAAGTGAATTTTCAATTTTAAGGTACAAATTTGCATAATTTGAAATAAGGGTCCCCTTTTTCATAAATGGGGGTATGTTAACCTTAAAAAATGGAAACTTCTAGGGCACACATAACTATATGTTAGGATTTATAGACTCTAGTTTAGACTAATAACTAACTTATTCATTCCATTTGATCAAGTACCATTGAGATCAATTCATGGTTAAGACATGTCTTACACATGTAGAATTAGGATCGAACATCAAGACCCAGTCATGTTGTGTATATGATTTGATTTCATTTATTGTTTTTTTATGGGATTTGGGGAAATAACTTATAAATTTCATGGATTTGATCATTAACACTGACTTTTATCATGTTTGGATATTCATTAAGAACCATGATTTATGTTAGGGAAGGCTTGGGTATTGATTTACTACCACCCATGAATCCATAACCCCAATAAATATGCATTTGGTTCCACTTTAGGCCTTGATACATTGCTAGACAGATGTCCATAACCCTAATGGAGGTTACCAGAATCACCTCTACTTAGAAATCTCTTTGATTTTGCAATATGCTCTTGTATTTGTAAATTTTTTAGATCATTTTAATTTTCTATCAAAGGTTAGGAACCAAGTTAACCAAGTTTAGGGATTTGGTCAAGTGTTTAATATTTAGACAATCATCCTTGGTTTTAGTATTCTCCCATGTAATAATGTTTATTAATTTAAAACATGACCATATATTAGTAATTCAAGCTTTCACCCTACATGTGCAATCCTTATTAAAACTAAGTTTAGATCAAAACAATGCTCAAAAACTCAAGGAAAAATTATCCTAACCATTAGTCTTCACTAGTTTCTCCAAACTATAACATTATGCTCATATTCCAATAATACTTGATCAACCAATGCTGAGAAAACATACTTGCATTCCTTAACTGTGGAGTTCATTTTCAGCATCTAAATGTATTTTGAGATAAAGACTATCCAAAAGGACTTATTAAAAGCAAGAAACAAAGCACAAAAAGAAAACAAACCAAACAAACAAACATAAAGCAAAGGTGATAATAAAATAAATATATATAAACCCTATACACAAATAAAGGATAGGAAAGAAACTAATCTAGCCTACCTACACTAGATCTAACTAGTATTACAATTTATTCCATGAAAAATCTAGGTGGGGAAGTAGATAAATATTGCTTGAGGTATTTACCATTGGTTGTTAATGTGAACTCTGATCCTTGTAAATATTTTAGTTTTAAGGTGTTGCCTCCTAGGATCTTATCAATTTGATTTGAATCAATCTAAAGAGGTGTGAACTTCCCATGCTTTCCCTTTGGTTCTAAGGCTTTATCCCAGAGAAAGACCAGGTCTCCTTGTGTAAACACCTATATCTTTGAACATTTTTAAAACCACCTCTTGACTATAGTTTGGTGTCTACTAAACTTGGAAAAAACCTCCTCTCTTGCATATTCCATCCGTATGATGTCTAGTATCCTTGAACTTATAAATCCTTGGTCCTCCTCCATATACTCTTGTATGAACCTGTATGTTGGTAGCTTAAGTGTCATGGGAAATATAGATTTTTGACCATATACTAGAAATAATGGTGATGCCTTGAGAGCTTATTTGACTATACTTCTATCTATCTAAATGGCATACTTAAGTATTTTGTGTCATGTTCTTGGTTTAACACTGTAGACTTCTTTATGACTCTCATCAAGTTCTTATTTGTTAATTCAGACACCCCATTACCTTGAGGGTAATCATTTGATGAGAATTTTAGAATAATGTTATTATCATATGCCCATTCCATCATCTCAATGGATATAAAGGCATATCCGTTATCAAAAACTAGAGATATTGGTATTCCAAACCTTGTGCATATGTTTTCTCTTAACAATCTGATCACCTCTTTAATCCTACACTACTTGGTTGCCACTACTTTAGTCCATCTTGTGTAGTATTCAATATAAGTTAGAACATACTTGTGTCCATTTGATGACTTGAGGTTAATGACCCCCACAAAATCTAGTCCCCATTGGGTAAGGGGTTTATCGATCGTTATTGGCTTTAATAACATGGCTGAATTAGGATCTTTAGTGTAGAAGATTTGACATGAGTGACATTCTCTCAAATGTTAGTGAGAATTTTTAAATATAGTGGCTAGTAGTAACCATCCCTAAGGATCTTATGGGTTGTTGTCCTTCTGGATGTATGTTCACTTCCCAATTTTCCATGGAAAGTGCTTAAGATCTTAGCCACCTCTTCCTTGGAAACACACCTCAGGTAAATGCCTTTAAATTTATTCCTATAAAAAACTCCATCCTTCATCATAAAATGAGTTCCTTTGAGCCTTAAATCTCTCTTTTTCTCTCTACTTAACCCTATAGGAAAATAGCCATTGATTATAAAATAAACAATAGGATCATACCAATCATTGGGCTGAAATTTTTGTTATTCTACCTATATGACAATAACTTTGGGATTAGTATTGGTAATCAATTGAATTAAACCTTAGCATATTACCAACTTTGTAGTCTTCATCTCTATATCATATTCTTGGTGAACAAACATCAACTTACCTCTCCTTTCTCCAAGTTCACATTGACTACAAATGAGCTTTGTGGTAGGGTCTGGTGGATTGCATATACCTTATTTCTAAGGGTATAATGCTTAAATTTATTCACTTACTTAACTAAAGAACATGTTTGTTTTTCAATAAGAGAATAATTCAATTCAGAATTTTTAAAATTAGTACTCATGAATGAAATAAGATGATCACATCCATCTATTTTCTAAGTTAGGATAATTATAATTATATGGTCAAAAGTAAAAGAGTAAAGATAAAAGTCTTTAGTAAAGTCTAGACTTATCATCATAGGGGCTTGTCCAATTGATTCTTTTATTTCCTTTAATGCCTTCTTTTTCTCTTCATTCTAAGGTATCTTATCATCCTTCTTCAACATGTCATTCAAAAGTTTCACTATTTCTATAAAACCAAAAATAAACTTTCTCACAAAGTTTATTTTACCAAAGAAATACTTTAGTTCTTTCCTATTATTTGGGGGTTCCATCTTTGATATTTTATTTAATCTAGATGGCTCTATAGAGATCCCCTCCTTAGTTATAACATGTCCCAATAGTTTTCCCCTAGTTACAAAAAGAAACGCTCTTCTTTGGGTTGAGAGAAATTCCATACCTTTTATGCCTTTCAAATACTTGTTGTAAGTGCATGATGTGATCTTCCCTATTCTTTGAAAACATAGTAAGGTCATCTATGTAAATAATAATTCACTTAATTTTGAGGCCTTGTAATGCATGATCTATTTCTCTTTGAAATGATACACCTACATTTATCAATCCAAAGGGCATTCTCTTGTAGGAAAAAGTGCCCCACTTAGTGGTAAATATGGTATTCATTCTATCTTCTTTGTTCATAAGAACCTAATTATACTCTAAAAATCCATCAAGAAAATACATCATAGTATAAATAGAAATAATTTGAATTACTTGGTCAAGAGAAGGTGGAGGGTATATTTCCTTTTTAGATGCTCTATTCAAATTTCTAAAATCAATGAACAATCTAATTTGACCATTTTTCTTCTTGACTAGTACTAGGTTAGCTACCCCCAAGTGGAGTGTCTAATGGGAAAGACTATCTTAACATCTAGTAACTTCTTGACATTTTTGTATATCATTGGTTATAAGATAGGGTTGATTGGCCTTTATTTTTTCCTAAATGGATTTCAATATTTATTTAGAGGTATGGTGTGGATTATGACCTTAGGATCAAAGATCTTTAAGTCATCATAGGACCATGCTATTACATCCTTATACTTGGTCAGTGGATCTTTGGATTTCTTAGTTTTAATGCTTGTGAAAGCTATACCAATGTCACCAACTAATGTTAACCTTGGAAACCTAGGTCTATTGCATTGTAGTCCTTCCCATCTACTTTAGGAATCTTGACAGTCTCAACTAGTTTGTCTAAATTAAATAATCTCTCTAAGGATATCATCCCTTTGGGGATCTTATTCTCACTCAACTAAATAACCTTATCATCAAGCTTTCCTTAAAATTTGTCATCATTAAGGGTATTTTAATTGACCTCATCAATGATGTGAGTCTCAAATACTCTTGAGCTCATCATGAAGTCTATGATCTACTAATAATCACTAAATACTTGCAAGTGGTTGACATTATTTGGTACTGAGGGACATGGGACTAATTCAATGGTAAGGATTTCTAACTTGGAATTTTGATTGGGCATAAGGTTGGCTACAACTAAAGAAATTTCATCAGTAGCCTTGTTTTCTTACCTAGAGATTGACATAATGTTGAAATCATCAAAACATTCAAGTAAGTCACACACTCTAAATTTATATTTCTTAAGATAGGATAACTTACATTGATATTTAATTTTGACTTAATTAACTACTAGTTAAGAATCACCAAAAATGAATATCTCCTTGGAATCATATTTTATTCCAAACTATAATCCAAGAATAAGTGAATCATACTCAACCAAATTATTGGTGCAACGGAATAAAAGTTTATAAGAGGCATTGTATTCTTTCCTAATGGGATTGATTAATACCACTCCTACTCTAAAACTTAATTTACATCTAGCACCATCAAAATATAACTTCCATAATCTAAGCATATCATGAGAAGTTTTGGAGTTACATACCTTCATGGTGTCAAGAGTGTAACACCTAGATCTGAGTTAACCATATTGACCCTCTTGTTGGTTGCATTGTAATTGGTGATCATATGCTTCATTTTAGGTCCCCTTTCTATCCTGATATGATTTAGAACTCCTTTCCATGGTAACCACATGTGTGAATATTCAATTGACATATAGCCATTTAATGATCTAGTCTAATCCCTACTTAGAAACATTTCATATGCGTCAGGAATATCCACCACCTAGATGTCAATGAATTATTGGATCCTTGGTTTAGAAGCAATCTACATGTGAACATTTAATAATTAACCAATCACTTTGACTCTTGATTTATATAATTGAGTCACAACCCTATTATATCTAATTAGATTCAAAACTAATTGATCACAAATACCTTTAGGCATAATATTTGTAGATGCACTAGAGTCTAACAAACAATTATGCAAATTTTTACCAAAGATCCTAACTGTAAGTAGGAAAGGGGTAACATATGCCTTACTTTTGTGTATTGAAATGTTAGCATGTGCAAACTTTTATGGTTTTCTAGGATTATTAGACATAGATTCTAATAATAAATCCCTTTTTCTATAATCTAAGTCAACTCATACAAATTAATGTTAGATTTGATATTTTTCATGTCCTCTACTATATTATATCTAGTCCTATTAGAAGAATTAGACGTATCATCATTGGGTTTAGAGGTACTTACCTTAGGAGGATATGGATTATTATTTGGTGTAGTATTAGGAGGAGTATCAAAATTATTTGGAGGAGTTGAGGTAGTCAAAGGTTATTTTTTCTCCTTATTCCTTAGAGGATAGGTCATTTTTAGATATTGTTGAAAAGCATGAATCTCTTCAGGGATATCTTGAGGCTCATTTTATTCTTAAAATGGGAACTCAAATGTCTCCACCATCAGAATTAAATCAGAATATTTAGATGACCTTGAAGAAATTGAGGTACCTACACCATTTTATTTATTAGAGACAAGTTCAAAAGTTTCTAGCTCTTCTTTAAAATATTCAAAAGCATTGCAAAATTCTAGACAATCTAATTCACCATGCACTCTATAATACTCAAGAAAAGATACATCACCAATATTTATATTAGGTATATTATTATTAGATAATGACTTATTATTATTATTTTTATTATTGTTATTTTGAAACCTATTTGAAGGCCTACTGAACCTTTGGATAGTGAAGTTCTTGCTAGAGCATTCTCCAGTATTGATAGCTTATTTTTGTAGTTGAATGAAATCAGTGCTTAAATTTTGAACCACCTTCAAGATAAAATAATTCTCATTCTTAGGTGCCTCTAAATTATGAACTTGAGTATTTATACTAGATGTAGGCATCAAATCTCTATGGTCTTGTGGGTGAGATATATCGGTGGCATTATTCAAGAATCCTAGGTTTTGGCTAGGATGTGCATGGATCAAAGGCAATTGGTTCAAAACTAGGATCTGATTTAAGGTTGGAATATTTTGATTGGCACTGGGGATGACATTTATAATAGGAAAATTTGGATTAATGTTAGTAGTATTGTATGCCATTTAGCCCTATGGTTGTATTTGGTCATTAATGATCACAACTTTAGTATAAACTAGGGCTAGTGTATTAATGATTTGAATAGATATTTTGAGAAACACAAAAGTCATGGGATATGAGGAATTCTTGTATATCTCTAAGGCTAAATTATCTAGATCTTATACACTTTTTCACCCTTTATCCTTAATCAATGGATGACTTCCTTAGGATTAGGTTTATTTAAACACTAATCATGCAAAGGTATATATTCTCCTAATTTTTGTGGTTAATTTTTTTATCATTATTAAAATAGTTACTTGATAACTCTTTACCCAATAATGATAGTGTCCTTCACGTATCTTTCCACTTATATAGCTTTGCCTATGTAATACTCAATCCTTATAGGTCTATTTGACTAAAAATGAACTTTTACAGACAAATAATAAATAGTTAAGAGATTCCATAGAATTATTTTGATTTACCTTGTAGGAATACACCTATAGGTAATATTTGATGACCTCTCTCACTAGGTCCACTTTATCTCTTGTAACCTATCAAATTAGGCCTCTTTTAGCCCTTACACAACACCTCACTCTATAAATATATAATACAAAATTTGTATGGTCTTGAAAATTATTGATTATATTTGGTCACACAAAAACACAATAGATCACAAAATTTTGTGAATTTTGGTTGTTTAAAACTCCTCTAAATGACCAAACCCTAGTCTAGGTCTTATCCTACCCTGTCACAGGCTAAGAGTGCAAATTAATTCACTTGGAAAATTTCAAAAGCTTAAAAAAGGGATAAACACTTAAAAAATATCTTCCTAACCTTCTTACACCTTTTTCATTCAGTTATCAACATTATATAACCCTTAGATCATTCACAATAAGAAAAACTTAGTTTTGCATCACTATGTTATACTAAAAGGAATAGGGGTAAGCAGGGTTTCATTACCTTTTCCAATTTAAAACATTGTATGAAAAATAATATAATTATTACCACCTTAAAATACTATGTTAAACCCTTTGTAATCACCTTTTGAATCAAACAAGATTCAATTCCAACAAACACATAGTACAAAATCTTAGTTTTATGTGGACTATAGGTTTCAATGAGCAAGTTTTATAACCAAAATGGAGCAAGACCAATATTTTATCAACTATATATATTTTAAAAAGATCATTAAATATAGTAATATGTGTGTTCCACTTCCCATTCTCCATATGAATCAAATAAATAAAGCATCAAATGCCAAACCAAATTATTTAAGCAAGACTATAAGTGTGCACTCCTTTTTATCAGACCTGACTGTCTCTACAAAAATGATTGATCCCAATTCAATTTTGGTTACCTATCACAAAAAATAGTATATAATTTTTTCATAATAATTATCAACAAACAAACAACCATTATACTTACCACATTAATCATCTAAGCACACATGTGCTCTGTCTCAACCATGTAATCTCAATATACACATAATCCTCCTATCATAGTCCTTATTTCTTCATCAAGTTTATTTATTTTGATTTCCATTATATATCACTATAAAATTTAATTATCTATTAAAATATCAAAACTGAGTCAATAAAACTCCTATGCAAGTGCATAACTAAATCTTGGAGTCTTTCCCACGTAGAGGTCCTTCACTATATGTATATTCTTGATTTTACATAAAATGACCAATTTATGACCTTGAATATAAGCTAAAAAACATACTAAGAACATTATAATAGTCTAAAAGCATATTATACATGTTTTATAAACCCTTCCACCTTCACAAACATATGAAAGTCCTTAGATAAGGCTTTGAAATTTTAAATTTTCAGGGAGAGCATTTTGGTGGGAAAAGCCATAATTTAAATTTTATTTACCTTCAAGCTACCTAGACCATAGATAAAGAATATTTATGACCTATAAAACCTATGAAACACTTAATAGAATAATTTATTCCAAAATTGGGTCATAATTAGGATCCTTAAAGGATACCCTTGCATCATACTACCAAGATGAAGAATGTTTGCCACAAGTGTTGACTTGGTGTATGCTCATGTTTACTTGCACTTTACCTCTGTATAAAATGTTTATTCTAATAACTACCTCTCATAGAGGTTAAAATGTTCTTTGTGCCCATAATTAGGCCTTATTTGGTTCATATTCTTAAATTATGTACTTGCATATGCACCAAACTTGTTAAGAAAAACATAACTATTGCCCTCTATTACTTGTCTTGAGTGTGTATACCATGATTTCAATCCTTTAAATTGATCCATCATAACCTTTCTTCCATGATTCACTAATGATGAAAATTTGTCTTATTTATCTTTCATCCATTCTTATTTCTTTGTCTTATTGACTTCATTTATGTCATCCTTTTGGTCCTTGCATGTTACATGCTTTTGTAATTGCTTGGTTTGTTATTGTACTTATCCATCATAACTGCTCTTTATCTCTTACATACACATGGAATACATGTTATCTTCTAAATTATCATTATCTTGACTTGAAACTCTAATTATATTAAATTCACTTGGCTATCCTTCATAGACCTGATGTATATCACCCATCTCTCTTTCATCTCTTCCTTGTTAAAGACTCTCCCTCAAGAATTTGAGCTTGGTTTCCATTTACTCTATGAATCCAAAACTTTAAAATCATTGTAAATTGTTGATACAAACTTGAAAACAACTCAATTACATACTTACTTGAAAACCTTTTACTTGTCAAAGGTTCACACATCTCATCTTCGACTGCCAAAATCTCCTTGGATTATTCATCCATCATTGTATCTTCATCCTACACCACCAAATCCTTCTATCTTGTAATCAATACTTTAGAAAAGACACCAATAATTTGATCATCATTCTTTAAAGGTATCAATGTGTGCTTATTTCCCTTATGTTCCAAAGAATAGTTACTCTTCACCCCATCATCACTATTTAACCTATCAAACTACTAAGGCCTTCCTAGTAATACATGATAAACATCCATTAGGATGACATCACACATGACCTAATCCTTGTAACTACCAATATGAAAATATACTAAACATTATTCATTAAAAACCACATGATAACCTTTCTGAAGCTAGTAAACTTTTTAAGGTGTATGGTGTGGTAATCATTTGAGGTCAAGCTTGCTTACCATTTAATTTGAAACCAAATTATCTATACTTGCTGAATCTATGACCATCTTACATCATTTACCATGGAACTTACATGTTGTTTTGAAGAGTGTTTTCCATTGAGCAGGCTCTTTCTCCATTGGTGGATTCAGTTATGTCATCCTCACCAAGAGTGACTCTCCTTATTTAGGTTCTTCAAGATGTGAATTTTATCCAATACTTTATTCCTCTATAGGCTACACCACTTGATTTTTATTCTCACTTCTATGTGTTCTTTCTTGTTACTCCTCTATAAACTCCTAATATATATGACCTACATACTTGTTGCATTTGAAACACTTTCCTATGAATCCACTAGTCCCTCTTCCTCTTGATGCATCTCCACCTATGTAGTATGTCATTCTACCCCTATAACAACCTATTGGTTGTGTCTAATGCCTTTGTGCTCTCATACTCTCCTCTTCCTCTAATTGGTTTATCTCTTCCTCTTACTTGACATGTGTGCCTTCTTGTCAACTTCTCCTCCACTTTTAAGGATACTTGGTAAGCTCCTTATAAAAATTTAAAAGTTATAATTATAATCTCATCTTGTATGAAAAATTTAAGGCCATTTAGGTACCTTTCTACCTTTTCATCATCCTCTTCCTAGTGACCTATTTTGATTATCAACCTATGAAATTCTTTTGTAAATTCCTTCACTGAATGCTCTTTTTATCCAATATTTTTCAATCTCCTAAAAAAGTGTGTGTGGTAGTCCTTGGACATGAACTTTACATTCATATTCATCACCATCCTATCTCATGACTAGATCTTTGCTTTACCTCTCTTCCTTCTCTCGTCCTGGATTACATCCCACCACAAAGAAGCATATCCTTTCAATATTTTGACTAAAAATTTAAAATTTTTAGTGTCATCCACTTCCTCATACTCAAAATATTTGTCCATGGCTACTATCCAATCTATCAATTCATCTACATTGAGATTACCTTCATATATGGGCACACATAACTTTTGTTTTGAACCCATTTTCATCATATCTTTGATCAATATTTCTTCCACTCTATCTTCTCTTTCTTATTCCTCTTCTACTCTAGGACCTTCTTCTTTTCTATCACTATCATCTTTATCTATAACCCTTCTTCTTTGGGTTATCTCCATAGCTTCCATTATTACCTACATATTCATCATCTCAATGATCATATTTGTCATGGTATGTTGCATTCTCTAAGATGTAGTAGGTTGTATTTGTATCCTAGCTAAAATAATATCCTCTTTATCTTGTCCTCTGACCTTCCTGCTTTGATACCAAAATGATGCAGAGCTTATACACTTTTTCACACTTTATCCTTAATCAATGGATCACTTCCTCAGGCTTCAGTTTGTTGAAACACTAATCATGAAAAGGTATAAATTATCCTAATTTTTATGTGGTTACAAAATCTTTATCATTCTTAGAAGATTTAAATGACAGCTCTTTACCCATTTATTATAGTCTCCTTCACTAATATTTCTAATTATATAGATTTGAAAAAGTAATACTCAATTCTTGTAGCCCTATTTGACTGAAAATTAACTTGAAAGGACAAATAAAAAATAGTTATGAGATTCCATATAATTTTTATACTCTACCTTTATGAATACACATGTATGTAAAATTTGATGACCTAACTCTCTCCCTAGGTCCATTTTCTCTCTTGTAGCCTATCAAATTAGGCCTCTTTTAGCCCTTACATAGCACTTCACTCTATAAATCCATAATATATATGTTTTAAAGTATTTTAAATTATTTATTCTCTTGGTTCACATAAAAACACACAACATCATAAAATTTTGTGAATTTTAGTTGGTTAAAACTCCTCCAAATGACCAAACCCTAGTTTAGGGCTTATCTTACCCTATTATAGGCTGAGAGTGAAAATTAATTCACTAAGAAAGTTTAGAAATTTTTAAATAGTTATTAAAACTTTAAGAAGCTATTACTAACATTTTTACACCTTTTTAATTTAGTTATCAACATTCCATATCCCTGAGATCACTCACAACAAGAAAAAACTCAATTTTACATCATTATGTTCTGCTAACAGGAACAACGGTAAGTAAGGTTTCATTACCTCTTCCACATAAAAATATTTTATGAAAAATATATACTTATTAAAAAATTAAAATATTATGTTAAACCCTTTTTAATCACATTTCTATTCAAACAATATTCAATGCCAATAGACATAGAGTATAAAATCTTGGTTTTGTGTGGACTATAGGTTTCACTGAGCAAGTTTTATAGACAAAATGGATAAAGAATAATATTTGATAAATTATATATATTTAAATGATATAATTAAATATATTTCTATGTGTTTTCCACATTCCATTCTCCATATGAATCAAATATAGAAAGGATCAAGTGCTAAACCAAATAATTTGAACAAGACTGTAAGTGTGCACTCCTAATTATCAGACCTGACTGTCTCTATAAAAGTGACTGATCCCAATTCACTTTGGTTTCCATATATCAAATAATAGGATATAATTTTATCATAATAATTATAAAAAATAAAACAACCATTCTACTTACCATAGTAATCATCCAAGCACACATGTGCTTTGTCTCAGCCATGTAATCTCAATATACACAAAATCCTCATATCACAGTCCTTTATTCATCAAGTTTATTTATTTCCATGTATTATATCTATCATGATAAAATTTAATTAAAAATAAAAATTTACTCAATAAAACTCCTATCCAAGTGTATAACTAATTCTTGGAGACATTCCCACGTAGAGGTCCTTCACTACATGTATATTATTTATTTTACATAAAATGACCAATATATGACCTTGACTATAGGCCAAAAAACATATTAGGGAAATTATCATAGTATTAAAACCTATTATACATTTTTTATAAACCATGAAACCTTCAAAAACATATGAAATTACTTACATGAGGCTTTGAAAATTAAAATTTTCAAAAAGAACATTTTGGCAAGAAAAGTCTAATTAAAATTTTATGTAGCTTCAAGCTACTTAGACCACACCTAAAGACTATTTATGAACTATAAAAGATATGAAACACTTAAAAAATTAATTGAATCCAAAATTTAATCATCATTAGGATCCTTATAAGATGACCTTATATCACTAAAGTCTCATTAAGTCTATAAGGAGTTATGGTTCTGCTGATCATTTTCTACAATCTAGCATTAAAGGTTCTTATGGGATCATTTAAGTCTCTTTTAACCATGGTGAATTGTTGATATATAATGATATGACTATTTATTTTACTAAATCTATTAATTAATATATTTATAAAATCATTCTATCTATATATTTACTTTTCAATAAGGTTTAAGAACCATTCATATCCAACATATTTGAATGTAAATAGAAACAATATAAATGCTACATCTTCATGAAATAAATTCAAATTTATTAAAGTAGATTTTAAATATTTAATGTTTTCTTCAATAGTTATAACACCATCAAGATTTAAATTAGGAAAATACCTTTCAAGATTATAAGGAAGGCCATGTATCACACCTGACACATTGATTGAAGAACCACCAAGCCACTTGATAGGGATTGAACACAAGATCACTCTAAATTGGTGAATTTGGTTGAGACTTTGAAAGTATATGCTTACATTTTTCTTGCCTATCTCTCTTATGAACTTCTAATGAAATAAGAGGAACCCTTATCTTTGAATGTGACCTAGTCCTTATCCTTGATAATTCTAGCTTAAGAGTTTTGAGCCCTTTTTAAAATACAATGTGTAAGTTTTATCTTTAGAAAGAATGATGATCAGGCTTGAAAATTAAGAAAATTTGTCACAATTTTTTATAAATAATGGCAAAGGACATCAATATTTACCTAAATTATCTCAAATATGTGTCCAAACATGTAAATATGAATGATATTTACATGTTACAAGCTCAAATAAACTCAAATGTGTAGAGATATAATAAATCTTTGAATAAAACATCTATTACTAACCTTGAACACCATATATTCATAGTTCTTTTACCATAATTAAACATCATACTTCAAATAAGATCTATCTTTATCTAAATAGGTATAAAGACTAGTTTGAAACCATCAAGATCAATGATATTTACATAAATATGCTAAAAGAAACACAAATATGCAAAGAATACATCAATCTTTGAAAAAAATTCATCAAAATTAACAAAGATGTTGCAAATTTTCAAATATTTAACTAGCCATCCTTCTCACACCAATTTTTCCCCTTGTTAATGCACCTAGATGTATCAACAGGTTCATATAGTGTTTAAGAAACACTTCTCATTTCTAGATTTATAGAATCCATTTCATGAGTTATTGGTTGTGATAATCCTATTATTCTTGATGGAATAGAGGAAGAATAGGTTGACCACAAATTTATATTAGTTGGTGGTTGGGAGCCACCATGGCTTAATAGTTAATCTTTGATTTTTAATATAATTCATGTTATTTGAAGTTAATTACACTTAAAACCTAAGTCTAAAGCTAGAATAAGATGAGTATTCAAAATGAAACTAATCTAAGGTGAATTGATAAAAAAAGGAGCAAAAGGAAGGGTATGATAGAAAAGAGAAATGTTTTTTATCTTTTTTTGAAACATTGTGACAAATTTATAGTTTCATATGGACATGCATTTAACCAATGTACAACATGAAGTAGCATAAGCTCAAATCCTATCACACATCAGGCAAACATATTAAGAAGGCATGAAAAGATGTAAATTAGAATCATGTTCACTTTAAGAATCTCACCCCTACAAGAAAATAAAATAATCCCAAATGTAAAAAAGAACAAAGAAAGTGAATTAAACATAAGATATTTCAACTAATCTAGAATTAACATAAATTAGCAACTTTACATCTAAAGATGCACACCCAAAATTTACCAAAACTATTCAAATCTGAAGATAAGATCAAACAAATGAGAGAGAAACCATGATAGCAATTCACAAAATAAAATGTGGGCATACTTTGGAAAATTCCTTCCCTATATTAATTTTCTCAAATGTTACAAATATTTTTTTGGCTCTAAAAACTCTCCACTTTTTACAATTTGTAATACCTCTTTATATAGTCAATTCATGAGGTATGCTGGTCAATAATGACAAATCATATTTATACATGTGTATAAAATAGATTTATTTTATATTACTATTTTAGGATCAATCTTCACCCTTAAAGAGGGTTCTTTAGGCCCTTTCCAATTTAGATACATAATGGGAACAAACCCAGGCTATGGATCACCTATAATGGGGTTGGTCCTTTGGAAAAGGCTAGGTTCCTCTTGATGCTCACCTAAACTAATGAAAATTGTTGATAAAAGGGTTGGAAAGGGTTTAAGGTCTCCTAAGAAGGCTAAAAGGTGATGCACCAAAGTTAAAATGGACACTCATACAATCTTGAACCCACACTAAATTAGCATAAGACAATTATAGCTCACACGACCTCAAAATCTCACTAGTTGCATAAATATTTCATAGAAGAGGTTCCAAGTAGAACACTAATATAGACCTGCAAGTTAGCTTGAAAACACCTTTAAAGAGGCAAGTAGAAGGATAGTAAACTAGGAAGACTCTCCTTCATAAATTCATCATACACAAGCATACTAAGTACTAATTGAAGATAAGATATAGGAAAAGAGTTGTTCCTATTACTTTAAAACATAGTTATTACAATATTTTGATAGGGTTTTGCCATATCAAATGAGTACACTTTTTCAAGGGTCTCAATGAGTATCCTTTTCCCAAAAAGATGGAAATTCTAAGAGATAAGAACCCCTATAATGGGAATGTGATTAGGATATATGGAGAAGGGAGAGAGAGAAATAAAGTGGGAGCATACCATCATAAAGGGAACACACCATCTGAAATCATTAATTGAGTTTGATATGTCACCTTTTTCTCTAATGAATGCCTTGCTACCTTGTTCATTAATTAGGACACTACTCATGGCTTACCAAGTGAGAATGTCCCCAAAGGTTCCAAGGAAACATTGAATGCACTTAGATAAAAGTCCCAACCCCTAGATCCTTTTCATTTATCCTTCATGCCATCTCCCACTAAAGACAAAACTTTCATGATCATGAATCTGATAGAATCATGGCCCTATCTATTTTAGACATGTATTTGTCAAATATATGGCCATGTTTAAGGATGATGACCCCTTATATGATCACACATAACTACCCTTGATTAAATCTTAGACCTAGATATTTTTGATAGATGGAAACCCAATCTCCTTTATTGGTTTTCCTATAGTCATATATGTCAATGTAGACCTATAGAATGTATAGCTTCTTTTGATATCTACTAGGTCTAAAAAGACCTATTTTTGCCTTTAAGCATCCATAGAAACTAATATCTCATTATATATAAGGATCCTTCAAATATTAATGAACATAGTCATAGAATGAACCCTGTACAACACAAATTTATAAACTAGAAGTTTGTATTTAGCCTTAATGGTGGTCTCTTTATGTTCTTTATACTTGAATAGATGATTATGTCTTATGCATGGAATTTGATCAATATTTAATGGTGTAATGATGACCCTTCAAGGATTTATTTCCTTGGTTCAATCGTAGTCACATGTTTAACCTCCCATCAAAGATTCCTTAGTCTTTTGACTATGAACCTTACTCATTGATTTGCTTTGTATGAGATACACATGAACCATTGATTTTCATGAGATCCTAATGAGCTAATGACACTTGTAAATATATCACTTATCTTTGAGATATGTTGACCCTATTAAAATTTCTTGCACTATTGGATCATAACTCTTGATATCTCACCATTTGTCACCTTTGCACTTGTCTGTGGGGGCCTACTGACTTTTTGACACCAACTCATCCATGTGTTATTGGATCTCTATTTAGGTACCTGAGATATTAACACTTTTCAATCCTACACTCATTTGGGAACCCTTTAACATTTTTTTTAATACAAATTTCTACTTTTAGGGGCTCAAATTTGATGTTTTCATGCCTATATTTAACATTTGTGCAAATGTATTTGACATATGTATGACTTCCATTGTGATATTTGAAAACTAATGATCATTTACCATGACTTAAATTTGATTTTTATATACCCATAAATTGACATCCATAGGAATGTTAATGGATTATATGTGACCATAAATCTTTAAACCCTAATGGATGACTCATGAGCTTGAACTTTGACACTTGCACAAACATCACTATGCTAGAATAATTTCCCTAAGATAAACCATTTTATCAGAGATTTTGCATTAGTTATTTTGTCTACGAGATATTTTACTCAAGATTTTTATTTGGGAAACTTTCCCCAAAAGAATTATGTTTTTGGGTTTTTTGTTTTGGACAAAATTTCCAAAATAATTTATACTTAGTTTTTTCCATGGATAAATGTCTGAAAGAATCCTATCTTCGAGAAAATTGGTTAGACAATTTTCTTGAAATAATTTTTACTTCAAGAACTTTGTTATGGGTATTTTTATCAACTAAAATGAGTCTTCATAACTTTTGATTCATCTAATTTTACTGACAAGTCCCCAACACTTATCCAAAAAACCCAAAATAATTACCTCAAAAGAATTAACACTTAGCCAAAGTAAAAAAATTGAAAATTTCCCCCAAGTATCAATTAAGATTTTAAGCCTATAAAATCTTTTGGACATGTTCTTGAAACTGTTACTTGATTCTTGAATTCTCAAATGACCTCTAGAGGCATAAACAAACCTATTCCATGCTCGTTAATTGTATTGACACCATGAAGACCTATTTTCTTGAATTTAGACAATCTATGCTCTAAGTTAACTTAAATTGTTTCAAAATATTTACAAGCTACATGAGATATTTTATCCTACTTATGGATCCTTTTTTCTACATTAACTATACTTAGTTTCTTACTCCACACCAAGACCTTTGGAATCTTTACTGAAATGTCAAATTATATAGGTGGGCCAAAATTTGGCTACTGGGCCCTTCAAGGTATCTCCTAGGAGATACCCTAAAAGAAAATTCCAATCATGTTCATGTTTGAGGTATCTACTAGGAGACCCATTTAAGTTAATATAATTCCCTTTAACCATCCCTTAAGATATACCTTGAAATAAAATTCCAACCATGTGCATGTTCAGGGTATCTACTAAGAGAACCCTTGAAGGTACTATAAGATCCTTCAAGGTATCTCCTAGAAGATACTTTTAAGGGTATTTTAGTACCTTTAAGGTTAACTTTAAGGTATCTCTTAAGATATAACTTTCAAATATGCATAAGGGTACCCTTGAAGTTATTACAAGGCCCTTCAAAATATCTTCTATGAGATACCTTGAAATAAAATTCTAATCATGTGCATGATCAAGGTATATACTTGGAGACCCATTGAAGGTACTATAAGACCTTTCAAGGTATCTCCTAGTAGATACCTTGAATGGCCTTATATTACCTTCAAGTGTACCCTAATTCATGTTTGAAAGGTATATCCTAATAAACACCTTATACATTTCAAAAATGCATTAGGGTACACTCAAAGGTACTACAAATCCCTTGAAGTTATCCCATAGAAGATACATTGAAAGAAAAATTCAATTGTGTGCATTTTCAAGATATGTTAGTAGAGTTTCCTAGTATTTCTCTAGAACATGATAATTACAAGGATAGCTTATGTATCAAGAACTAGAAGAGAATAATAATAGCATAAGAAAATTTATAGAATCTTTAGTTTTATACATAGAAACAAAAATAAAGATAAACTAGCATGGTGTTAATAATTCTAGAACATAAAAAACATAATACAAGATATAACAAGATAAAAGAGAATAGAGTAAACACTATGCACTAAGCATATATAAAATAATCTTAGGAAACCCACAATAGAACTAGTATAATAATCTCTATCACACATTACAACCATATTCAGTTATATTAGATCATTATATATATATATATATATATATATATATATATATGTATGTATGTATGTATGTATATCATTTGGATAAAAAAGCTAAAGACATCCAAAAGATCATATAGATGACAAAATGATAGATTGTGCACATGTGTCCATCAATTGCACTTTTTGTGATTTTGAAGGCCCTACTCTATGTCCAACACTTTCCTAGACATAAATTATTATTTTGTCCTTTGAAAAACATAGAACTCTGATCTCAAATAAAGCTAAATAATATTATCCTTTCACAAAAGTGATAGTAATAACTGTAGGTGTCATTTATTGGTTTTAACTCTTTACACATGACGTAAACTCCCTTTTGGGTTTTTAACTAAGTAGCATACTTGCATATCACCCTTTTTAATATAGACTAGCTTAACTAGTATTTTGGAACAAATCCAAAAGGGTCGATAGCTGAGTAAACACAAAAACTTTCATAATAGCATAGTCAAAGTTTTTGACTATCACAATAATAGGTAATGTGTACTACAATTTTGCAACTTCAAGAATTTTTCATTTTTTTTAAGATAGACTAAGCATTAGGAGTAGGACCATACTAGTTGCAATCCTCTAAAGGGTGGCCACTTACTTAGGATAGTCTATTAAAAACCTGAAAGGGTGATAGGCTTAGTAGTGCACAAAGGGTGATAGGCTAAGTTGTGCCTCTAAGAACTTTAGCTTTCTCTTCTACAAAATTTCTTAGAGCTCCTATGGTGGAATGAACTTAGGTTCTTATATGATATGTGTAATATCTGGTTTAACATTCAAGAGATCATACATGAGTGTTTTTCAATTATCTAGTACTTCCCATACCATGGTAGTTAAAAAACATAGTAGAATATGAATGACCATCAAAATTTGCACATATTCTTCTGAAATTATAAATAAGGCTCTATAATTTGATATCTTAAGTTGGATATCTAACGTAATATCTTCCAACCTATCTATAGTCCTTTAGGATTAAATATACACAAATGTGTTATGCATTATCTTATTCTTCTAGACCTAGAGCTTATTTATCATGGTATCCCTAGTATCTAACAACTATTGACATGTACTAGTCAATGTTTGTATAGTATCCATTTGATCACTTATTACAACTATAGCTTTATCTATTGTTGTGAACTCTAGTTTCATAGTATACAAGGATTTATCAAGGTGATGCATACAATAAAGCATTTTTTGGGTTATCTTCTTATCCTAATGTGAAATAATATCTAGGACCTATACATATTCCTATAGTAGTTTACAAATGCCTTTTATTTTAATACAAATAGATTACCCTTGGGTGCAGAATGTGAGTAATTTTTTTGTGCTCATGTAATCATTTATTAGCTAACTTAGCAATAGAATGAGTTTTCTATCCTCAGAGATTACTTGATTACCAAGGAGTTGCATAACCAGATTAGGACAAGTAGTATTGATGAGCTGCCTAGCCTTAGAAAATTGATTTTCTACTTTTGTTTTATCCTTGTGTAGCTAAATAACATTATGCTCCAAGTCTATAGACTTTTTCATGTTGGATTCTTGGAATGCAACTGATCCTTTAATTTTCTTGTAAGATGGTAGATAAAAAATTCAAAGATGTCTGCATGGAAGTGGGAGAAAGTGTGATAGGTTGTCTATAATTATGTCAAGAGATGGCATAAATTAAGTTAGTAGAATTAAGAAAGTGGCATGACAAGATTATGTGGTAGGGATATCCCATAACCATTGGGTATAGGGATGAGACTTTGATAGTGAAGTCTCCTATAGTACACTTGATTGGGTCACATCCTTTTGAGATGTTCCACATTATACTTCTACCTTTTCCTTTACTTCCTTTTTATTCTCAATATATGCCATAGTTTTAGCTTGAGCCTTGGTTGTAGCCTCAACATGAGTTTAGACTACCTCCTCTCCCTTATACCTATCCATAATTTCATCCTTGGCATCTACCTTAGCCTTATCTTTGGCATCGGCCTCCACTTTATCTTTGGCATTAGAATTAGCATTTTAATTCATAGTTTGTGCCTCTACTTCATGTTTGGATTCATCTTGCTTTTAGAATTATTCTTTAGCATATTTTTCTCATACCTCTTATTCTATTTAATTTTATTACATATATTTTGACTCTTAATCCTTACATTTTACCTCTTCCTATTCCCTTCTCTTCACCTCTACTTCTTCATAGTTTTTTATTGAGCCTCTACTTCCTCAACTTGTCTCTACATAGCCTACAATTATTTTTCTCTATTCCATTTCGCCTATTCTTCCTCAGCCTTATTTTTCTCAACTTGATGTTTTTGGCCGTCTTTTTCCTAACCTTATCTTCTTCAGACTTCTTTTGTTGTTCTTCCTCCTCAGAATGTTGTTTCTCTTATTCATTTGGCATAGCTTCTTATTTTGCATGTTAAGATTTTATTGTAACTAATTGTTTTGTGGCCTCTTTCTTATTTTTTTTATTCTCTACTTTTCTTTATTTCCTCTCTTATTTATTTGTAAACTCCTCCTCAGGATCTAGGGCATCCTATCCAACTTCTATTTCTTATGTTATATCTAGCACAATGGTATATATATGTCCCTCTATTATATCTACATCATCTATTTTTGCATCATATTATGATTGCATCAAAGATTTGGATTTCATAACCACACCTCTATGCATAAAAATATTTATAAACTTAGCTAAAGGGATAAGTGTATCCTTGTGTCTCATCATGCTCCTAGACTTCACCTAGTGGGAAATATGTGTTATGCCTAGATATTTGAAAGATACCATACATTATTGTATAGTAGTTGAGGCCCAATGATGTCTTTTTTTTCTTTTTTTTTAAATAGTGGTTGTAATGAGTTCCTTTGCTTTGGTGGATCTACACTCTACACATATGATGAACCAGCTACTAGATATATGTGGAGAATTTATGCCTCAAATTTACATTGAGATTCATATTAACCTACAATATCCAAAATAATAGAGGGAGGGGTTACATAATTTCAACATAAAGGTCTCTATTTAACTTATTTTATACTTGGCAAGTACACACTACTTTACAATAAAATAATTCCTTATCCTCCTCCTTATCACAAATCTCTTGGATGTTGTCTTTGATCATGAATTGAATACATTCCTATTCATCAACCCATAAATTTGTGAGATCACACTCGCAAGGTATCCTTAGCATATGTGGGTTATCTAACCAAGACTTAATTTACCTTGATCTCTTTTTAGATGGTGGTGGTGAGTCTCTCTACATAGGTAACTTACATTTCCCTTTTTATTTTTATGGGGGAGATGTAGATTATTATGGTGAGTCCTATGGTTACATAGGTGGTTGCAGTTGTGATTTCTCTTACCAAGTTATTATATACCAAGACGTATGGTTTGAATAGGTTGTATTGACCTCATAGCTAGAGATCTCTATATCCATACTTTGACTGTACTTTAAATATTGTGATGAAAAAGGGAATTGGAGTCGGTGTTGGCATGGCCAACTCATTTACCTTAATTTCAATATCATTGTATAACTTAGTTATCTATACATTCTACCCTAAATATTACATGACATCTTTTGGAATTCAAGGTTATGACCTAATCAAATATAGAGCCTCAAACTATCATGTGTTAAAGCACCATAATTTATCATAATATTACCTTATCTTAGTCTAAGTGATGCTTATGAGGGCAGTAGTAGGATAAAAGATTATAGTAACATCAATTTGGCCTAGCAGGGACTTCCATTAGGTGAAACATAACAATAAACCCATAAAATAATATTGGATAATTTATGATATACTTAAAAATACCTTGTTGATATTAGTGGTAAACTCAAATGCAATAAAATAAGTCCAATTCAAGTTCTAATTCAAGTGTATCATCTGATACATAATGTCAATTATTCATTTTTTTGCCTACTTGTCCTACTCCATTGTTCTTCCTATTGATCTTCCTAATCTAAGCTCCTACAGGATATTATATCTTCAAACTATCATGATCTTTACTTCTATGTTGATGATAAACATTAAGCTCTTTATATCATCTCATTATTTCTTCAATCTTTGGAACGCTTACACTCCATTGATCTTCTCAAACTTGCTTAGTCTTTAACTCACAACTATGTCGATAAACCTTGATAAATTTATCTCATTGATTCCACTCATTTTATTAGATCACCTTTACATAATCACCTACTCATGATCATATCTTCTAATAATATTGATCTTTATCTCTACTTATCTCTCAAGAATGTGACACTTAGAATTAACACATGCCTTCTACATATTGATGTTAGTTCTCACTATTGAGACACATAGCATCCTCAAATTTATCATTGATTAATTGAATTTTAACAACACCATATATTTACTATTCAATGCTTCATGATTGTGACACTTGTCACTAGCACATTTACTCAGAGATCCCTTTAACAAATTGACTTTGTGATGATTTATTGGATCTTTAAGGTTTAATTAAGTGATAACCATTGATCTTCCAACTATTTCTAACTTTACTTGGAAAAATTTGACTAAGTATGGGGACCATATCAATTATGCTTGGAAGGATAACTTTGCACCTTCATATCTTTTACTTTGCTTAACCACTTGGTTGAAATTTGGACCATATAAACTAGGAATGATAATAAATAAACTCATATGATCATTTCTTAATCCTTCAAATGTGAAAGATATAAGGCTATTAATCTACTCACTCAGACTATTATACCATGGAGCTACCTATGACTCAAACTTACCTAGAAGGCTAACCTTGTTCTTGCATAACTCTTGTCGCACTTAGTTATATGACCTAAAATTTAGTGTATAATATTCTCTTACATAGGATATTATATCCATATTTATATTTAATCTTAAATAATTTATACATGAAATATATTCCATAATAAAAATGCCTTCTCATCTTTTGCTTGTAACCTACAAATTTGACTATGGGAAAACATTGTCAAAATGCCTAGGAGCACTAAGTTGTTCATGCAAATCTTTTGTCATGCTACATCACATGACCTGAGATTCAGTGCATATAAATTAGACATAAAAATGAAAAAATGCATATGATCATTTTGTACTAACACCTCCATGTGTGAAATGTTGACCTCATCGACATGCTTACTTGGCTCTATTTAGCCCTTTTGAAAATTTGGAAGTGTTTGAACTTAGTGACTTTTATCCAAGTATCCAACTTTGCATCCCCATATCTTCAACTGCACTTCATCTCATCACTTCAAATTTGGCACATAAAAATTAGGGACTAATTTGATCATAACCATATAAATTACTCCCCTAGAATCATCTACATGTGTAAATGGTGATGTAAGCAAACTACCTTCTCAAATTTTCCTGTCATAGACCTAAAATGTCTATATGATCAATATGAAGAACTAGATGAATCCACTCATGTACACAATCATTCCAATCATCCTTTACCTTGGATAAGATCCCTTACATATCCTTAAATTATAATACTCAGTCCTGAACATCAATGATATGATCATAATATCCCTTTTGACATGAATGACAATCATATTTCCAACAATCTCCCCCTTTGTCATTGATGGCAAACTATATGCTTTGATATTTTTATATTTAGATCCTTCTATAGCATTACTTGCATTATCTTATAATGAGTATGAACTAAATTTAATATTACCAAAATTTTTCCCCCTTAGGTAATGGCACATTTTCCTAATACTCAAATTGGACACTTGCTCTACTTCTTTGAAATTTTCATTTTTTCTCAAAAATTTTGTAGAGAGAATTTTCTCCTCTTCTCCCCCTTTGACATTAATGAAAAATGGAATCTTTCTGACTATTCATCCAAATTTTTCTCCCCCTTTAGTAGATAAAGGACTTTGTCCAATAATCTTCAACCATCAACTCATTATAACTTTGCAAAAGTATGCATACCTAAGTTTCCTTTTCTCTCTTCCTTTAGGGGTTATCAAAGCTTCTATGAGACTCCCCATGGACTCATGCCCTATCACTAGGATATAGTGATGTGAGGTAGGATCCATCACTCCCAACTTATGTCTCATATACTCAAATTAATATTTAGGAAGAGGTTTGGTGAATATGTCTACAATCTGATCTTGATTTGGCACATAATCCATTGTGACCTCTTGATCTACACCCTTTTCTCTTAAGAAGTGATACTTGATTGATAGATAATTGAATCTATAATACATTAATGGATATTTTGATATATTAATAACACTTGAATTATCACAAAGAATAGAAATAGGTGACTTGTACTCTACCTTGATTTCTTTTAGTGTTTGCTTCATCCACAAGACTTGAGTGCAACATGCCATTATTGTTAAATACTCTACTTTTGTTGTATTAAGAGTAAATGACTCTTGATTTTTTCTCAACCATGAAACAAGTCTATTTTCAAGGACAAATTCACAACCACTAGTGTTTCTTCTATCATCCACACATATTACCTAGTCAACATCTATATATTATGTCAAAGTGAAATCTTCACCTATAAAATACCATAGGCCATAGTCAATTGTGCTCTTGATATACCTAAAGATGATTTTCACTGCATTAACATGTGAGTCTTTATTATTAGCTTAAAATCTTATAACCATGCACATTTCTTACATGATATCAAGTTCTGATGTAGTTAAGTATATAAAGTAACCTATCATTGATCTATACATAGTCTAATTTGCATCAAGGAACTCATCTTTTTCTCTCAACTTGTATCTAGTTATCATGGGAGTACTAACTAGATTTCTATCTTCCATTACAAAATTATTTATCATTTCCTTTTCATACATGGTTTGGGATATAAATATCCCTTCATCAAATTGTGTTATTTGTAGACCAAAGAAGAAAGAAATTTCTCCTAGCATAATCATCTCAAACTCACTTTGCATTTGTGTAGCAAATTCTTTGCACTTTTTGTTATTGTTACCACCAAAGATGATTTCATATACATAAACAACAACAATTAACATATTATCACCTTCTAATTTAAAGTATATATTTCTATCTACACATCCTTTGTTAAAATGTTGTTGTTGCACGTACTGGTCCAATCTTGAATACCATACCCTAGGTTCATGTTTTAGACCATATAGATTTGTATTTAGTCTTCATACATAATATTCTTGTTTTGACGACTGAAAACCTTCTAGTTGTTATATGTAGACTTCCTCTTCTAGGTTCCCATTCAAGAAATCAAACTTAGCATCCATTTGATAGACTTTTAATTTCTTCTAAATAGAGAATACTAGAAACAATATTGTATATTAAAATCTAGTAACTGGAGAAAATGTTTCCTCAAAATATATCCTCTCAACTTGTGATTATCCTTTGTACACCAATATTTTCTTATTTATTATGAAAACCCCATCCTCATTGAGCTTGTTTATAAAGACCCACTTTGTACCTATCACATTCTTGTTTAAAGGTTTTGGGACTCATTTCCAAGTTTTATTCTTTTAAATTTGTCTCTGATCTTCTATCATGATTTTTAGCCAATTCTCATCCTTTTTATCTGCAACATAGCTCTAAGCTCAATTTTAGACATTAAAGAAAAAATTATTTGATCCTTGTTCATTATAGCTCTTCTCCTTATCTAAACTCCTTCATTCTTATTTCCAATTATTTTCTCTATAAGATGATCCTTTTGAACAAATCTTAGAGATGCCTTTTCATTTGTTTTCTCGTCTCTTCATTAGTTGCTTCCTCTTCATAATCTAATTCCTCATTATAGATTTCTTAAGTAGGTTCAACATGTTTCTCACCTTCTTCAACCTTGACATTGATGCTCTCTACAATAATATGTAGACTTGTATTATAACATATGTAAGCTTTGCTTTAGGTGGAATAACTAAGAAATATTCCTTCATCACATTTTGATTCAAAGCTTCCTAATTTGTCCTCCTTTTGATATAGCATTTGGTTCCAAACACTCTGAAGTACTTAAAAGAGGTAGGCTTTCCATACCATAGCTCATAGGTATTTTAGTCACTATTTACCCTCAATTGAACTCTGTCTAAGATGTATACTATTATTTTGACTACTTCTCTCTAGTATCCATCAGGTAACTTGGCCTCTTTTAGCATTGTTCTAGCCATCTCCTTGGTTGTCCTATTCTTTCTCTCAATAACTCCATTATGATGTGGAGTCCTTATTTTAGAGTAATGTCTTTTGATCCCATGCTTCTCAAAATACTCTATGAACTCATTTGAGTTTAATTCTCCACCTTTATTATATCTTAAGCATTTGATTTTTTTGTCCAATATCATTATCCACCATGGCCCTAAAGATCTTAAATCTCCTGAATGTATGTGACTTATCCTTCAAAAAGATTACCCATGTCATTATTAATTAATCATCTATAAATAACATGAATTATCTCTGTCCTTTAGATCCTCTTGTCTTAGTAGGACCACAAATATCAGTATGAACTAATTCTAGAGGCTTTGTATTTGCATACTCATTTGTTTGAAATCTAACCCTTGTTTTCTTTCCTTGCAAGTAGTGTCTACAGGGTTGGTTATCCTAGGAATGT
This sequence comes from Torreya grandis, assembly GCA_037957365.1. Lineage (NCBI taxonomy): Eukaryota > Viridiplantae > Streptophyta > Pinopsida > Cupressales > Taxaceae > Torreya > Torreya grandis. The sequence continues at coordinate 2,373,071 of JARHVA010001631.1, read as the reverse complement.
GTCTCACACACTTATTTGAGCTCACTTTGACTAAGTTATCAAATTTGACATGACCCATTCTTCTATGCCATAACCAATTCACATCAATCTTTCCAATCAAGCAACTATTACCATTCACTTCAACAAGATTATAGATATTTCTTTTAGCTATTTTACCTTCTATAACTATGCTTATATATCTATTTAAATTTCATCCTTATACAATAAATGTGACCTTATATCCATTGTCACACATTTGGATGACACTTAAGAGATTATGCTTTAATCCTTCAACATAAAGGACATCATGTGTAGGCAATTTTCCATCTATGTTCAAGGTTCCTTTACCTTTGATATTTACAACTATGTTATCTCCCAGGCTAAAAGATCTTTCCTTACATTTCTCAATTTAATGAAATTGATATTATCACAAGTCATATGTTTTTATTAGCCATTATCCTTTACCCACAAATTATACTCCTTAGCATGGAGTGTAGTTTGAGCAATCATAGATTGATTTTTCACTCTCCACACATCCTCGGGTTTCTTATTTGGCTCCTTTTTCTCATTTTTAGATACTTGTGAACCTTTTTTCTCATTGGGAGGCATGCCTTTCTCCTTACTTTGTGTTTTTGGTCTTACAAAGTTTTTTATAAATTGTTTGTCCATGTGACTAAATTTTTTACAGTTATAGCATATTACATTTGTATCTAACAAGGGAGTAAATGAATTTCTACTTATAAAATTTGTTCTCCTTTTAGGTAAAAATCTAAAATAAATAGACCTATGACCAAAGTGATTACATGTATAACAATAACCATATAAATATGAGGAATACCTAGTCATAAAATTTCTTGGTGTAGCATGAGAAGCTTTTTTGAACTCTGTCTTATTTAAGTCTCTCACTTTTGTGTGTTCATCTACATAAGCTACCTTTGTCTTCTTTTATTCAAGGTTATTTTCTCCTATATATTTCTTCACATCAGTTGTGTTTGAGTCTATCTTTATATCCTTACAATATTTCTCTTTCTTTGCTCTAGATTTTGCTTCAGCTTTAAAATTTTCATATAGGTTAGAAGATGTACTAGTTGTGCAACTTTTTCCATTTTCATAACCAAGACCTGATCTCTCTTTTGAAATCTTTTGAGAATTGATCAATTCATCAAGAATGTTTGATCCTCCTATCAACTTCATACTTTTGTCTAGTTGACCTTTGGCTTTTTCAAGATATTTTCACAAATCCACTATCTCTACTTCTAACTTCATGAACTCATCAAATTTAGATTGTAGTTCAAGTTTGACTACATATTATATTTTTTTATCCTCTTCAACTTATCTATTTAGGATAAACACCATTTGATCATATTTATCAAGACTTTTATACATTTTATCAATTTACTTTTGGCCAAGATTATTCTATTTTGATCTCTCTTTTCTTAGCTTTTAAATTTTGTCTAAATCACAAATGAGTTCACACTCTCGATCTAATTCTCATCCTTCTTCTTCATCTAATTCTTCAACTTCTTGATCCACAAAAGATAATACTATTGCCATGAATAGGAATTCCTTTTCCTTAGCCATAAAATCATAGTCATGATCATCATCAGAATTATCACTATCATCCATTGAATTGTTATCTTCTTTTATGTATAAACCTTTCTTGTTTTTGAAGAATTTCTTCTTCTTGGAATAGTGAGGTTTCACCTTTTTACTAATCTCTTCTTTCTCAGTGTTATCCTTCTTTTTATAATGGAATTTAGTAGCAAAATGTCCTACTTTACCACAACTAAAGCATTTGAAAGGTAACTTACCTTTGTACTTTCTAGACCCTCTTCTCAATATTCTAAAAAATTTGGCTTCTTCTTCATTAGTCTCCTCAGATCTAGATGAGGATTATTTTGCTTTTACTTGCTTGGCTACTTTGAATGCAGCTTCTCTCTTGAAATTTTTTGCTTTTCCCATTCTCATTTTAAAAGTAGTGAAATTTCCATGAAACTCATCAGCAATGAGTTTATCCATATCTCTTGCTTCCTCTATTGTAAATATTCTAGATTCATACCTTGATGGAAAAGATCTTAGGACCTTTTTGATAATCACTGATTATTTCATCTCTTCTCTAAGGCCTCTCGTTGCATTGACTATTTCATCCACTTTGAGGGGATAATTTGTAATTTTTTCGTCCTCATTAATTTTAAGGATTTTAAACATACCTTTGTAATTTTGTAAATTTAATTGATTTAACTTGTCATCTCCCTCATAGATGCTCTTCAATTTTTTATAGATATATTATGAATTTTGACAATGCATCACTTTGACAAACTCTAAATTAGACAATCCACATAGAATAACTTTCGTAGCTTTGACATTGCTCTCATATGATTTCTTGGTAGCCTGATAAGTAGGAATTATAATAGGGGTTGTATATCCATTTAATAAAGGAATCCATACATAAAAACCTCATGAGGAAAAATATTATTCCATTCTTATGCTCCAAAATGCATAGTTTGATCCATCAAAGAGAGGTGCTTTATTTTATGAAGAGCCTTCTTGACTAGCCATTTGTGTTCATCATCCAAGATCCACCTGAGCTGATTAAGCTTCTTCTAAGGAACCAAGGATGTGATACCAATTATTGGAACATAAATATATAATAAGAGGTGGGGGGGGGGGGTGAATTAGTATATTTATTAGCTTAGTCCTTTTCAAAATATTTTAATGCAAATTATAACAATATGCAGAGCTCACAAACAAACAAATAGACATAACACTAGATATACTATGGAAAACCCAATATGGGAAAAACCACCATGAGAATAGTTGATAGAATCTACCATTTTAATCTAGCCTCACAATAAATAACCTCAGTAGTTATAATTTTTAAGGGAACCAAACCTAAGGAGATACTAATGCCTTTGATTTAAGAGCACATACTCTAAGGAAGCACCCACTCCCTAATCTAATTACCAACTCAGCTTATATGATGCCACCCACTAATTAGATATATATGGAGCTAAACCTCCAAATTAATATGTAGATTCATAAATGAATCTAATTATCTATTCTTTGTTATAGGTCTGTTTTGTAACTATTCATTCTCTATACTTCATCTCTTCTCTCTTCCCTTTTCTTCTCTTCTCTTCTCCTCTATTTTTGTGTCTCTATATTTATTTATTTGAAACACTTCATCAATCTCTTGATCTCTATCTTTATCTCTCTCTATTTGACTCTAATTCATAGAAATAATAATATATTTAAAAACATATGCCTATGTCATAGATGTTATATATATAAGCAATTGATCTAAGGTTTTGTATCTACTCTGTATTCACACTAGTTTGCTAACACATCATGCTTTATTCTAGACTAAGTTTATTCTTACTTGAATTTTAAGTTTCTCACATCTTGAACTCATGTAACACTAATATGATTCTTGGTCTCATTGCTATTTATATAATTTTATGGGCTCTAATTTTTATACACATGCATTATTACATAGATTCAATCAATTAAAATAATCAATCCCATTGTTTGTATTGTAATATATGGATTATCTACATATTCCTACATTTGACTATTAACATGATCATATCTTTAAATATTTATCATTAATTTTAATTTTGGAACCATGATCTAATTGTATTCATTTAAATTACTCAAATTTAAAATGCATCTATTCAATCGATCTCTCATAGGCTCATGCTCTTTATTGGATACTTTTACACTTATAGACTTTAATTGTTCAACATAAAATGTATTTGTTTATCTTTTTTATCCAAGCTCCCACATTCCATTAGATCTTAAAACTAACATGATCTTTACTTATATCTTGATGTTAAACATTAAGCTCTTTATTTCATCTCATTTCTTCCTGAGTCTTTGGAATACTTACGCTCTATTGATCTTCTCAAACTTGCTCAATATTTAACTCACCACTATGTTGATAAACCTCAAGCACTTTATACCATTGACTCCACTCACTCCATTGGATCTTATTTTCATGATCGCCCACTCACCATAAAATCTTTTGATAAGCTCAATATTTATCTCTACTTAGGTCTCAAGAATGTGACACTTGGAATTAGTGCTTGCCTTTTACACATTGATGTTATATCTCATTATTAAGACACTTGAAATCCTCACATTGATTATTGACTAATTAAATTTGAACTACATCATAGATTTACTTTTCAATGCTCCATGATTGTGACACTTATCACTAGCATGATTACTCAGAGGTCCCTTTGACAAATTAACTTTTTTATGCTTCATTAGATCTTCAACATACAATTAATCACTAACCATTGATCTTCCAACTGGATCAAGCTTCACCTTATGTATATTTGACTAAGTATGGGGAGCATCTCAATTATGCTTGAAAGGCTAATTTTGTACCTTCATATATTTTGCTTCACTCAACTGCTTGGTCTATTATTTGGACCATATAAACTAGGCATGATAATGAAAAAAACCATATGATAATTTCTTATTAAATCTTTCATGCATGTGAGATATAATTCCATTAATATACTCGCTTAAATTATTCTATCACAAAGCTAGCTATGCCTTGAACTTACTTGGAAGGCCAACATTGTTCTTGCATAAATCTTGTCATACTTAGTAACATGACCTATAATTTAGTGCATAATATCCTATTACATATGGGATTCTATCCATATATCCATTTTATCCTAAAACCTTCATACGTGTAATATATGACATCATAAAAATGCCTTGTCATCTTTTTTTAATAACCTACAAATTTGACTATGGGAAAACACTATCAAAATGCTTGGGAACCCTAATTTTCTCATGCATATATTTTGTTGCACTACATCACATGACCTAAGATTTAGAAAATAGAAACTAAGAATAAAAATGAACAAAACCATATGATTGGTTTTTCCTAACACTTTTATGTGTGCAAATTCTAACCTCATCAACATGCTTAGTTGGCTATGTTTAGCCTTTTTACAAAATTGGTTATGTTGGAACTTAGTGAATTATGTCTAAGTAGCTAACTTTACATCCCCATATATTCAAATATGCTTTGTCTCATGGCTTCAAATATGGTGCATAGAAACTAGGGACTAATGTAATCACAACCATATGACCAACTACCCTAGACTCATCCACACATGAAAATGGTGATGTAAGTAAACTACTTACTTAGATATTCCTATCAAAGACCTAAAATGTCTAAATGATCAATATGAAGAACCAAATGAATTATCATCATGTATATAACCATTCCAATCATCTTTGACCTTTGATAGGATCCATTTCATATCCTCAAATCATAATACTCAATCTTGAACATCAATGAGATGCTCATAATCTCCCTTTTGACATCAATGACAATAATATTTCCAACAAAAAATTAATAACCCATGGTTATATTTTCTTAACAAGGTATTAATGACCTCATCTAGTTACTCAAATATAGGTAATTTGATTAGCCTCTATGAATTATAACCTCAAAGTGGATTTTGATGTGCAAGAGCTCCTACTTATGCACCTATTTATGTTTTTAGGGTGAAGAGAGTAACTTTGGAAATTTACACAAAATAAAATGTATCTAGGTCATTGAATTTGGTTTTTCAAAGACCTATACCAATCCCTATTTATTCCTTTTGCAAATTTGTGAGTAGGTTCAACAACTGGATCCTATTTATAACTATACCTTTAATTTGTATTATTTGATTGCTTTGTTATACCAAAATCTAGGTCTCATTTTTTTTTTCACAGGTGTATATCAAGAGAAGATAGTATAATAATATTATTCACCAAATTACATAATGTTTTGACATTGTTCATCCCCTTCATTTTATATCTTTCATTTCCCAATTAATTTTTGCCAACCTATTTCAATGTACTAACTACTTACACATGAGTTCTCTTTCTCATATTGAATATTTTGGCTTTGATAGTGATCTTTTTTTCTCCCAAATAACTAATTTAACCCATAACATGTGTTTGATGTGATCCTATATCACTTCATCTAGCCACTTGATTTAATAAATTCACCTATCATGTCCCAACTTGATCTGCCTCAAATAAGATTCAATATTTTGAAATGTCACATCATTAATGGTCATGCATGACCTTTACCAGTCCTTATACCATACCTATTTTGTCTCTACCACATTCCTAGACTTAATTGAGCTTGATGTAGTTGTAGTCAACTATCCTTGATGATATGTCACTAGAATGTGATCACATCTTATGATCACAACCTCTTATCAGATGTTACGATGTGAGACTATGAACACTCTATATAAGAAATCTAAATTAACAAAAAAAAACACACACACAACATTAAATACATGGTTCCACTCAACACCCACTCATAATATTGGTAGATTGATAGATATTAAATGTGGTACGACTTAAGCCTACATCCATTTATATGTCTTGGTAATATGATTCCCTATAAATATTTTATCAGAATGGTACCTTGTTATGAGACTTATTTAATAATGTAGAGTCCTTTACATCTAATGCACATCTTCTATATAAATTATTTGAACCTATTATCATGTAATAACACTACCTATTATCAATGAAACTATTTATATAATAAGTTACGATCATGCCATGCTTATTGACTTAGATTTTTAATCTTTTGTATCCACTAAGCCCTTCATCAATTCTCAGCCATCTTAGTTAAATCTAACAATATTTATTTTAATGACTCATGGTCACCAAGTTGTATAACCATTATAATGATCAAACTTGGTACAATATAATCCATAGGCATAACCACCTCAAGACCATACACTAGTTGAAATGGAGTGAATCATGTATCCCTCTTAGATTGTTTCCTTTATACCCACAAGATCATAGGATAGGTCTACTATGATTCATCATGTACCAAGGGGGAAAATGGTAGTGTTCTACTTGTTTTCCTTGCAGAAGTGCTCAAATTTGATAGGTATTTAAATGACACAAGAACCATGATCTTGTACACATTGAATTTAGGACCCAATGAAATGTTTATGTGATAAATGTCACTAAATTATGCATTCATGATTTTTAGAGACTCAATGTAAGAAATTGGTCTATATAGATGAGCTCAAACCTTGAACAAAATAAATAATAAATGTTTGAACAAGTCTTAAAATATTCAATTCACTATTAATGAATATAAATTTCATTTCCATTGAAGGTGTTTTGTTTATTATTTAGGAATATCTTTGCACATTCACTCATATAGCCATAACTCAACTATCCCCTACAAGCCATAGTTATATCAAATCCATTGTAATAAAATTCACAATCAAAATTGAATATATTACAAGGCCCTTAAAGGTATCCCCTAGGAGATACCTTAAAATAAAATTCCAATCATGTGCATGTTCAAGGTATCTACTAAGATAACCCTTGAATTTACTACAAGACCCTTCAAGGTATCTCCTAGAAGATACCTTAAAGGGCACTATATTATCTTCAAGGTTACCTCAAAATTATCTCCTAGGAGATACATTTTGAACATGCATAAGGTTACCCTTGAAGGTATTACAATTCACTTTAAAGTATCTCCCAAATTCTAAATTATCTTAAAAATATCTTTTTCCATAATCAATCACTGAGATATATCAATAAAAATTATTATGGTACATTGTTCATTAATATAACTTAAGTAAATCATAATATAAAATTTAAAACTACTATTTCATATATCAAATATCTAATATACTAGTTCAATGATAAGAAATGGAAGAGACCACCATACAACATAAAATTACAGAACAACCTGAAGGATTTTTATCTATATGAATTCTAATTGTATGCATGTTCAATGTATCTAATAAGCGAACCCTTGAAGTGCATTGTAGTACCTTGATGGTATCTCCTAGGTGATACTTTTCAAACATGAATAAGGGTACCCTTGAAGGTATTACAATTCACTTTAAGGTATCTCCCAAATTCTAAATTATCTTTAAAATATCTTATTCTATAACCAATCACTAAGATCTTTCAATTAAAATTGTAATGGCATTAATAGAACTTAAGTAACTCATAATAGAACATTTAAAACTAATATTTCATATATAAAATATCTAATATACTAGTTTAATGATAATAAATGGAAGAGATCACCATACAATACAAACTTGTAGAACAACTTGAAGAATTTTTATCTATATTTGATGTCAAAATTTATCCTCTCTAATTAAAAAGGGTCATACAATCTTTATAGGCTTATGATGGGGCCATCCTTATCTCTCATGAAAATTTTAATTAACACTCAAAATATCATTAGAGACAAAAAAATTTACAATAGGAAATATTCCCAACTAAGACTTGCAGTTATCAGAGGGGCTACTTGTGAGGTGGTAGTTGTAAATGGTGGCACATGTGCACTGGTGACTATTATAGATATTATATTTGAAAATGAAATCATTGAAAATATATCTATAGTTATTTTCATAGTATGGGTTATCATTAAGGTCACTGTTACAACTATAATATGAGCCATAGTAGGATCAATAATTTTAATTGCAATTTTTAGTATGGTGACCATAGATGTCATGTCTTGTTTTCTCACTTGAATTTGGAGGTAGAGAGTATGGATAGTTTGGAATTTAATTTAAACTACCTTTAATTCTAATATGGTTCTATTGAAAAGTTATATAATCTTATCCATTAACTTTCTATGTATCTTTAATGATGTGACAAGTTCTATGTAAAGGGTTTTTGCACTAAGATCCTTGCTTCTATCAAAACTCACTAGTTGTTGCACTTCATTAATTGTTCTATAGATAGTGCCCTCAACCTATACTCTAAAACTATTGGTAGATGCATGGATAAGGTATTAAAAAATGGATTAGTGTACATAGTCTATCTATGGAATGACTACATTATTGATCCTTATTTCTCCCAAAATAGCCATGGCATTTATGGTGCCTTGTGATGTAGAGGGTGGATAAAGGATAATTACTACTAAAATATTTGATACAATGGAAATGAAGGGTGAAAGGCCTAAATAGGGGTGCTTGATCTTGTGTTACCATTTATGAAAGGACCCCCTTAAGAGGCTTTAAAACCTAATGCTTTTTTTTAATATTCTTAGCCTGCTCTTTGGTGGTTTTAGTATTATATTTTATGTGCCTAGCCACCACTATTGATATGGTGACCTTATTCATCATAGTGTGGACCTATATGTCATTTAAGACATTCATAAACACCTCATCATGCCAAGTTTAGATGTTCCCATAGTCAATTTTTACCTTTCCTCTAATCATCTTTAGGTGTTTCCTCACATTCTCCTTGGGGTCCTATTCTCTATAAGGTACCCACTTGAAATCATAATGGGTTTATGTTTTTCCCACTAGATAGAAATATTCCCATTCTGTGTATTAAATCTTACCAATACTAAGGGGATCCAAATACATATCTCCTTGCCTTTTATTTATTAGTTGAATGTCCATAAAGTTAGCCAATTGGGAAACAATTTCTAATTCTACAACTTTGTCTAGGATCAACCTAGGTAGATACATAGGGTAGGATATAGTACCCTCTATCATGATTATAGTGTAAGGTACATAAATCCAATAATACCTCATCTTGCTTAAATTCTTCTTAATTTAATTTCATAGCCTAGGCATATCTTTACCATAGATGGAATGGTATACCATCAGGTAGAAGGTCTCAGTAATCTTAGAAATGTTCCTCGTAAACCTATGAATGTGGAGGATGTTGAAATTTTCACATATCCTACTCTTAGGTTAATATTTATAAGGCTCCCAAGGCTTGTCAAAATATGTATGAACTATTTTTATTATAGCATCCACCATGTAGGACATCATATAGAAGTTGCAATCTAGGAAATTGTTTAGATTGGTTATTGTGTTGATTATTTTAGAACTAATGATTTCCACTATGGAAATTATCCTTTTGGAAAAGAGAATAAGTTAAATCAAGGTAATCCACACCTTTTTGACATAAGTCATTTTGTGAAAACCATAGATTCTATTTAATAGGGCCATGACAATTCTAATTCTAGGTTAGGAAGTGGCTATGAAAATAGTATAAAAGGCCTCTGATTGTAAAAGTATTGGTTTCATGGGCCCATTCTTCAAAAAACCACACATATCATGTATTTTAATAGTCTTCTTCATAGGATACTTTTATTGGAGAATAACAGCCTTGTTCATACTAGTCATGTATTTATTTTATTTGTCTTGGTCTTGTTTCTCTCTTTTATCACCTTTTTGTTATCTCAGTAAACTAATCTATACCACCAGAGACCCCCAAACTTGGCCTATGTTAGTCTTAGCCTATTTTTATAAGTCTCAAACAATAGAATTGAAGTGGACTAAAACACCTTCTGCTCCTAAATTACTAAATGTTATTGTCCAACAATCATTTTTTCTTACTTTATAGGTCCCAAACCTTTTCTTATCCCCTCTTTTAAGTTTTATTTATCATTTTGATGTCGACTAGTGCAAATAAAGCTCCCAAATTCAAAATAAAGAATCTTATATATAAAGGACTTCAAAAGGCATTTTATTTTTAGTACTTATGATTTTGGCACACTAAATAATTAATAATCAGTCAATATTATAACTCAAAATTTTTGCATCACACATAGATTTGCATGCTTGATCAAAGAAGGGCCTAGGAAAAAGTTCATTCTTGCATCTACCATGCATGTTGATTATGTACATTCCCTAAGGAAAAACTATATTTTTATTTGAGACCCTACCTTGAGGGTTAATGTAATTAGTGATTAGGTTAATAGGGGTTCTAGATCATGTGATCATACTTCCCCTAACCTAGTTTTTTTCCCTTTTGGTATTTGATGTGTTTGTTATTTCATGTATGTACATAAACCTAGGGTTTGATAATAAAATGGGTCATACAATGGCATATAATAATGATCACAAAGAAACAAAGAAACCTACAAGACCTAGAAACTAGACTGCACTAAAATCTAGAACCAAAAATTGAAATGGACAATAGCACTCGAATTAGAATACAACATTAGACACCAAAGTGTCCACTTTTTGGCACTCCTATCCTTTTATCAAATTAAATATAGATTTATTTTACAATACTATCCTAGTCTTTCATAACCATTTTCAGCCTTTGTATTAACCATCTCAGTCTGTTTCTAGCTAAGTCATATTTCTCCTTATTTATTACTATTTTTTAGAAAGGTCAAAAAGACAAATAGTTAAACAAATTAGGATTGTATTTATTACTATATTTTTTAATGATTTATTAATCCATAACCTTAACTAAAATAGGAATAAGACTCCATTATTATAAATAAATTTAAATCATTTGGTGAACCCGACTTACTTCAAGCAAATCTCAAACCGTAGGTACCCTTAGGGTTTTACTTCATATTTTTGTGTAAAAGTTCAATTTCAAAATTATGATTTTTTTATAAATTTATTAAATTTTTTTTATTCAAATTTATTTTATAATTCAAATTATTTCAATAAATTTTAAAATTTTAAAACTCCAACCCAAAACCCTAGATTTCCAAACTAGGTCCTCAAACCCCAAGCCTTCCTCTATTATAATTTTCAGATAAAAATTTTGGAATTTTTTCAAATTATTTGAAGTTTAAAAAATATTTTCAAAATATTTATTTTATTATTCATTATTTCATTTATTTTCTTAATAGTACTTTTACATACGCTTTTTGGTAAAATCAATAAAATGGTCACTAAGGCAATTCTTCCCTCTCATCCTATAGATAATTTCTAAATTTTTCTCATAATTATGACAATGAATGGACAAATTTTCAAAATTTCACATTAGCCAAAAATGAGGAAAATGATTTAATCTACAATAAATACAATTAATATTGTTGTAATGAGTAATATGATCATGCATTTGAAAGTGGTAGTGAAGAAAAAGTAGATGCATCTTCTTCTCTCAAACCTATCTATTTTCTTCCCTCTTCCAAAGAAAATAATTTTGATAAATGGGAAAGTTAATTTTCACCTCTTTCTCATATGCATAATAAATCAAATGTAAAAATTAATCATGAAATTCCATGTAAACCTCTCATTGGTGATAATTTTCTTGCATTTGAACCTAATTTTCCCTCTCTTTTTCTACTTTTATGTTCAAATTACAACAATATAAATGAAATAGAATCAAATTTCTAATACATAATTCAAATGATCAATCTCATGTTCTTAACTCTACTTTTTCATGTCAAATAATGACAAAAGAATGTTTAAATGATAAATCTCTTACTCTTACTTCTCATATTGAAAATTAAAATAATACATGCACTCCATTCAAGGGTAACATAGATACACATAGTATTCTAATTTTACATGACAATTTATTGCAAATTAGAATAGAATTAACATATTCTCTTATTCCTCTCCCTAGTGATAATGTATGTGATAATGAGCATGATAGTGAAATTGAAAATGAATATGACAATTAGAGTGAATATTAAAGTGATACTTCTACTTCTCCTCTTTCAAATGAATAAAATTTCAATTATGATAATAAATGGAATAATGATGACTATTATGCATATAGTGAAGAGGAAAATGCATCTCATGCTTCTAATTCTTATCTTACTCCTCTAAAAAATAATGCATTACAAAATGTTGCTTCTAATTCTATGCATTATTCTATTTCAAATGATGCACATGTCAATGATAACACCACATCTTTTATTTAATTAGAATGTGATTCACTAGATACTAAAGATATCAATGAATCTTCTGAACCACCCCTCCTACAGTAGCACTTGTCTCTAACTCTTCACCCAAAGAGATTGGTAGCCCACATCCATCTACTAAGGTCCAAGTTACCATTCCTCCAAAGGTTCAAGTGAGCACACCCATTCTCTATGATCTAATTGATAAATATAACATTACCATGTCTAAAATAAATTATCAAATTCAATTATTAAATAAACCACTTCAATATACTAATATACCATCCCAAGAGATTATTTATTTGATGCATGCAATTGGTGAATTACAACACCAAGTACATCTCCTTACCTTGAAAAATAAGGATTATAAGTCTTGGATGGATGCCAATGACTTACATGGTAACCCTCTTTCAAAGACATTTGTCAAAGCTTCATTTCTTAAGCATTTTTAGATCCCATCATTGCCTCAATTTGATGGAACTAGAGATCCATTCATACATCTTCAATCCTTTTGGAAAGCTTTGTTATATCATGTGAGTCCTTTGATTGTACTTAAGTTGTTCCAATAGACATTAGTGGGTAATGCACATAATTGGTTATTTCATCTACTTTTTAATGGTTCCTTGCATACATATGATGACTTAGAGGAGGAATTTATTATATTTTACATAGGAAACATGGGCCTTCATGTTACATATGAGACACTTGTCACATTGTATTAGAATCCTTTAGAGCTAGTTAGTGATTATATCTTATGATTTAAGACTTTCACGTTATTTTTGATCTATAAACCAACAAATTTTGAGGTCTATCATATATTTATTAAGGGGATTTTCCAACCCCTCATAGAGCATATATTATATCAAACAAAGTCTTATTTTAGGCACTTATGTTATATAGTTTTACCCTTGGAGAATAAATTGAGATTGATTGAGTTAGATTTAGCTAATTAGTTTACTCTAGATTTCACAGCATTACCTCCATCTATAGTTTCTATCATACAACATGCACCATGTCCTAAAGAAGATAAGAGACCACATCTAGAAAATCAACTAGTTAAGAATAGGGAGCTAGTTCCTAAAGCACCACCTATAGTATGCACTACAAAGAAAAATAGTAGAGCACCACCATAATTTGATTTAGAATGGGATAGCCCATATGTCATATTATCAACACTACTAGATAATAATTTAATCACATTGAATTCTACTCATCATCGAGATCCACATCTCTTATAGATATGGCCACATCACCCATTTTGTAACTATCATCATATTTATGGACATAGAGACAATGATTGTTAGGGACTCAAGGACTGTATTAATAGATGTGTTGATAATGGTATCATATAATTAATACTAGGGGCACCAAGATCTCCTCCATCATGGATCCATATACCTCATTCCTCCATGATTGAGTCATCCCAAGACATTTGTTTAAAGGAATAATTGGTTACTCATGGTGAGAGTATTGAAGTTTCTAGGATAGAACCTCGAAGGAGATATCCTATCCTACCTAATAAGAGGGTTTGGATACTAGTACAATGAGATTAGCCTACATATAGTAATGTAGTCTAGGGAGTGCATAGTGTAGTTCTATATACATATCCAACATAGTGATAGGCACCATAGTAGAGTTTATAGGGTCTTATCCCACATAACCACCTATTATAATTAAGATTAGATGAACCTCCATCATAGATTAATACTCCAGATAGATATTCACTATGATCAAGTTTTTAGGGACCTATTTCATGTAACAACTCACTATGGTTAAGATTAGATTCACCCACATCATAAAGTACTAATCAAAATAGATATTCACTAAAATCAAGTTTTTAGGGACATATTTCACATAGTAACCCACTAATATTGAGATTAGATGAGTTCCCATCATAGGCTACAACTCCATCTTGATCTATTTCTAAATCATACATATCATAATATAGGCCACAAGGTGTTATTTGATGTTGCAATCCACTATTATTGTAGATAGATGAGCCTCCTTCAGAATACATAATTTTAGTTACACATCCATTAAGGTTGTATCTTATAGATTCTCCACATATATCTACAATTAATGCACCAAAAACAACATTAGATATAGGACATGTTCCTATATAGCATGATCAATATGGCCACTTATTCAATTGACCATCAAGGTTCAGATAGTGATATATCAGCCATGGGGCTGATATGCACAAAGTGATATCTTACATCCCCTTTTACAAATAACTAACATTTATAGTTATAAACAACCATCCCTAGCCAAACTAAATTATCCAAATCTTGATCTTACCAATATAATATTTTACCAATTTTAAACCAATTCACTTTATCAAATCAATTTACCAATTTCAAAACAACAAAGCTTTTTACTCATATATGATTCAAAATCAAAACTAGCATCACACTTGAACCTATCTACAATAATAAAATCACATCCCAAATACCATCTTACCAAACATATAAAACCTCAACAATCAATGCCACATAAACCATTTACAATAAATATACCAATGTAATCCAAATTCCATAACATGATATGCATGAGTCAAAAATTAAACAAGTATCCATATATATATAATGATTTTTCAAAACATAAAAACTGCTATCAAGTATAATTAGTCATGAATGGGTGTCAAGCACTCACTCTCAATCTCAGTGTTTCTGCCAGTGCTAGTCCCATAATATACCCTAGCACTCAATGGCCCCATACCTCCTCTAGTTATTACATGCCTCTTGAAATGACTTTCTCACTCCATTAGTCAACTATGATCCTCATACAAGTTCACATATCATATTTAAAGATCTATGTACTCATCCATGATCCTCATGATAGTAGATAAAAAATTAGGTGGGGGTATCATATGCCTATCTAGATCAACTCTCTTTTTCCTACTACCCTAACATAAATAACTATCACTATAACATCCATATAAAATAGATGGGTATGGATACCAGTCATGACTATCACTTGCTCTATTAATTCCTCATCCACTACATCATCAGGATTTCATGTGAGATCTCAGAGTATTGACTAAATTATTATCTCTCATTAACTATCTTCATTTCCTACCTAGCTTGTGTTCTATCCTGAGCACCTCACACCTCATCTACACATAAAGTATGACACTACATTATCTATATACATTAAAATCAAACTAAATCACAAATTTATACATAGTTTAAATGTAATCAGTACTTACCTCCCATTATCTAGATCAGATCAAGATCTTCATACTCTATATCATCCCCTACCTCAATAGGGTACAATAGAGCTCATCGATGCCTAGCCCACCATGTAGTATATGCATCTATACATATAATGTCATCCACATCCAAAATATATATGACCTCATCCCTCACATCCAAAGGTAATGGTGTGACCTCAACCTTAATAGGTCTCACAAGAGTTCCTACCCTCACACATGCTCATGTACTCCTCACCCACACCCATGCTATTAGGGGCACATATTATGGTACCCCCAAAATATATAGTAATGTGTTCATACTAAAATCACTTATATACTCTATCCCAATAGTCATGTATCCAAAAATTGACCCTCATGTATCATAGTTGTACTCTATCCTCTACCCACCTAGGAAATCCTTTGTATATCCATCATATGATGTTACCAGCCACCAATCTATCTAAAACCTACCTATAATGGTCCATCCCAATGGATTGAATAGCCACTATAATTATCCAACACTCCCCAAATGGCTATATAATTACCCACTCTACCCTCAGTAATCCAATCATCTGCACAACTACTATGTGCTCATAGTCCCAACAATATAGTAATGTCACCACACTCACCCCTCTATTGAATGACTCCTATGTAAACCTACAGATATCCCTATATAAGTGGGATAACATAGTCTTCCCCCATAATAATATAGCTCCATATACCTCCACACCATGCATAATATTGTGTAGCCTAAATGCAATAGATACTCCACCCCCATCTATAGTAACAAAAGATACCAACAAAACATCCAACCACTTTCACAAGTACGGAACATTATAGTACATAATGATTGATATTAGCACATCACTATCATTACCTCTCCAATGTGTACCTAAGGGCACACTAGTAAAGTATAAAGATGCCTAATTAATCACATTGGAACCCATGTCATCTTGTACCATCACTCATCACCCACTAACTAGTAAATGTAGTATATGATACACATCTTCCAAAGTCATAGTCATCTCCCCTATAAGAAGCTAGAAAGTATATGTATCCATGTTCTACCTCTCTCATAAGAAAGTCATCAAATATTGATCCCACTAAACTATACCTAGGTTATACACATGATCCAAACTCACCCTATCCTTAACCACTCTCTCATCAGTATATAATGGTATTAGCCTCAATATCTCCATCACCTGACCCCTACAAAACTTTTTCATTTGCACCTCACCCTACATCACCAGAAACATCACATCTATCAATCAATAATACCAAATCTAAAGACATCTAGAATAATAGTAAACAATAAAGAAACATCATAAAAAAATTATCCCTCTTAGACAATAGTGTTGTAGTAAGGATAATAGTGTTGGACATGAGCACTGAACCCTATATATGAGTGTTAAGCCTTGGATTAGAGTGCTAGACTATAGGACAGGAGCATAAAAAATAGAAAAAACTTCCAAGACACTTTTAAGACCTCAATAATACTAAAATAGGCCTAAAAGCTAATAAAAATCAAGTATTTGAGCTATTTACTAGGGTCACATCACTACTAGCTTGAACTTGGGCTGCTAGTTAATTGAATCAGGTTATAGTAGGTGCTTGTATCCTCAACATTTTACTCACTCTAGAGCTCAAAATATCAACCTAGTTAATGCACAAATGAATTAAGAATAAATCAAATTTTCTGTGTTAACCAAAAATTTTTTCAAAAAAAATCCCATTTTCCCCATAAGTCAAAACCCATAACTCTGTTTTCACAACTATTTCCTTCCATGAAATCATGGCAATGATACCTTCAACATCACTTAGGATTTTCTCTCTTAATACCTTATCTTCCTACTATGGCATGAACATTTCTATATTTCTCTAATACCTAGATATGTGCCTTGGTTATCATTAATCAAAATGTGTTCCATTCTCAACAACATAATATAATAAATCAAACATCATTTCAATCTATTCACAACATAGCAACTTTGTTTCTATTACTATGCCACTAGTCATAACTTTTAGTTGGACCTCCTCTAGCTCATATTTTTTCCCTCTCCTCAAAAGGGGGGTATCATTCATACTATTCCTATTTCTACACTTACCCAACATACCCATCCACTCTCATAAGTGGATACACTATGGTTCTTACACATCCATCATTTAGATTATAAAATTCAATTCAAATTGGTTGAGATATACAGTGACTTATATTATGTGGGTCACTCAACATTACTCAAGACATTCAGAGGGATATACCTTTAGTTTAAAAATACATAGACTATTTAGATATAGTGGTTCAAATTATATGGATTCACAGTGATTTTGATATAGATATATATACTATTTAGATATAGTGGTTTAGATTATATGGATTTAGAGTGACTTTGATACAAATATAGACTTAGGATATCATATTTAGGGGCATGTACATGCTACACGTCTCACACATATAGTTTTATATAGCATGGCACAATTACAAAATTAGATAGTAGACTATAGGAATAATGCAAAGAATAATGTTTTGATATCCAATTTTTCACATGAGGCATGGAAAGATATGTCATATCACATGTGGTTATACAAATTACTAGATCATATAGGTGCATCACTCACATATTAGATTTGGGGTCATGACATAGATGTTCATATTCTTCATCACTCAGGATTATATAAATGGAATGGTGAGACATGCCATTCTCTTCTTGTACATTAACCAAAATTTTAAGATTACATCTAGATATACCTAGGTTATCACCAGGTTGGACCACATGATCATATACAGTTGCTGGTCCATTATATTACTTAGATCCATATTACACAAGTTTGTGTAGGATAGAGGATAGACATTGATTTTAGACCTTCGATCACTTCTTAGTTCTAGTTCAGATATTTAGAGTGGGGGTATGATATATTTTACTCTTCATAGAATATAAATTTTATACATACATCCAATTTACAAGATTTTATATGGGACAGAGGATAGACATTAGTTTTAGACCTCTGAGCATTCCTCATCTTCAATCAAATTCAGCGTAGGGGGAAAACATTGCCCTCTTTTTCCATCATAAATACATTTCACATTTAGATTTAGTATAGTAGGCATCCACTCCATAGTTTCATTCTCTCTCTAGGTAATACTTATATCTCCATCCACTTCCCTAGCTAGGAAGTGAGTTGGACCCTTGCAACACATTCACCTCCATACAAGAAGGTTCAGGTATGTGTTTTCTTCTTATTTCTTTTATTTTAGTAGTTTATTTCATTGCATTACTAGAATAAAATGGGGGAAATATATACACCCTAAATTGTTCAAGAAACCACACATATCATGTCTTTTCACATTCTTCTTCATAGGAGACTCCAACTAGAGAATACGAGCCTTGTTCAAACTATCCATTCCATTTTTTTACTTTTCTTGGTCTTATTTCTCACGTTTGTCACTTTTTTTTTATCTCAGTCGATTGATCTATATCCTAAGAGACCCCCAAAATTGGCCTATGTCAGTCTTAGCCTATTTTTTGGAGTCTTGGACAATATAATTCTAGTGGACTACAACACTCAATGCTATTGTCTTGCTCATTTCTAGTGTCCAATAGTCATTTTTTCTTGATTAATAGGTCCCAAACCATTCTTATCCCCTCCCTTGAGTTTTATTTATCTTTTTTATGTCAAATATCATGAATAAATATCCTAAATTCAAAATAAAGAGTCTCCTATATAAAATACTTCACAAGGCATTTTATATCTAGCACTTACTACTTTGACACACTAAAAAATTAAAAACTAGTTAATAGTATAGGTTAGAATTCTACATCACACATATATTTTCATACTAAATCAAGGAAGGGCCCAGGTGAAATTTCATTCTTGCATCTACCATGTGCATTTATTATGCATTTTACCTAAGGGAGAACTACATTTAATCATAGACTTGAGCTTGAAGGTTAATGTAGGCAACAATTAGGATAGTAAGGGTTTTATATCATGTGATCATACTTCCCCTAACCTAATTTTTTTCCTTTTAGCATATGATGCATTTATTATTTCATGTATGTAGATATACCTACAATTTAAGAATAAAATAGGTCATATAATGGCACAGATCAGTGATCATGAAGAAACAAATACACCTACAGGACCTAGAAACTATACCACATCAAAATCCAAAGCCTAAAATTAAAATGAATAATAGTAATAGAATTAGACTATAGAACTAGACACCAAAGTTTCGAATTTTTAGTAATCCTATCCTTTCATTAAAAAAAAATCTAGATTTTGGTTTATGACACTGTCCCAATCTTGCACAACCATTTTCAAGCTCTATATCAACTACCTCAGTCTATTTCCAGCTAAGTCATAATTCTCCTTGTTTATTACTATTTTTTGGAAGGTTCAAAAAGATAAATAGTTAAACAAATTAGGATTGTATTTATTACTATGTTTCGTATTGATTTATTAATCCATACCCTTAACTAAAATAGGATTAAAACTCTATTATTTTAAAAAAGGTTAAATCATAGGGCCATGACAATTCTAACTCCAAGTTAAGAAGTGGCTATGGGGATAGTAGAAATAAATCCTCTAATTTAAAAAGTGTTAGTTTCATGGGCCCATTATTGTATTTTGGTGGATACTTTATTTGCATGGATATAGGTATTCACAAGGATTTATTCATGTGCTATCTCAGGGGTAGGTAGCCTATAATACCTTTTGAATGCTCTGCCACTAAGGTGGATCATTGATGTGTTATTTTAGAGAAAGTGTAATATGTTACTAGAAATTTTACCATTTTTAGATAAATCAAAAAAAAAAGTCAATGTAAGGCATTACCTTAGGCTTATCTATGGTGTTATATATACCCATTATCTTGATTACCAATAGGTTGTATAGGTACCTACATGGGAATGTAGAGAGTTGGTCCTTTGAACTACAAGTATTGGCCTTGTCAACTTATTCCCAAATAGAAGAAAAGTCCTTGAATTCATGTTTGATGGAAGCTTCATCAAAAACTATGTCAGTATATTCTATTGGTCCTTAAATTGAATATGTAGATGGAAGAGGTGAAAATTGAGATGAGGAGGCCATGGTTATATGGTTGTGAAAATTCTATTTTTTGAGGGTTCAAACTCATAATTTTAATTTTTTAGTTCAATGGAAATATGACTATAATTGGCTCTATATATTGCATATATTCACCTTGGGTTCACTATATTTAGTTAATTAAATGTAAAGTTATTTAATTCATGTGAATTAATGGTGTCAACAACTTTGACTCCTCACTTTTATTTTTTATATTTTAATTTCACCTGACTCATGGGATGGTGACACTTTAATTGTATTAGACTTATAGGATGGTGACACTTTGATCACATTGACTCATGAGATGGTGCCACTTTGTTTGATCACATTGATACACTTACATGGGAGATTTTGTATAATGCCTTTCAGTGAGTCAGTCTCTAGGTGATTAGGATGATAAAATTTAGCATGATCTCACTTTCCTATTTGCCTAAGTATTTTGTACATTAATTTCAATCTATCAATATTCAAGTAAATGTAATGGAGACACTTGGAATAATCTTGGAAAGTCACTCACCTAGTGAACTTGAAATATTTTTTGAGTTTTGAAATGTGATGGGTTCGTGGGTGTATGCCACATGTCCTTGAATATTGAAAAATGAACTCTTAAGCCTAATTTTGTGGGTACCCTTGAATGTATTACAAATCCCTTCAACATATCAGCCAATACTACCTCCAAAAAAACTTTGAAGGACCTTTTAATACCTTCAAGGGTACCCTTATGCATGTTTAAAAGGTATCTCCTAGCAGATACATTCAAACTCTTGGGTTCACCATAGAGGTTCAAATCACATATAGGATCCCAAAATACAAGTAGATAATCATTTTCCATAATTTTTATCAAAACCCCCATTGATCAATATCATTTTATTTACTAATTAAATATGTGGTTGAATGTTAAATTAATTAGCTATTTTTCTCTATTTAGCTATTCTACTCTTATGCATGTTTAAAAGGTATCTCCTAGGAGATACCTTCAAATTAGGATGAAATTATAATTTAAGTATGTATTATATGATATTAAAAGCTATGAATGTTTTATATTGACATAAACCGTGTCATTAAAAAAGAGTTATACATTACCTTTTTAACGTTTTTAGGTTTTAACATATTTTCATGTTTATGTCATGGTATAAATAGAGATTTATTTCCTACATGTAGGTATAAATTGGATTAATTTAATAAATAACATAATTAACAACTCTTCTCATGTATTTTGGAAATATCCAAGTTAAAAAATCATACATCAATGGATTTATAATATGGAGACTATGCATCTCTCATAAATAATGGTAAGGTCATTAGTGAAGGAAGAATACACAAAGTTCTAGGTCTAGATGCTAACTCTCTAAAATCCATAAATCTCACTTCCACATGCCACAATTAAGAAATACCTATTTAATGTGTAAGTGTTAATGTGACTAAATATTTTGATCTAAATCTATCGCTTCCACTTCTTGCATATTTTATGGATAATTTGGGGGATATAGTTGATAATTTTACTATATGGATCACAAGAATGATGTAACATGTCATAGACAAGTTTTATATAGAGAATGACATGGAAGAAAGACATGATAATTTTAGTTCAATTTTCAATATACAACCATTGCAATAAGAAAACCCTAGATTAGATTCATTAGTTTGATTTATCAATGATCCTACCACATTTCATAGCCTAGGAAATAATTTTACTGGGGAAAGGGTACATTTGTTTCACAAATGTACAACTCTTGTAAATGATGAAAATTTTGATTTTGGTTATGTTGAATTTGCACAACTAGGAGATATTTTTGGTTGCATTCCCATCCCAATGTTAGAAAATGAATTAGGAATATTTTTAAGAATAAATCAAAAATTAATGTAGAATAATTTCAACAAATCACAATAATAGAAACTATGAATAGAGATACATAAAGAACAAAAATTAAAGTGCACAACAAGAATACAAGATTTAACATTTTTCACCCAATGTGGGATACATCCACCAAGAAACACTTGATCATATCTTATTACAATCCAAAAAGATTATAATCCACTCTCAGATCAATCTTCTCATAATTAAAATGCACAAATATTGTTTATATCTATTCTTAAAAAACTCTTCCAAAATCACACTTGAATTCACACACTCTATTCACCTTATCAAATTTATTTCTAATAATGTATTACCTACTATATGTTTATATATAATACATCAATAGGTAACTAACATAGTGGTTCTATAAAAAATGGGTACCAAAACCGTGGGCCAAGTCAACACATAATGGTTTCCCATTAATCATGGGTGATGACACCACACATATTCAAGTATAGATAAACCCTAATGAGAATACATTAAGAGTGTAAAAAAAAATTTAATGTACAATATTTTAAATAAATTGTAATGTGGAAATAGGATCCACAACATAACAAGTCTACATAAGACACATTCTACAACATTGTGATACTTATATTATATAAGTAACTAAAACATATATCATTAGATGGCCTTCCAACAAGATTATGGATTTTGAATTTAGAGTAATCAATTTACCATAGATGACACCAATGCAAAAATAACTTGGAAATGTTTAAGAAGTAGTGGATACTGAAGTCATTCATTTCATAACATTCTTATCACAAAGGCATCCATAAAAATTAATTGGTGCCTACAACTACTTGAGCTAAAAAAAGAATCAACCAAACACTTCACTCAGCCAAGTGGAGTTTGATTAAATCATAGAGAGTGAGATTACAGGTGTATGTAGATAAATGTTATACCAACAAATGTTTTTAGTTAGGATTGTCATTTGAGATGATAAAATTTGAAAGGATAAAGTTGCTTGATTCTACCACAATAGATAGGAGGCAATATGTCTTGGATACTATTTCTACCAGTTTGTTTAAGCAAAAAAACTACCATTGATTTTTAGGGTACAAAGATCTGTTTAGAAGTTTGGATTAAAATATATGGATTGAAGATAAGTAACTTTTTTGACATTCTAAATTGTCACAAAAATTTGGAACAAAATGCATTCCATATAGGGAGGTTTTGATGAAATCCGCAAAAGAAGATAATGGTAGCTAAATATTTGTTAGACCAATTGGTGGATGATTTTTTAGATGTTTCTCCATGACTAATATGCCACATAGATATAGACAACTCATGATAAAATGTTTGACATCTTCCAACATATATCACTCAAGAATTTATGAGGAGTCACATTAATGCACAACTAGCAAATATAGAATATGAGCTAATATCCCAGCCAAAATTCAGTAACATGTGGAAAACTATTTTTCATGATGTGACCATTACCAAGTGTGATGATTTTTCTAGGTGCAAAACATGCATCTTCTTAACTCAACAAAAATACTTTAGATCCCTCTCTAGAGATCAAGAAGATCAAATTAATCAATAATTTATGATGCACTCAAATTAATTAATTTCTACAAGATAAGTGTATTACACACATAAATGATTGTCAGATCAATACCTTGAAGAATGCCTAAGTGTCATTCATGACAAGGTGAAACATTAAAAAACATTTATGCCAAGGATAGTGACAAAAATCAAAAGAGTTACCGATAGAATATTAGAGTTGTCAATGGTATGGATTATAACACATGGTCATGGAATAGGTGGATATGGGATTTTTTTATTGTATGTTCTTGGAAGGTCTAAATTTACTATCAACTCATTGAACAAATGCTTTAAGGATATGGAAACAAGAATTGTAAATACTTATAGATCTTTACTATATAAACTTGGATCTTCAAAATATCCATTGTATGATATACTTTTGTCTAATAACTATTAATTTGAATGCAATAAATACATAGAAGAATCACAATCAATTGGTGCCTTCAAAAAACCTCCTTCAAGGCTATACCTTCAACTAAACAACTATTATGGGGACAATAAGAATAGGTACTTACTTCCATCTATAATTATATTTAAAAATTTTTGAACCTTATATAGAATTATTACATTTACAAATTCATAAAATCATGTTTTTTTGTATAGGTTTATGTTGCAATATTTATCTCTCCTTTTTTACAAAGGTGTTTTCCTCAATGTCAAGGTTATATTTCTCCCCATAGGACATACCCATGAGGACATTGATGGAACATTTGGAAACTTGTATGTATTTATAAAGAGGAAAGAATTATGGAGTGTGTCAGAGATGATGTAAAATTATAGGACATGTGAAAATACAATAAACTTCATGCCATATTTGATTGAAAAAGTGGTATATTTCAAAGACTATGTTAATAGTTACCAGTTATAGGGAATAAATTAAATAGCAGGATTAAAAAAAGGTCAATACTTTCTTATACATATGGATTAAGGTTAGCCCATTATGCATTTAAAAATATCTATAAGAGATAGAAATTGGTCCCTCTAATTTCATTATGGGGAACAAAATAAAATGGTAAACCAAATGTTCCAAAAGGTAATTCGACAAAAATATTTTTCAAAGACTTGAAAAATAGTAAAAAGTAACAAGATTCCATTGTTGAAAAAGTTTCAGATAGAATTAGAAAAAGATTGAAAAATAAATTAAATATAACTTGATTAAGTATGTATAACTATTCAATGAATTTGGTTTGACCAGAAATAGTAAGTTGAAGGATCTAGCATACTACTTCAAAAACATCCATGACACAATGAAATAAGACATGTTCCCTTTTGAAGTTGAACATATAAGATATTTTTGGCCTAGAACTCAGCATGACATACTTCTACATAGAGATATACATAAAATGGTTCATGATAGGACCCTTAATTTTGGAGTGGCATATACAAATACATATGTTGGTATAAGAAGCAAAAGAACAAAAAATTCATTTGATCTAGCTTAATATGTGCAAAATGGAGATATGTTATTTGTTAGACTTGATTATTCTATAGGATTTAACTACACAATATGGGTTGATAGAGATGAAATTAATAATGAGATACTATAAACAAATCAATATATATAATGAAGGGTCAAAATAGCTTGGTTCATCCCAATTCATGTATGAAAAAAAGATGCAAAAGAAGTAAAAATTTATTTAGGTTGTTTGGATAAGAAATAGAAGCCAAACCCAACTGACACATATTTACCATCCATACTCATAGATAATATCATCTACACATGGAAACCAAATAAAAATTGGAGAGGTCATATACTTTTTATCACTAATTTTTTGATAGGCATTGTAATAGACTATTTGAATGCATTGTCCCACTAGGCACCTTCAAAAATAATGATAAATGATTGGGAAATATTGTTTTATTTTATGACATTGGCAAATTTGAAATGGTATTTCCTTAATTTTGGAATGATAAATATAGATGGGTTTTTTTTCAAAATTTAGTCTATTTTTTGGGAATGTATGATGTTTTCATATTTTATTTATTTATAGTTTTTTTAGGGGAACTTCACATTTCGGATCTTAGAAAATACACTTCATCATTTGTGTTTTATGTTTTATACTATGATAATTCAGTATTTTATTAACTATGCATCTATTTAATTGCATTTGACTATTGGAATGTCCACTTCACATTTTTGTGTTTCAAAATAGTCTTTGGATTTTGTATTGTAAATAACAAGATTAAATTTCAAGAATCATGTAAACCTCTTCAGATTTTTAGTTTTTCAAATTAAACTTCACATTTTGCATCATTTAAAATGGTCTTTGGTGAATGGTGTTTGTAATTTTCACATCAAAATTTACACTTTGGATTTTATGCATTGAAAAATAAACTTCAACATTCCTATGTTTGTGAAAATTTCTTTGGGGTTTACACCTCAGAATGTCCCACTTTGGCATTTACACATCAATATTTTTTATTTGGTATTTACATATTAATAAATGGTCTTCATTTTTTTAGTCTTTAAAATTACACTTTGGAAAAACACCCAAGATTATGAGACATGGAATAATATCGATGACTTAACTATGCAAAATGATGACCAATCCAAACAAAAGTCCTTAACATCACAAGAACCTAAGAATGTGACATGTTTCACAATCTTGATAACTTGATTATGTGGGAGATTATATTAATAATATAAACATCAATGAGGTACGCAATGACTTGAACACCCATTATTAAACCATTTAGTACAATCTCAAGGAATCTCTCATAAACACCAAATTTAACATGGGAGAACTAGTTTATGAGTGATCGACACATGACATTTGCAAAAATATTAGATAAACATTAATGATCATAGGGGCATCACTTGAAGATTAAAAAAATATTTCATGATCCAATCAACTACTAACATGTGGCATCCCAATCATCCTAAGTGATTTAACTCATAGATCTCTCGAGTGCCTAATTGATGTATGAATTATTTTTCATTAAAAAATGAACTACCCATGTTTATTATCTATAAGTGCATATTCTATGAACCAATTTGAAAAAACATATAAATTTGATTTAATATATTAGAAAGACCATAGTCTTTCTGATTATTTTTCACATTTAGATAGATTTGATTTATTTGTAATAAGTTCAAATAATTTTTGATAATTCCATTTGATTATTGATAAATCTCAATTTATTTTAGCTAAGATGTAAAGAGGGTATATTAGAAATTTGATTACTTCTGATATTTTAAAATAATCTAGACTTATTACAATATACATAATTTAGATAGATGTTATTTAAATACATTATATAGATGTGATTTATTTATAATATATCTAACTAAATCTTGATAAATTTTAATTTATGTTTGATAGTTTTCAAAAATTTGATTACTAATTATTTATAATTATTTTAAATAAGTTGTACTTATTATAAATACATTAGATACATGTGATTTATTTTTAATAAGTCCAAATAATTCTTGAAAAGTCCAATCAATTCTTGATATATTCCAAATTATTTTTGATACATTTTTAAAAAAAAGATTATTAATTACTTTTTATTATTTAAAACTATTTGGACTTATTGAAATTACATTAGATAAATGTGATGTATTTGTAATAAGTCCAATGAATACATGAGAAGTCTAATTAATTATTGATGAAGTCCAATTTATTTATGATAGTTTTCAACTACTAATTATTTTTTATCATTTTAAATAATATGGACATATTACAAATACATTAGATAGATGTGATTTATTTGTAAAAAGTATAACTTAATCTTGATAAAGTCCAATTCTAATATTTTTCAAAAATTTGGATTGTCGATAAGTCCATATTATCTAAAATAGTCCTTGTTAGATGACTTATGTGATTAATTTTATTCTTTGAGAAAATAATGATATCACCCATGTAGATGATTATGCACTTACCTATTAGTCTTGGAATTCATGATTAATTACTTTATGAAAGGTATTTTCTTCACTAATTAGGCCAAATGGCATCCTCTTGTATGCATATGTACCTCACTTTGTGGTAAATGCAGTCTTCATTCTATCTTCTAATTCAACCAACACCTAGTTATAACTTAATAATACATCCAATAAGGACATAATTTTAGATCCACTTACTATCTAAATAATATCATACAAGAAAGGTAATGGATAGTTTTCTTTCTCAGATGTCTTATTTAGGTTTCTAAAAACAACACATAGTCTAATTTCTCCATTCTTCTTCTTGACTAGAACCAAATTAGCTAGGATAGGATTTACTAGCATTTATCTTTACCTGAATGGCTTGTGGTCTATTTTCAATATGATTGTATTGGTTATGAACCTTGGGTTATAAAACATTAGGTCTTCATATGTCCATACAATTACATATTTATATTGGGTGAGTAAATCCTTCACCTATTGCCTTTCCTCTTGAGTGCAAATAAGGCCAATGTTAATGGAGCATGGATAACATTAATCCCATAAATTCTCCCTTTTAAAATTAGATTCAATAAATTTAGGTTAAATTTTATATTATTGTTAGGGATCCATACCAAATTTTCTCTCTAAAGAAACCATTCCAAGTGGGAGATGCTCTTATTTAATCTAGATGACACTTTCCTCATCTGAATCCTCTTTCCATAGATAACTAATTTTTTTATGATAGATGATTTGAGACTCAAATTTCCTTGAGTTAGTCAAGAATTGGATGATTTTTTTGTCATCATAAAATCCTTGTAAATTCTCCACATTATCAAGAACAAAAGGACAAGGCACTAGCTCAATGGAGAACCTATATACCTTGGATTCTTATATAGGTGCTAAATTGGTAGCCAAAGTAGCTAGTGAATCTATAGATTGATTTTGATCTATATAGATAGACACTATATTGAAGGCCTTAAAGGATTAAATCAAATCCAAAGCTTTATGTTTATATCTTTTCATATATGATAGTTTACATTAGTACTTATTATTGAGTTGATTGATCATGAGATCTAAATATCCATATGTCAACAACTCTTTAACATTATTTTTGAGAGCAAACTATAATCCCAAAATTAGTGTTTCATATTATACCCTATTATTGGTAAAAGGAAACTATAGCTTGTATACTACTATGAACTTTTTTCCTAGTGCATCAACCAATTTAATACCTATCCTTGATCCTTGATTAGATCTTGCACCATCAAATTAGAGAGTCCACAATTGGGAAGGTCCATAGTCTTTATGTTTTTGCCATTTATAATATGTGGTGAAGGTATAAATTCCATGCCTAAGAGATTAATAACTTACCTCTTCATTCTTGAAATTTTCCTCTATGATGGGATTCATCATTATGGGATCTTGATAATTTCAAATCTAGTTTAGAAGGCAACTTCATGGTAGCCAAATTTAAGAAAAAAATATTAAAAGGTATCCTTGAGCATCTTAGACTAGTCTTTGCTAAAAAATAGTCTATACCCTTTAATAATGTCCACCAAAAGTATATCAATAGTCATTTGTACTCATAATTTAGATGCTACTTGAATTCACACATTAGTTATCTCTCCAACCATAGGTACCATTATTTTTTCTAACTACAATACCATCCTCTTTGATGGGCTTAGATTTAATCCAATCTTTGGATAAATTTAAGTAGGCATCATAGTGGATGAAGCTCTAAAATCATATATATAGTTATGAATATTTTTTCCAAATTCCCTGATAGTTAGTAAGGAAGGAAGAACCTCTGGCTTGCTTTTGTATATAATTTTTGTGTTGGTTACCTTTGTATTCTCTATATGGGCTTTCCCTATAATAGACCTCCATACGAATTATTTTTGTTTAATGATTTAGGTCAATTCATGAAGATTGATATTTTATTTTATTTTCTTCATGTATTCAATAATGTTATATCCTCATTTGTTCTATTCTTCCTTAGGATGGGGCTAATAATCCCCTTTTGGAGGAGGTGGATTATTATCAACCTTTGGATTCAATGGAATAGTCATATTATTTAGAGGAGTATACATTATAAATAGATGTTTTTTCCTCATATTGTAACCACTTTCTGATACTATAAGAAGTCATGGATCTCACGAGTATTATCTTTTATCATGTTTTCATCTTCTCTTGGGAAAGGAAGCTCATGACTTTCAAAAACCATAACTATGCTTAAAGAGCCAGATTAATGGTAGAATTTTAGTGGGTTATTCATCAAATCCTACATCACCATATTCCTTTGAAATATATCAAAATTCATAAAAAAAAATAATACAATCAAGCTCACCATGTTGAGATTTATTGTGAACTCTACACCAATTGGGTAAGGCTATCTCCACTACATTGATTACTAAAATCTTATTAGATTGATTTGTATTATTTATAAACCTATTGAAAGGTTTGTTATATCTTTGAAACCTAGAATTTTGATTATCATTTTGGCCATTAGCATTACCTATTTTTCCTTACAAGCCAAGAAAAAAATTACTTCATTTTTGGACCATTCTTTGTATGGAATCCATCTCTATTTTGTTTAAATCCATGTCATAGGCAACTACAGTATTATATGGAATTGAATGTTGGTTTTGCTTATGACCATTAATTTATGCATGATTTTTCAGGTAAATACAAATCTAATTTGATGTCAATGTTAGAAGAGGAATTATATACAACTAATTTTGGTTTAATGAAGGAACATTATACTTCATATGAGGAATTTATTTCAAAGCTAGGAGACTAGCATTGATACTAGGGGTGCTTGGCACATGAGGATTCAACTATTAATCAATTTTGATGGACTCTTCATATGTTAATGCTAGAGTGTTGATAGTAGTATTTATTCATAAAAAATAATAGTAATTAGGTCTATATTATTCTTGTACATCTTCAATGCCAAATCTTGTTCTATTTTATATGTTGGGATTAATCAGGTGTACAACTAAAATATTACATTGAAATCTTAGAGTAGTTCATTGGGCTCCCTCTTCATGATGGTAAAGTGATGGTACACCAAACTAGGACTAGTGAGCTACCCAAATTGGGCAAGGAAAGTAGTTTAACACTCATTCCAAGAAGTAATGGAGTTATACTATAGATTGAGTTACCAATCATAAGTGGAATCTTACAATGTGAAAGGGAAAAGCCAACATGAAATATCTTCATTAGTGACATTCATTAACATAAAAGTACCCTTGAAATTTTTGATGTGTTCTTTTATCATTCTTCCTCTTGAAGGGGAGAAAGAAAGTAGATACTTTTATGGATTCCTTGGTAAATCATTCATATCCCCTAGGATGATAATAGTATATCTGACCAACCAAGGTGGTTGTTTATCCATAAGAGGAATGACAGGTGGAGTGTTCTTTACTAGGGAAGTTGTTCTAAATTGGGGTACTACTATGACAACTAGTATAGATCTAACCCTTCTATTATTTATCAAATATAAAACTAATAGACTAGCTTAGGCCCTAGACCTGGTCATTATTTTAGGTGTCTCCAACACAAATCAAACATAAGGGTTAAAATTTTATATAAGAAAGGAACATGACACTCCTATCACTATTTTTTTGTTGATGTGGGTTTTATACACATAAGAATTTAATGAGGTGACCTATAACATTTTAAGATCTCAATGGAGGTGAATTGCACTCTAGGGGATGAGTTACAGATATGGATTAAACAAATGGATGTTGAGATAGCAGGTAGCACATGTGGGTTGTTAACCTAATGGTTCTTATAGTGAAATGAATCCTAAAAGAAATCAAACCTAAGCAGGTAGATGGATGGATAATAATCCAAAGTGGGTATATCTTAAAATAAGCTCTAATATATGGAAGGGTGGAGTAGAAAATAAGGTTATATGGTCTCAACTTTCACCTCCTAGGTTGTTTTACACAATGGACAAGTGTTTCCATAATTTTTTCTCATTGCTTGTAGTTATTTCACACTTACAGGCAAACATTTTTTAAGAGTTTGTAAATAAAACATATCAAAATTAATGATCTCATCTAAAGGTTTCTCCTTTTAGAGTTATTATTTCACACCCTTATTTAGGATATTATATCTTATACCAAGAATGTATTTAGCGAAGATGTAACACACACCTAGATGACTATACCAGAAAGAAAACACTCCTACACACCTTAGAATGTTAACATAATTTTAACCAACATTTTAGATCGATGAAAACTACTAAATTTAAATAACTTTTGCATATATATAGTTAACATATATAATTGATAACAATCAAAATATTTTTTAACTTTTACACACTTAAAATTATTGAGCTAACACAACAAATAAACAAAACCTTAATAACATAGAGATGGAAGGAAAGAGAACCAACATAGTTGCATGACAATAAAAAATGATTTCTTCTTGTATTGATTAAAAAAACATATAACCCCTTAGAATGAGGGTTTATATATATATATATATATATATATATATATATATATATATAAACTACATGTATGCATGCTCTTAATTAACTATCAATATGTCTAAAAATAAGTTAGCCTGCATAATGTGATGCAATGCACACATGCTCATAGACAATCTAAGAAAATTTTACATTCAATTATTAAATATAGGTAGACTATGAGTATAATAATTATTACTTTTTTGATTTATACATACCAAATTAACCAACAACTCAAGGATGAATAGGTGTTTACATGGCACTGTTAACTATTGAAGGTGTTGAAGTAGATGTTGGGACTAACTGGAAGTTGAAGCACCATATTTATTCTTTAATTACAAAACTTCAAAATCTTATGCATGATGTCATACTAGTGCTAGATAATATCTATATTCAATAATGGATGTATATTCACCTTATTCACATGTTTTAGGAGCCTTTCATGATTTTTTTTTGTATTTCTAAAGTTTATTCTAAAAATATCCACCCCCATCACTTTTTTACTTGTAAAATTTAGCTCAACCTTAATATCTTCCAGTGATAGTCCCTAAATACTTTGATTAAAGTTGGTATAAGTCTACTAAAGAAGCTAATCAAAATTGATTATACTTATGAACCTACACCCTAAGAATTTTTCTTGTGAGATATTTAATTCTTCTTTGATCTGTAAAATGATAGTTTCATGTTTTGTGTACTTAGGCATTACTACTTTAGATATCATGATCAATTCCATAACCTCTTAAGTCTTAATGACCAATATGTTGAGAACATTTTAAGCCTCTAATGGTGCCATCAAATCAAGATGGTTACATGCATGATTAGTTGTATAAAAAATAAGGAATTTAAATTTATTCTCATCCTATTTTAAATAATTAAATAATTTGTGAGTTTAAACCAAATGAGGGGTCAACTCTACCCTCATTTTAACAATGGTTTCAATAATATTGTATAACTTAGATGAAACATTCTGGACCTTAGTCTCAGTCTATGGAGGAACATGAACCATTTACTTTTATTCATTTATTTTTTCCAATTCCTACTTAATATCTAACATGACCATTTCCATTCCTTCATGAAATTATAGCAAGGCATCCTTCTATGTCTCAAGATAGGACTTGTAGTCCTCTATGTATGGTTACTACCCTAAATTCCTATTTCTTCTCTTAGACAAGGTAAAAACATCTTGTCTCTCTTCTAAAATGATCCCTCTTTCAATATCATCTTATAATTTTCTCTTCCTAACACTTTAGACACTCCATATAGATTTATCAAATATAGAACTTACTATGGGAAAATATGTGATTATGAGATTTGGCTTTTGAAAAGCATTTGACCCTAGATTAGTTACCTATTGTGGGATGACCAATTAAGTTTAGTTAGTTTTTTGAGTGTCCTCAACTGTAGTCTCAACCATTATATCTTTTAATTATTATTTTAAATCTTATTCAATTAATAAGTTAGGAAGGGAATTCCATATGATCTTATACCAATTCACACCCCCATATTGAGGTAGTGGTTGGACTATGTATACTAGTTTCTTATTTATATCTTTCTCTAAAGATATCACAGTGGTGCATTAAGAACATATAGAGAAATGCATTGGTAGGCCTATTTGAGTTGATGACACATGAATTTGGGATCTTACCAATGCTCCTTTGACATTAATATAAGACTTTACTTTGGTTTTAGGGGTTTTGGAGTAGTGGAATAAGTAACTATAGAAGTAGTGGAGGAAATTGAGGCTATGAATACAATTAGTTGAGTGAAAATAATGGGAAAATAAGAGACAATAGGGATAGAGGATACATCCTCTACCTTTGGAGTAACTAGGGATAGTTAGGCACTATAATAAAAAAGAAATGAATCAAATGATCCAACTACATAAAGGAAAACAAAAGTAAAATTTTGAGCAAAAGAGACAAAAGAAGTTACCTCCTCACCTAATTGATTGCCACCTAGAGGTGTGTTTCCTTTATTATCATATAAGTTAAATTATTTTAATCTATGTAACTCCTCTTCATCCATAATCTTCCTTTATTAATCCATAGAATTCCCCTCTTCATACATAAACTTCCTTTTAATAGCCTCTTGTTAAGTCAAAGATGATCCTATTGATTATTCCTCAATGATAGGGTTCTTTAGAAGGGGATGAGTCTTTGGTTTCCTTTTTTAATAAATTGTAACCTTTTTGGCTATAGGGGAAGCCTATTTATTTTCAAAAATCAAATCTCCATCCTTTCATATTCTTTCATAATTCAACTTTAGTTGTACCAAGATCTTTCCTAAAAACACCTAATGTTTGGGGAGGTTTTTGATAAGGCTCTCCTTATTCTTATGATGTATGGTATGGGTGATGATATAGAAACCTAAATCAACACATCCTCTTATAGGTGGGAACCTAATAGGTGAATCTATAATTGAGATAGAGGGATCTCCTTGAACGATTTTTAGATGTTATTCCCTGAATCTTGCCATTTATGCCCTTTCCAAGATTTTATCATCCTCCTTAACATTCATGAATAAAAAGTCATGATCATAAGGCTCATGTTGGTATGGAATACCTAATCCCTTGATATGATTTTTAATTCTACCATGAGGATCCCAATCCTTATGAGGCAAGGTAGGTAATTAATAGTTCCCCCTCATTTTTCCCACTTCTCCAAAGTGCCTCTTGATTGTGTAGTACATTTAGCCTATCATTAGATGAGATACATATAATTTACTATTATTATTTTTTATGTCCTCATTTACACTCCACCATATCTATAATGTTATTTATTATTCCACCTACTTATTTGGAATGTACTTGGGAAGATGTAAGTGGTTGACCTTGTTAGCAATGACCATCATTATTATGTAGTCTTGATATAAATAATAGTCTCCCATGGTGTCAATGTGTCTAAAATGGTTTTGTATACCATAGGTAATGGGGATTCATGAATGGAATACCATACTTTGGGGTACACATCCTCTAAAATACAAGTGATGTTATTGGTAAATGCATATATATGCATGAATGAATAATAGTTACAAATGTAATCTTGTATGTAGTCTAAAACTAGGATCTAAAGTGACCCATGGTGAACATATACTATTATCATCATAGTTTCTAAGAGGTATGACATCATATAAAAGTGGCCACTAATAAACTAATTATTCTTATATAAAACCTATTCCCATAGCTTGACACTAATTATCTCCCCTAAGGTAAAAGGTAAGTCTAAGGTCATCATCATGTCTAAAACTAGAACCCATTCCAAGTAAATAAAATGGATAATTGGAAAAAAATAAATCCTATTTAGGAAGACCATCCCAATGCAAACCCCCATCCTGAACTTGGTGATAGGTATGGGGTCATCTTTTAGAGTAATAATCTCCCTAGGGATAAGCTATTTGCTTAGTGTTTTGTTAATTGAATTATTCTCTTTCTGGTCTACCACCCTTTTCAAATCATAAGTATAATCTAT
Organism: Torreya grandis; assembly: GCA_037957365.1. Taxonomy (NCBI): domain Eukaryota; kingdom Viridiplantae; phylum Streptophyta; class Pinopsida; order Cupressales; family Taxaceae; genus Torreya; species Torreya grandis. The sequence goes on along the minus strand of JARHVA010001631.1, from coordinate 2,336,959 downwards.
AATTAAAAAATATAAATACATTTGAGATGTAGGCCATAATGGTCTTATGGTTAAAATGGTGTAAGAAGTTATCCCCCATCACCTTGTGAGTGAAGAAGATATCCCACAATAAGTCTATGCATGACATCACTTCAAGTTTGGATATCATGAAGTGTATCCCATATCACTTGAGATTAAATAGGTATATAAATAATTTCCTTCATTTTGGTTTTAATCTCTCCTCATAAGTGTGGGAATTAATTGCACCAATGGCATCCCACAAAGTTAAATACTTTAGTGTATTGATCATTTAAAATATTGGAGTCAAAAATAGTATTAGTGTACTTGGTGGAGTCTTTGATTGAGAACTGGGAAGGTGGAAAAACTCCTATAAATACTCTAGATGAAGAGACCATTATTTATTGAATATTTTACTCAAAGACTAGCTCCTAGACTTTAACAGCTCAGCTTTATCAGATACACTTTTATGATTAACACACAATTTACTATGGCTTGTTTTCAAGGTATTAATTTTTATAAAAGTTGTTTTATGATCAGTGAACACATTGGTGATCCAAATTAATTGATATATATTTAGCATTAAATTCCAATTCATGTACCATTAATGTCTAATGTTTATGAACTCACTTTACTTATGCAATTCAAACCTTTCCTCTTTATTTGTTAGGTAAGTCATGTTATTATACTTTGACAAGTGTCATTAAGTCTTCTTATTATACTTTATTGGCTATGATAAGTAGGCTTTCAATAGTTAGGAATTAGGGTTTGTGTTGGTACTAAACTAACCAATTCTCATGAATCAAAGATTTTGAACAAAACTTCAAATATAAATTCTAGTGAGCAAACACATCTCATAGGTAATACCCAGTGATAACATTTTTCATAATTTATTCAAACAAAAATGCTGAAGACCAAACTCATCAACATAAAAATTCCATAAAAAAGTACTAACAAAAAATAACAAATAGTTTTACCAAAGAAAAAAATCCAAAAAATCAAATTGACAACCATAAATTCTGATGAGCAAGTTTGAAAACAATTTTTCAAAGCCTAAACTCTTGAATGCAAATCCCTAAGACAAAATTTGAACACTAAATAGTGAAGTGTAAAATCCATTTGGTAAATGTTTAAGTATCATATTTTTGAGGAACAAGGAATTGTAAAATAAAATATGTGAATAAAATAATTCATAGACTAGATACATAGCCAATAACATGCTAAAGAATTGACTCTTAGACACTTTTACCGAGGACTAAATTAAACTAAACAAAAATCTTGAAAATTTTCATCGAAGAAAACCTCCAAAGACTTGATCTAAAGATTAAATAGTGAAGGATTAAATTAGGATTTATAAAGAGCTAAACCTACAAACAAAAGTTTTGAATACCAAAATTTGAAGACCAAATTGTGCATGTTCCAAAAAACCTATGTAGGTGCAAAAATTCCAAATTAAATTAATAAATTAGTCTAAAATACAAAATACATTGACTTGTATTTTCCAAATGATAAAATTTAGATGCAACATGTAATAGTTCTCAAAATGAAAACCTCAAAAAAATCTTTGAATTCTAAAAGGCATAGTGGGTACTTATTCCAAAAAAAAGAATGGGGGTATGTTGAGTACAATAAATGGTGAATTACAGAGGGAAATCTATTGAGTATTTGAGAATGCAAAACTTTAGGTTAGTAATTTCAAATCAAACATGAACCATACCATAATAAAAATACTTGAATCATATATATAAAAGAGACTCCTAGTTATACCCTACAACATACATACCTTACTCATACCTAGGATCTATGTGTGATAAAGTGACTTTATTTTACCCTTGTTATGAGGATTTTATCAAAGATTTGGAATAATTATAGGTTTCATTCTAGTTTTTTTGAAGCTCATTAAACTAGGGAAACTCAGTCATTGCTCTACTACCATCTAGGCATTCATAGCCCTAATAGAGATACCTTTGGTTCCTCTTCCCTTCTTCCCTCATAGTTTGGCATGGTTCATGGTATATTGACCTTATTTCATCATGTGAGCCTTTGATCCCTTTTATATTTTCTTTGGGTTTTCTATATAACTCTTATTATAACACATTGGTTATTTTAGTTTCTTTTTCTTTTTGGAATACCAATGGAAGGAGAGAAAAAATAACTATGAGCTAGTTTAGGTGAAAAAATTATTTTAATGTCCCTACCAGCTATATCTACCTCAATGGTTATTACTTTAAAGAAGTATTAGTATGATTGTGTTTTAACCAAGGGAGTGAGAAATATTTATAAATGTTCATGGAGTACTAAGAACAACTATTACATACATGGTAGAATTATTAAATTATAATATAACCATGAATGACTCCCCATTGCATACATGAATCCTAAAGATCCCAAACACAAGGGTGTAAAACTTGAAAACAGACCCAAATTTCATACTCTTCTCTATTCTCTTTCCATATTTGATTTATTTTTTGGACCCTTAAAATCATAGTGGATATTAACTTGGTGATACTAGGAAAATTCAATTCGATGCAATAAAAAAAATCTAATCTAGAAAGCATGGAAATTAATCTATGAAAGTAGGAAAACTAATCTAAATAAACCAAACTATAGAAAGAAGGCAAACTAATCTATGAAAGTAGGAAAAATAATCTACTCCTACCTCTATTTCATCTACATTATCACTCTGGGACACCTCTAGATGATAAGACCATGAAGTAATTCTTTAAAAATTATTTATTGACTGGATATGCTAATTTTTTACCCTAAAAGTCCCTCAAATAGAAAACATTGTTACCTAGGATCTCTAAAATATGATAAATTCCAATTCATAGTGGGGTAAAATTTTCATGATGTCCTTTCTTATCATGGGATTTATCCCATAAAATAACTAGGTCAAATATTCTAAATGTTTAGAATTTTCCTCTTTTATCAAACAACCTTTTAACTACATCCTGATGTTTGCTAAAAGTTTACAAGGCCTCGGTCCTTAAATCTTTCATCTCTATTATATCTAGTAATCAATATTCCACTTTCTAATTTGGCTCCATGTATTCTTACATGAATTGATAAATTGTAAACTTAAACATGATTTGGAATATTAGTTTCCATCCATATATTAGTAAATAAGGTGATGCCTTGAGTTCCTCTTTATTTCTCATTTGATCTGCCCATAAGTCATACTTTAGTAGATTATACTAGTCTCTAGGTTTATCTATAGATGATCTATTTATAACATCAATTAGTTTATTATTTTTGGACTTAGCAAACCCATTTTCTTGAGGTTAATGGTTATAAGATGATCATATGGTGATTTGATTATCATGGGCCCATTTAGTGAGTTTATCTAATTAGAATGTTGGCCCGTTATCACAAACTAGAGAAATAGTAGTACCAAATCTAGTTGTGATGTGTTCTTCTAGGAAGCTTATTACATATTTCACTCTAGAATTTATGGTGGCTACTACTTCATTCCACCTAGTGAATTAATCCATAGAAGTGAGCATAAATTTATGGCATGTTTAGGAATTTGGGTTAATAACACCAATGAAGTCCAACTTCCATTGAGTGAATGGTCTTCTCTTAATAACACATTGTAATTGAATTTTTGTATGGACCTCTCATTTTTCTAAAACCTAACATTCATGTCATGTTTTTACATGAGCATGGGCATCCTTGAAGATAGTTTCCTAGTAATAACCCATTCTGAGTATTTTTTTTAGATGTGGTATTTTTAGATAGATGACCATTGCCTATATTTTGGTGTAAACTTTCCATCATTTATTAAGCTTCTTATTTTGATACACATATTAGTTATATGACTTCATAATTACTTATAAAAATTATCCCCTTTTTATCATATAGTGGGCATCTTTGAGACTTAAAACTCTCTTTCATTATTTAGTGAATTTTGGGGAATATATACCTATTAGTAAATATTGAATTATGTCAGTATACCAATCTCCTCTAGTATGATGAGGATAATATGGATAGTTTATTATGAGGTGGATAGATGGGAAGTCACTTAAAATGACTAATAAGAGATATATAGGTAATTAACTCATTTATTATATGATTACATAAAAATAGAGTAGATATAATAGATTTAGGGAATCTTTACACTAGAGAAATTTGTGTAATAGAATTTGCCCTAAAAAATACCAAAATGTAAAGTAATTTTTTATAGGCGATGGGTATAAGACCAAGTGTAAAATTTATATTTGGGGGTACTTATTAGATGTAAGGAAATAATTTTTTGTTGCTAGGAAATTGTATCATCCTGGCCAATACTATTGAGTGGAGAAAAATATCAACCTTTATTGATACTATATGATTAGGGTGATGAAGTTAAGTATAATAACTTATTGTAGTGGCCAATTCCAACTATGATGACCAATATAGTACAAAATATGATTAAAATTTTGATATCATATAACCATTATGAGTACTATATAGGAAACTTGCATGGTTGATACCATATGAGATTAACATATATAGTAGAAATTCAAATAACATGTCCGATAGATTATATATTTGTCCAATTTTGTAGGAAGTAATAGATGGTTAACACCTTATAGGTATGGTAGATATAATTGAACAAGATATACATGTCCAATAAAATATAAATTATGAGTGACTAACATAGTAAGTAGATTTTAAAATGGCTTATATAATAATAATGATATTTTTAAAATTTAATGAAAATTTTAGTTATATTTTATTTCATGTTTTTTATCAAAACCTAGTTAGTTATTACTATTTGACATTTTTCAAAGGCATCAACCACTATGAAGGAATGTAGACATGAGATAATTAATTTATCTATTATCTAAGCTATTAGATATGGACATAGTATGCCCGATCATCTTAGGATTTAGAGGAGTCATTGATATTTGTCAAGTATTTATTAGTTCATATGTAATTACAATGTTTCTTGGGCTCTAGGAGAGGATTATCAATACATTTAGATGGGTGGTTTATGAGGACATCATGGAGGTGTCCATCACCTTTGAGGATGCTCATTCTATTCTATATATTCCTATAAATAGAATTTCTAAGATCTATGATGCACATTTATTTATTTTAGATAATCAAGAGTTCACTTGATAGGCCACAAGATATTATGAGTAAATTTAACATATATTAGTCATTAGACTCTTCAATGTCTATATGGAAAGAATTTTTTACATCCTAAATTCAATAATTGACATAGTAATGATGTGAGTCTTGTGTCATAAGTTGTATGGAATGGTGAAATTAAATATTATATCCTTGTGTCAATATACCTTGGAGAAAAAATAGTGACATGGGAGCTGAAATTTATGTGTAACTCATACATGATTTATACAATATGCTGAGATGAGAATAACAAATATTGAAATCCATCACACTATTCATGTGTTATACAAATAAGATAATCCCCATATACTAGTTGGTAGGTCTACCACACCATATTAAGGAGCGCATACCTTGGGTGATGAGGTGGGATTAAGATCATGTAGTGTGACAAATCCCTCTACAACTAACATTGAAGACTATACATAAGGATCAAATATTATGGACACCATACTAGGGTAACACAGACACATATAAATCATGCCCATACACTAGATGGTCATAGCCAAGGGATAAAGTCATAGGCCATTATACATGGTGGTCATAGCTTCACTTATGCAACGAAATACTAGGATAGTTTTTATGAACACACACAACATTACCACTCATATTCCCACCCCATTAGTAGAGGCAATTGAGGGAGCCATGAGGTGAGTGGGGACAATGTTTACTTATTTATGTCCCATTTTTTATATCTCATAATGTCTCATGTAGGTGGAGATAGTGACAGTGGAAAAAATATGAGAGTGAAGGGTAGAAGATTGGGTGAAAACTATTCCTAATGCCCATATGATAGAGGTAGATTTATTGAGATGAGAAAGATGAGTTGTTTGAGGATTATTGAAACCATCATGGATTCAAATATTAGTGGTCCTATGGGAGATATGTATAGGGGATCGAGTGATCTTAAATATAGATAGTGGGTCTATTCTTGGAGGCAAAGAAGACACAAAGATCATCATAGAGGAGCTTCCTCAAATAGGTAAAAATAACACATTAATTATTCTACTATCACTTTACTTTATAGTCTTAGAGATATATATGCTAACTAATAGTGATATATCTACTTGCATATTTGATATATGTGGGATATGATGTTAATTTGGTTTGATTTTGTATATTATACAATGGAGATAACATGATAAAGTGTAATGGTAGAGAAATGCACCATGATATTTTGTATGACATGTTTCCTAAGAATTAAGCCATACATAAGGTATTTTAATTTTTAACTTTTTCCTTGGAGAATACTATTTTGTTTAAATTAGTTGGATAAAATCACAAGACATATGATAGAGGGATTAAGTTTCTATTACTACTCACACAATTATCTCTTACTATAGCTACCACACAATGTGAAAGGGAGCTAACACACTCGATCCTTGAGATGGAGATAGAGATATATAGGGCATGGAGGAGGTTTAGGATTGATTTTTTTGTACACATACCCTAGAAAAATATCTAAAGGTTCATATATTTGTATCTTCCTTAGGGATGATGGCACCTTATCCACCACTTAGGGATGAAGGTGGCCCACAAAAATAGATGTATATATGTTATATATTTTGATGTATAATTTTTTTTACTAATGTGTGTCATTGATTTCTTGATCCTTATTTTCTACATGGTCTTCTACATATTTTGACATTAACAGATGTTATGGTTATAATATCATGTTATGAGTATGTAATAATTATTTTATATATGTTTTATTCTTTTCAATAAAATGTGTGAAAAAGCATGGTAAAAAATTAAAAAATATATAGTATAAGAATGACATTTTTACTAAGTGGATAAAAAAATCAACAAAAATAATATGTGAAATAAAATTGAATATAAATCATACCAAGTGTAATTAAGATGAAAATATTAAGTAAAAACATAAGATATGTGAGACATTGTATGCAAGAAGTCATAATTCACATCAAAATGTAAGATGAAACTATACATAACTTACAAATAATAACTATGAAAATGATACCTAATGTAAGACATAACAAAAGATAATCAAACAAGGATTTGAAATTATTTCAAGATCATCTAATGTAAGATAATCAAAACTAAAATTATAAAAGGATATGTAATAAAATAAATCAAAGACTCTAATGAGTGAAAACCCAAAATCGATGCTTGTGCTAATGCCATATAAAGACATAATTATGATCACGGATATGGTGTGGATAGTAAATGTTTGATGAGAGTTTATGAGGAAGGCATGATTATATTCCATAATTTTTTCCAATGCAACTCAAAAACTTAAAATCCAAGAGGTTCTATGAAATTAGAGGTGCAAGTAAAATATAAAGTGAAGGATATAAAATGGGAATATAAAGAAGAGTAACATGATGATATAAGACCAATATCGATTAAGGTGACATTGGAAAATAAAATAGGGATATATAATTAAGTAATTCACCACATTTTTTATGTGTAAATACTTAGATAAGACAAGACACTATAATCAAGTGGGTGGGGTTCATATATTTTGACATCAAGGACCTAAAGAACTCAACATAGAAAACATAAGATTGGGATAACTAGTGAATTATAAATATCATCCCATGAAGGATATAATGCATGAAAAATGTATCCTAACTTTGCAAAACTATTCCTCATTCCCTAAGACTCCTTATAGAGTCATAATGCTTCTCTGAATATTAAGTATTTATGTGAGAAATGATGTGCAATTATAATATAAAAGATATATTAGAGAAATCCTACCCCACTATACTATCTTATCACACCCCAAATAGACCTCAAAAATATTATGATTCCAAATATAAAGTTTGGGATTCAACTATTATAGGTCATGTGCAAATTATAAATCATGTATTTTAGTGTGATATAACTTTTAATATTTTATTTAACTTTTAATATTTCATTTTATTAAAATATGATTTTGGTTATTTTGTATTTTTATATTTTATTTGTTCATATGGATTCAAAAAAATCAACTATGGGAGATAGTATGACTCTCATAAGAAAATAAACATTTAGCCTCTAAAGAGGATAACCTAAATTCCATGATTCCTAAATACTCCTAAACTTGAACTTTAGCAAAGAGTACAATATTGAAACTAAATCAAGTGTTACTCAAGTGAAATAAAATGTAAATATGGGGATCATATAATATCCATCCATTTAAAAATATGATACAATAAGGAATGTTAGTACCTAACCATAAGAAGAGAATTTTTTCTTCACAAGTGATTGGATAAAATAGGGGTTAGAAAGTACAAGGAAATTTGATTAAAGTAAAATAAATGGAAACTATATAAATGGAAACAAAATTAAAAATGGTAATCATGTCACTCTGGAAGTTGTACAAACCTAAAAAGGGGTCTAGCATAAGCATTGATAGAATAAATCATCCCAAAATATGTAGAGAAAAAAAAAGACACCAAATAATTACAAGAGAAGCTAAGGCCAAATATAAGATGCAATAAAGGTAATGTTTCAAAATAAAAGACCAAATTATCCCAAAAATGAAGGTAGTAGAGTATGAAAAACCAAACGGTGATACTAAAGGTCTATAAGGGAGATTAAGGTTGATTGTAAGTGAAATAAAATTATTAAAAATAAAACCTAAAGGTGATATTAAATATCCACAAGGGAAACTAAATCTAACAATAAGTGAAATATATTATCCCCAAAGAGTGGAAATAAAAGCGTATAAAAGAGCCAAAAAAACAACAATGGCCAACTGTAATGTGGAATAAAGTTCTATAATAAATATTATGCTAAGAAATAGTGATTAAAAATAAAGATCATGGTACAAGCAAGATATATATAAAAAACATCACACATGGTAAAGATAAAAATATGATATCATATCATATAAAAAAAGTGAAGTAAATGATATGAAATAATAAAGTATATTATAACAATAAGTATGAAATATATCTACACACATAATCAATAACATCTATATAAGAAAGAGTGGGAGGTAGGAAAAAAGTTTCAGAGGAGCCTGGTGCATCCTGACAAAGAATTGTGATGATGGAGGTCACTACCTTGGGTAGTGCCTTTAGGACCCATAAATTGATGGGTGAGGATCCTTCTAAGGGATGAAAAGAGGTTTTAATTGGGAATACATCTCTTTCCCCTAAAGTCACATCAGGGGTCTAGGTCCAAAAGGAATCAATGGAAAGAATGGCTTTAGATATTCTTGATGACTTGGTTAAGGAAATAGTGGAAGCCATGGATCTTATTTTGGTTAGTAAGTTTTTATCTCTTCATCATAATATTGAGATGGTGATGAAATGGGTGGCTAATCAGTGGAGGATTAAAGGTAGTGTGTCAATCATTTCTATGGCAAGAGGATTGGATTTATTTAAATTTATGAATAGAGAGGATATGTTAGTTGTTCTGGTGGGAGGGCCATGGCTCTATGGCACCCATTCACTTGATTTATGATCTTGGAAACGTAGATTTGATATTAGCATGGATTTGAACTAGACTTCCCCCATTTGGGTCAAGCTCTCAGGGTTTCCCTTGGAATTTTGGGATGAAAAGTTCTTTTCTACTATTGGTAATACCTTTGGTCTGTATGTGACTTTGGATAACACCACTTAGAATAAGTCTCATTGTGTGTATGCTCATTTTTGTGTTAATGTGGAGATACACCAATCCCTTCCCATGTCTATAGAATTAAACTCTAAATATGGGATTTGGACCCAATTGATCCTCTATGAGAATGCTACTACTTTCTATTAAATTTGTAAGTAGAAAGGCCATTTAATGACCCATTGTAAGGTGAAGTAAATGGGGGGCAATGCTGACCTTAAAAATGAAGTTGAGGATAACTCATCCAAAGATGACACCCCTATTGATTAGGGAATGGGAAGTAAAGGGGAAAATGTTACCATAGAAAATTATTCTAAGAAAGACCTGGAGAAAGATTACCAGAATCCTAACACAAATAGCTACTAGCACCTTGTTTAACATAATACTTAGATGGAAGAGGGTGACATTCATTCCTAGTTGGTAGAGGCTACTATTGAAGGAGATGAGGCCCTATATTCCATTGGATAAAGGGCCCAAATCTTGGATCAGAGTTGCAATCCTAGGGTTGTGACCTTCTAAACATACCCTAAGTAGAATCCCTCTCATGTAACCATGGTTGAATTTATGAAGGAGGTTATTCTTGTTGAGAAGATAGCTATTCCTTCATTGACAGTTAAAATTAGCTAGAATGGTAGTGATAATGACCATGAGGATTATATTACCCCTAAGAAAAAGAATTGAAGGGATACAAAGTATGTGGAAGTTAGAACAGACCCTAAACAAGGAAGACCAACTCTCAAAGAAATAAGGCAAAGGAAGATCACCATGGAGATTGCGAGTGGTAAGAAAAAAACACTAGAGATCCAATCTCATAAACCTTCCTAATGAGAATCCTATCTTGGAACTTGAGGGGCTTCAATAGTCCCACCAAATAGTTTAAAGAGAAAAACTATATTCTGGATAATAAGTTAGATATTTTTTACTTCAAGAAGTTAAGATGAATGAATAGAGCTTTAAGAGGATAGCAGATTATATATGGTCCAAGCTGCTTTCTATATTAGCCCAATTATGGGAGCCTCTGGAGGGTTTGTCAATATGTGGAATGTTGCTAAAATATAGGGCTCATTGGTTGTCTCTAACAAGTACTTTTTGGTTGTTAAATTCTCTCTACCATCTTTAAATTGGTTCTTAATCAATATTTATGCTCCAAACACTAGAACCTTAAGAAATTCATTACGGATGGACTTGTGTAATACTCTTTCCACCTCCCCTCATTCTCATTGAATATTGGCTAGGGATTTTAATACTCCCTTATATCCTTCTAAGAAATTTGTGGGTATTCTTGATTATACTGATAGCATGTTTGATTTTTCAAATTTTATCAATTCCTTTAGGCTATTAGATATGGAACTACATAATCAGACTTTCACTTGGTCTAATAGAAGAAGAGGAGATCAAATGATTCAATTAAAACTAGATAGAGTTCTCATTTCTATCAATTAGGATAATCATCATAATATGAGTCTAAAGGATCTTTCTAGAACCATATCAGATCATAGTCCTATTACTTTTAGTTGGAAGGAAGAGTGTAAGGGTGACCCTTTCCCTTTTAGATTTGAAGCTATGTGGATTAAACATAAAGATTTTAGAAACGTTGTGTCTCAATGGTGGCAAACTCCCATTCAGGGTACTCTGATGTTTAAGTTGGACAAAAAACTCCTTCACATTAAATAGGAGGTTAGTGTGTGAAATATATGCAGCTTTGGAAATGTGTTTATCTAGAAAAAATCTCTCTAGAAGACTAGATAATCTTTAGTAGCTTATGGCTCAAGGAGATGTTACAGATGATATTTTATAGGAGGAAGGTGATCTGATTTCTGACTAGAATAATCTTATGAGTAAAGAAGAGATTTTATAGAAATATAAGTTTAGGGTTTAGTGGCTCAAAGAAGGTGATAGAAATACTTCCTTTTTCATCTTTTAGCCATGAAACATAAGAAGGCTAATTCTATCTCTAAATTATGTCTAGAAAATGGTAATACGATCACTGAGGATAATGATATTGGGGACCAAGCTATGTTATTTTTTTAGAATTTACTATCAGATCAAGCTAATAATGATGACAACAGAAGGATTGTGGACCAATTTATTAATAAGATCCCTTTTTTGATTACTAAGGAAGATAACTTTGAAATGCTAAAACCTATTTTTGAGGAGGAGGTTCACACTATCTTATTTTTTATAGGTCCCTTTAAAGCCCCTGGTCCTAATGGATTTCCTCTAGTCTTCTTTCAAGAATATTAGTATTATAGGGGCTGATGTCACTACTACTATGAGGTATTTTTTTAAAATTGGTAAATTTCTAAAGTAGATTAACAATACTTTTATTGTTCTTGTTCCTAAAAAGCCAAAACTTATGCATCTCTCTAATTCCAGACCCATTAGCTTATGTAATACCATCTATAAGCTATGCACTAAACTGATTGTCTTGAGGTTTCAACCTTTTTTAGTTAAAATTATTTCCCTTTCATAGAAAGGATAAATCTTTGGTTGAGAAATTCTTGATGCTATGATCTCCACTCATGAAACTATCCACTCTATGGATAAGAGCAAAATACCTAGCATGGTCCTAAAGTTAGATATCTCTATGGCCTATGATAGAGTTTCATGTAAATTCATATTTGAAGTCATTAAAAAGTTTGGTTTTAATGATAAAATATCCCTTCTTATTAAGGAGGTTATCTCCAATGCTAAATTCTTTGTTCTAGTCAATGGCATCCCTAGGGGGTTTTTCTCTTCCTCAATGGGGATTAGATAGGGGGATCCTCTTTCACCATACTTTTTTATCATGATGGATGAAGCCCTTGGGAGATATGTTCAATTTAAAATTACCTCTAAAGAAATTTTTGGTATTAAACATGCTTCTTCCCTTCCCACTATGTTTGTGTAATAGTTTGTGGATGATACCATCCTCTTTGGTATCTCTTTTGTAGTTAAATCTCATATCTAGAAGAATATTTTAAATAACTATGCCAAATACTCTAGTCAAATCATAAACTTCTAGAAGAGAAATGTGTATTTTTTAATACTCTGACTGATCTTCAATGAAAAATAATTAGTATTATTGGGTGTGCTAAAGTTGATCTCCCTATTGTTTACTTTGGCCTCCCCCTCATGGTCAAGGAGTATCTCAAGGATTTTGGAATGGAATTATGAAAAGAACTCAAAAGAATTTAGTTGGTTGGAAGGGGAAGATACTCAATAGTGCTGGCAAGCTTTAGCTTCTATGTGCTTTGTTGAAAGGTATTCCAACTTACTTCCTATCTCTTTTTAAAATACATAAGTTTATTGCTGACAAATTAGAGCATATTCAAAGAAAATTCTTATGGATTGGGGTGGAAGACAAAAAGAGAATGTCTTTGGTTAGTTAGAAGAAAGTTTGTTTTCCCAAATCCCATAGAGGTCTTAATATTAGATCTCTTAGGAATATGAATAAATCTCTCCTATCCAAAATAAACTAGAATTTGATCCATAACCATAAAGGGTGGGGAGACATTATGCAAGCCAAGTATCTTCATGGAAATGACCACTTTAGTTTTATCCATTAGTAAGGGCTTCCCAAGGGATCTGTTATTTAGAATAAAATGTTTAAGTCTATAAGTCTTCTCAAGCATGGGCTTAGATGGAAACTAGGGAATGGTAATTCTATTAACTTATGGGAAGACATTTAGTTGAATGATAAGGCCCTAATTACTCGAGGTGATTATGGAGGTATTGTTGGCATTACTACATAGTTTTTTAGGAATAAATTTTGTCATTATATTCACAATGACAATGGTATTAGGAGTTGGAAAAATATTTTGGAGTGTTGTACCCATTGCCCTAATATCTATCCTAGGATGTAGTCTATCTAACATTTGTTGTTGGGGGTCAGAATCCCTCTTTTTCCTAGAGAAGATGAGCTGTATTGGTGGCTAGATTAAAAAAGGTAGTTTCTCTGTGAAATCCACTTACCACATGTTGATCCCTGATATGCCTAACAATAAGAATTGGGGGAATGTTTGGAATCATAAACTTATCCCTAAAATTAATATGTTTTGGTGGGATGCTTTTCATAACAAAATCCTACTCAAGATAACTTACATAATAGGGGATTCACCTTGGTCAATAGGTGCTTTCTATGATTTAAGGATGAAACTATCTCTCATTTAATTCTCCACTATGATTTTGCTAGGGAAATTTGGAGCACTATTTTAAGGAATTTTGGCATTTAATAGGTTTGTAATTTTGATATTAGAGAGGTCATTTCTAAATAGTGTCCTTCCTTCTCTAATCCATGGCTAGTTGAGCTTTGGAACCAAACTCTACCCTATCTTGCTTGGATTGTTTGGAAAGAACATAATAATAGGATTTTCAGGGATGTTGTTAGGGATACTTCTCAGGTCTTTATTCCTTTTTTAAGAGCCTCATGGAATGTGTGACCAATTCTCACATCAAAACTATGGAAAACCCTCTTTCTTAATAAAAGGAGAAAATTGTGACTAACTAGAGAATTCTAAACCAAATTTTAGCTCATAATAATTTCAAATAGTTGCAGAGATTGAATACTAGATGGATCCCCTCGAAGCCTAATTAGATCAAACTAAATTTTGATGGAACATCTAAGGTGGATGGTAAGGCTAGTGGTGGTGGGATTATTAGGGATGACAAGGGGTGCATGGTTACTATCTATGATGATGGGATAGGCCTTCAAAGCAATAACTATGCTAAGGCCTCTACTCTTTTATGGGGGGTGAAATTGGATCTTTCACCTAATATTAGGCAATTTCACATTCAGGGGGATTCAAAACTTATTATTGATGTTGTTACTAACATGTTGAATTATGGATAGAAACTAAAAGACATTATAGTTGACATATAGATCCTTCTGTAGTGGTTCCTCAAAATTTATTTCTCTCATATATATAGAGAGGGAAATGGGGTTGTGGATGATCTTGAAAAATTTGGTCAACAATTTTCTAATTGGTGTTATTGGCACCAAATTAATAACATCCATTTAAATATAAGGGACTTTATTTGAAAAGAGATGATGTGTCAATGATGACTAATCATCTTAGGAAAGATAGTTTATTCCACCAGTTTTATTGGAAGGTGGTAATGTGTATCTTGAAGTACATGTTTTTTATACTTCACTTTCTCAATGTCATCTTTGATTTATTACTCCCTTGTGTTAAGGTGAGGTGTTTATCTTATAATTATAGATATCTCCTTATAATCATGTTTGAGCATTTGAAGAGTAGGCTTCAATTGGTCCTTTGAAATGTGGATCTGATTAATGATATTATGTGTAGATTTCTTATCATAATGGATAATCTATCCTTTAACAATAACTTTGTGAATCTCTAGTTTTGGGGGTTTTGTTTCTTTGCTTAGAATGCTATAATGGGTGGAGATAGGATTCAAATGGAGCCAATTTCTTATTGCATGTTTTAGGATAATGTTGTGGTCTAGCATTACTATAAGGAAGGTGGCATCAACCCTATTTTGGAATGTCTTAATGGCTATGATGAAAATCTATCTGAGCAATTCACTCAGACTTGGCATAACCATAGAGTAACTATTAGGAGAATTCGGTTTAAGGTTTTAGAGAAAGTTATTGTTATGGTGACTAGCTTATCATCTAAGGGGACCAAGCTGCAAAGGAAAGTGAAAGTGGTGGACCATTCTAACCAAAATTTATTCCTTGGGTAAGGTGAAGAACTAGTTCCTTACCAGGGAGGATTTGAATGGGCCAAGCTACAAGAGCCATGGGATGATATGTGTTTCCTCCTTATGAAATACCTTAATCTAGAGGGGAGGTTTACCATGTTCTATAATTACCATCTTCCTTTATTAAATCATTTTAGATGCAATGCTCATATTAGCTTCCCATTCTATTTTCTTTCTTCCCTTGAGCATTCAATTTTTAGAGTTAAAGCTAAGTCAGCTAAGAAACCCTCCAAGAAACCCATTCCCCTACACTAGGGTCTTATTCTCTTCTTATATAATTTCCACCTTGCTCTAGAGAAACTTAAGCCTATCCAGTCTCATAGTGGTGAAATTTATACCAAACATGATGATACCAATGCATCTAAAGAGCTTTGCCCTTCCCCTACTTCTCATAAGATGAAAGGGGGTTCCCTTTCTCTATCTAATGAGGAGAATACCATGGGGACCACTACCCACATTCCAGTCCTTAAAAGTAGTGTGAAGAGTAGGAAAAGGAAACTTGGGTAGGGGGAAGAGGAAACTATGTAGGATGATGTGAGGATCCCTAAAAATCTTAGTAGTACTCTTGTGGGATCAAGAAATAAAACTAATCTATCTGCTAAGGATAAAAAGGAGGGTTTGTCCTCTGGTGTTAAGAGGTCAGGGAGGATTGCTGGAAAACCTACACCAAAAACCAAACTTATTGATTATTTAGAGAGTGCTTCTAAAGAATCCACCTAGGGGGATGAGTCCAAGGCTATTGAAATATAGGATATATCTGAGGATTCAAAGGGTAAGAATGGGAACAAATAGACTGATGCTTTTAGTGATGATGTGGGTGATTCTAAGGTTAATGATAAAAAAGGGAGAAGGATTTTTGTGGAAGAAGCTATGGATGAGACAGAGGAAGGTGCTGATTACAAGAATGACATTATTTCCCTAAGGGGTCATGTAAAGAAATTGAAACACTCAATTTTCACTATGCTCAAGTGTACTATGTTACTGAATCTTTTTGTGTTGTAGGATCTTGAGTCTAGAATTGTGAAGGATAGAGATGAGAATTTAAAAAATCTAGATGAATTTATGGAGTCTTTGGCTAAAATATAGGAGAATATTTCTCCTTATAGCTAGTTTCCTTTGTGTTGTTTCTTCTCTGTTTCCTTATACATACTATTTTTAGGCTTGTTTTTCTATCTATGCTATTTATGTTGGTTTAGTGGGCTTTGCTATTTCTATTTTGAGGCTTTTTGGTGTTAATGCCTCTAGTTTTTCTTTTTGTTACTTTATAAGGGTTCAACCCCTTGTTTTCCACCTTATATTATCAAAAACATCTATATAATATTATTGTAACTAATATTTGACTCAAACTATAGTCATTTCTAGCTGCACTGAGATTTATGCAAGGACTTCATTCAAGATAAGCTCAAGAAAAAAATTGAGCATGATATATTGATAAGTATAAAAATCCTCTTAATGAGAATAACATAGATGAAGAAGATTACATACCACTCATTAAGGATTAGGCACAAATATTTTAGTCAAAGACATAGTTCTAGTTATTAGAAGTGTTACTCCTCTATCATAGATGGGACATGTGAATGTTGTTAAGGGTCTTAAGGCTTGAGGCTTGGAAATTGTTATTGAATAGATCTACATCTATCTATTGAATGTGTACAAAAATAATTTCAAATGAAATATAATTACCTTTTTTAGAGATATATATAGGTGTAACATTTAGGTTCAACTTATTTAGTTGAAATTTAAATTAAGTGCCTCAAGATAAATGACATTTAGATATTGTCTAAGAGATTGAAATTATTCAAAGAATTTTTACTAGTCTTTTGGAGACAAAATAACACATATAAGTAGATGAACATAGTGGTTAACTATTCATGGTAAGATTTTGGCCTCTTTACCTTTGTTGTGATAAATATATCTAATAGGATCTACATTCCTAAGTTGAATGACTAGAAACCTTATGATACTTGTAAAATGGATCTTCCTTTAGGTTGTGTGGCCATGGTTATAGAACCATCATTCAAGGAGAAAAATGGTCTTAAAAAAACAAATCCATGTAACATATATTAATGAAAGGCTCAAATGTGTCTAATGTAATAGGGGTTGAGTCCATTTTATGTATTGCAACATAAACTAAAGAAAGAATAAAACTAAACAAAATATTAAGGGTTGGGAATACTAAATTAAATAAGATCAATTATGTTAATTCTAGATGAAAATTAGGTTTCATTGTAAAAACATTGAAGGGAATAATGATAACTTAGGGTTTCCACAACTTTTGATTGTGTGTATCTAAAGAAAAATGGTTCATCTAATGAAAATTCATTATCATAGTCAAGGGCGGTGAGATCCATGTTGAGGTATTAATCCATTATATTATTATAATATCTATAAAAATTGGGATCCTTAGAAATTACCTCATATTTAGGTAACTCATTAGTTGGCCTTTTATGAGAATGGGTTCATAATGTAGGTAATAACTAAACAATGATACAAGGATGAGGGGTTGATGTTTTTAATTTAATGTTAACATCATTGGGCTCATCATAATTATAATCAATGAGGTTTGGTGGAATGTTTCAAAAAAAATTTGGTTGACCATGATAACCTCTATTGAAATTGATGGGATTGTTAAAATGTTCATATTCATGGAATGGGATAGTAGGTAAAGGTTAATGTTGTCACTTTGATTTTTCATTCTTGAGAAAGGTATTTAAGCCTCCTTACCCAATTGACACAATGAGATCAATTATAGGTTTTGGGTAACCTATAATGGAAGTAAAACTCTATAGAGGGTTGGTTACCTTGATGAATCACCTTGATACTCACCTAAACTACTTCTTGACAATGAAAAAATAGAGAGACAGGTCTATGTCCTATACTTATAAGACTAACTATAGGGTGATGCACCAAAATTGAATACCTAGACTAGATTATAAACACAAAAAATGAACTCATAGAGAAATCACACATACATAACTAATAAGTCACCAATGAATCTTAGGAATAAGTGTTTTGTAGAAATGATTTAGCTTGTAATAATACATAGAAGTATGACCACTTGTCTTAAGAAGCTCAAGTGGAATTCATCATAGCTATGAATTTCATAAAATATAAGAGACACAAATTAAAACCTAGATAACATCAAGTTTCATGTCTAAATTTTCATAAAATTGGACATAAATTAGGGATAGGCTATAATTATCACAAGTTTACATCAACAATTAATTAATTACACCTAATAACCAACATATGAGAAGGTTAAATTAGTATATTTATTGTTTAATAAGATGTTTATAAGGATGAAATTTGGTTAGGATGAGACAAAACCAGCTAGAGGTATATCTTATTACTTATAAAAAACAAGAACATATAATGAAATGAGCCTTTAGTGAGGGGACCAACATGAAATCTTGTCATCAATGCCCTCGTCAAGGCTAAAATCTAAAAATTTACTAATTTTTAACATAAATTGACATATTTTTATCTTCTCAAATGTATTAACACTTTATTTTAAGTCTCCAAGTTTGGAGGGGGGCATATAAGTCCTTTTTGGAATCTTGAAGTTATCAAAGATCAAGAAATTTGACCTATTTTTAAGGATAATTATCTCTTAGACATTAAATATTGACTTATATTACAAATAACTCCTCCAATATTTCATGATGAAACTCCACTTATTATTCAACTAAGTCATCCAATATTGCATGATGAAACTCCACTTAGTAAGGGGAAGACTTTTTGTTTGATTCGACTAATTCTCCTTGATTTTGGCATAGAGGGAAGAGATGATCTTCTTGAAATGATTGAAGACTCATTTAAACCTTGAATATTATGGAAACCACATTTTATTTCTCATAAATACTCATAATGTCACATAACTATAGTATTATTCTTCTTTAGGTTGTTCAAGTCTTCTATTGAATGTCAATTATGATGGTGTATTAATAATTCACAATTTTAGATCCTCATTTGATTATCGTCTTGACTATGTTCCCATTATTATCTTGAATTTAAAGTTACATGAGAATGATTTAAACCTGAAAATATCAAATTAAAATTTAAATAATGAAACATACAATTGCTATTAGCTACTTTGAGGCTTCTCACAATGTCTTTCATGGCTCTTGGGGATGACCTAGGTCAAATTTGTAGGTGTAAGCTCCATTAGTGCTTGAGAATATATTAAGAGAATAATATATATTATTAATATCCTTAATTTTCCATTTTATCAATATCCTAATGGTATAAATAAATGTTTATTATATTAAATTCAAACTCAATGGATAGGCATTCTCAAGACAATATCCATGATAGCCCAAATAGGCTTCTCAACTAGACCTACCTAAACCATATGAGTTATAAACCCTTAATGAATCAAATAAAAAGGTTTTAAAAAAAATATTACATTTAAAAAATATTTTAACACCTACACATGTAGTTTCAAGGCATTTGGATCAATAGAACTTGAGTTCTAGCACTTTTAGCATTTTTGAGAACTAGTTTTGAACACTCTTGTATATATAGGTTTGTAATTTTGAATTTTATAAATCCTAAGGTATAATAAATGATTTATTCCATAAAAGTTTATTAAAATATTTCCCCCATATTTGTTTCAAATTTCATAGGATTTGGATCAATATAACTTAAGTTATGTTCCTTTTTGTACACCTAGGATCTCTCATGGCAACAAACATGTCAGTTTAGTAATTTATTTATATTGTGATATATACATGGTACCAAGAGATAATAATTTTTTAAATGACTTTATTTACCCAATATAAATATTAAAATCATTTAAATTTCATTTTAAATTGAAAAAAACACTAAAAATGCATTTTTAGGTCTATAAGCATGTAGGTGTTCATTTCTCATGCATAGTGAATCATCTAGCTCCATTTTATAGGTATACAACCTTTGATTATGCTTATATATTTTTTTAATGTGTATTATATAATTTATGTGGAATAAATATCATTATTCATGCAATATAAATCTTTAAAACACTTCAAAGTTTATAATTTACAATAATTATGCTCTCTAGCTCGTATTTTGAAGGGTTTCAGAGCAATCTTGCTTCTTAAAATTATTAATAAATCTCAAACATTATTTATGATAATAAAAACCATGAAATTGGAGTAAAATAAAATATTAAACCCTCATATAAACCGTTATAATCCATGAAACTTCCTCACCAATATATCACATTGAATTTGGGACAATTTTAAGCTTAAAAATCAATTTTGAGAGAGATTTGCACTATCTTAGCATATTTCAAGCATAGTTTGAGTCCCTAAAAATGGATAATGTATAATAAATATATATGAATTTTATAAATCCATTAATTTTCCTTTACCCACTTGTAAGCTAATAAAAATCTAATCTTTTTCCTTTGAAAATGCATGAAAACTACCCATATCATTGCATATGCATTGGAGTACCAAATTATCTTCAAAAAAATTGTATATTAATGAATTAAATATAAAAATAATTTATTCAAATAATTAAAATTATTATTCACCTCCACATATGTTCCGATATTCATTAATTTTAAATTTGTACTTTGATTTTCTTCATCTACACCTTGGCATGCTTTAAAAGCTTGAGATAGCCAATTAAAAAGTGGTTATATTTACAAAAAATATACTAAGATTATTTATGGAATACATGAATAGGATATATAAAAATTAAATAAACCTTGAATTTTTCAAAAATATCTTAACTTTTGTCAAATATTATTAATACGTACTGATAGGGCACAATAAATGTTTAACTTTTACAATTAGACTTCTAAACTAAGGAAAAATCTCAATATGACCTCAATATGACTTCACTAGGCACATTGACACTAGTGTAATGATGATAATAACTTTAGAGAACCTATGAGATTAAATGTACCTAATGATGGAAACAATGGTGACTAAAAAGGTTAACATTCTTGATAACCTCTATAAATTTGCTTTCATATTAACCAAAAGACCAGCTACCTTATGAAGTCCATTGGGCATGGCATCATTAAAATCATCACCAAACCTGATCTAAACATGATAAACACTATTGTACCTTCCTTAATAAAAAATGAAACTAAATAATACATCCTTAAAGTAACAATAATATATATGCAATATCACTTAGGGGATTGAAAACTATTACAACTACTAACCGAACATGTGCATAACAAGACATGGAGGAAATTGAAAAACTAACACTAAAATGTACAAGACTAAAAATACCTCTATTCCACCTAGATCAAATAAAAAACTTCTCAGTTCCTCTCCATGTGGTTGACAAAGATGAGGAATAATCTATTATTTGAGTGCCATTATAGTTAGATCAACTTTTTTCTTGCTTTTCAACCTCTTTGGCTTGTCTCCAAATGAATAAAATAAACCAAACATATCTCCAATATAGATATACGCTTCTTGTGCTTCAATTATCACCTCATGTTTCTATTAAACAATAATAAAGCCTTATAATGTGATCATATTCTGATCCATAGGAGCAACTACAACTCCAACCTCTAGTGGCTAACTAAAACAATGTTCTTGGCTTTCTATGACATCTTTAGATATGTCAATTGGCTTAAAAACTTATACAATTTGTTAAAGATATTCAAGGTTATTTAAATAATACCTATTATCTTCATTAGGGTCTACTTGAGATATGATTTTATCTACATCTTATTCAACATGTTCTCCAACATTAGAAATCATTTTATCAATATATTCACTAAAATATGTAGGCTTATCAAGGCTCTCAATGTCTTGAATCAACTCAATGTATTTCTGCCACTCTTCATCACAACCTTCTTAATCCTCACTTACATCTTATTAATATTCCCTAGGATTCATTACATATTATTTTTTATCTTTACTTAACTTATGTCTAGGGTTGTTACCTTGTGAAACCACTACTATAATATCACTAGCTAATGTCATGTCATCTTAACATCTTCATGATAGACTTATTGAGGCTCACTTGCAACTTCTATTTGATTTTTTATTTTCAAGGACTATAACAAGATCTTATTTAATGCCAAATTGAAGCTCATTTGACCAACACAACTCTTGATCATCTTATTTTGACAAATTCTCATCTTCATCTAGATGTTCTTCTTTTATGTTCCATACAACATGTCCTCCTTCAAAAATAGATATGGTGGGAGGTCAATATGTTCCATTTTGTGGCATAAGAATATATGGAATTATGGGATAATCTTGAATGGCCTTTGGGATTGAATACACATTAATAAAACTTTGATATTTGGAAGTAGTAGTTTTATTTAAGAATTGTTTGAAAGGAGGGAAATAAACTTGTGTTAGGCATGCTTCATTCCTAACTATCCACTTAGAAATCAACCTCCCATATTCTGATATTATTTGATCTTCATGAATAACTACAACTTGAGGGATGGTTTGAGGGTTCAAGAAACTTGGAAACTTCCTAGATTGAGGATCTTGAGAAATAATGGGGGGATTTTTCACAAGTATAGGATCTTTCATAAGATTGGGAGTCTTAAAACTTGGAATATTGAATCAAGTAAACTCTCTTTAAGGTTCAAGGGGTTCTTCTTATTTCCAACTTGGTATTTTTTCTTAATTCTTTTTACTCTCATAGGCAGCTAATATATTTGATCTCTTATAGCCTCATTGTATCTCTTCAATGATTATACCTCTTACTGATGTATATAAACTTTATATGCAAGCTCTTATTTATTCATATTTATTATCTTTCCCTAATACTCTTCATACATTATCTCTTAAAGTAAAGTCTTATCTCTTACATAAAATTTTTAGGCTGATTAGAAAGAACATGACTTTGTCATGGTTGTTTGGAAATATGAACAAGGATGAGAGGGAGGTAAGTGTTATGAAAAAATTGAAATCTTGTTATTTTAGGTCTAATTGAGGTCAAACCATAAATATTATCATCTTTATATGAAAGATATGAAGGTATAAAATATGTATTCTCATAAAATGGAGGAATGAAATACATACCAATTGATGCTCTTTGGGTATTTAGACTTTTTAAACCACATGTATATGACTTATAGTTTCCATTGATTATTGTATATATGCCTCCAAAGGATAATTTGGTAAGGAAAAACACCAAAAAATATGCAATAAATGAAGTTATTTGAATATTTGTCCCTTCAGGCATGCTATAAACTATTGTCACTTTGAATTTGCACCCTTAAGGAAGGTCTTCAAGCTTCCTCACCTAATTGACACAATGGGATCACTTCCAAGTGTTGGGTGAACTATAATGGAAGTAAACCTCTATATAGGGTTGGTTTCTTTGATGAATCACCTTGATCCTCACCTCAACTACTTCTTGACAATGAAAAGAGAGAGAGACATAGTTGCTTCTTATACTTCTAAGACTAATTATGGGTTGATTCCCAAAAATTTGATTCCTCAACTTTATTATACACATAAAAATAAACTCAAATAGTGTTCAGACATATAAAACTCATAATTCACCAATGAATATTGGGCCTAAGTTTTTTTTAGAAAGGATTCAGTTTATAATAGTACCTAGAAGGATGACCAATTATCTTAAGAATATCAAATGGCATTCATCATAATTATGAATTACATAAACTCTAAGAGTCACAAACTAAAACATGCAAAATATCAAGTTTATTCCATAAAGTTACATAAAATTAGACATAAATTAGGGATAGGTTGTAATTATCATAAGTTTACATCAATAATTCATCAATTTCATATAATAACCAACATATGAAAAAGGTAAAACTAGGTTATTTAATTTTTAATAAGGTTTTTACAAGTCTTAAATTTGGTCTTGTTGAGCCACAACCATATATATGTATATCATATTACTTATAAAAAAAATTGCATATAGTGAAAGGACCTTTTAGTGAGTAGATAAACATGAAATCTTGTCATCAATGACATCATTAAAGCTTAAAACTGAAACATAGCTGAAGTTTAACTTAAATTGACATATTTTTCTCTTATCCAATGTATTAACACTTTCTTTAAACTCTTCAAGTTGTGATGTGGGCATTGGGTCCTTGTTGGAAGCTTGAAGTTGTCAAAGATCAAGAAATATAACATATTTTAGAGGAGAGTTGTCTCTTAGAATTTAAAGCTTGAATTTAACTTAAAATAACTCCTCCCATATTTAATGATAAAACTCCACTTAGTCTTCAGCCAACTCCTCCAATATTTCATGATGAAACTCCAATTATTGAGGGGAAGACTTCTTGTTTGATTTAACTTCTCCTTGATTTTGGCATAGAGGGAAGAGATGATCTTCTTGAGATGTTTGAAGAATCCTTTCAAATTTTAATCTTATTGAAACCATTGTTGATTTCTCATAATTCCTCATAATGGCATATAAACATAGTATTAGTCTTCTTGAGGTTGTTGAGGTCTTCTATTGAATGACAATTATGATGGTGCATTGATAATGCAAAACTTTAGATCTTCATTTGATGATCTTATTTACCATGTTCATATTATTATATTTCATTTAAATTTCCATGAAAATTATTTAATTCCTAAAAAACCCAAATTAAAATTTATATCATGAGACATATACATGATATAAGCTACTTTGAGACTTCTTATAATGTCCTTCACAACTCTTGAGGATGACTTAGTTCAAATTTATACATGTGAGATCCAATAGTTATTGAGAAGATATTGAAATAAATATATATCTTATTCATATCCTTAATTTTCCATGTTCTCAATATCATAGTTTTATAAATCAATGTTTATAATCTTACATGCAAACTCAATGAAATGGCATTCTAAAGACAATCTCCATGATAGCCCAACGAGGCTTCTCAAAAAGACCTATGTAAACCGTATGAGTTATAAAACCTTAATTAATGGAATAAAAAGGTTTAAAACAACTTTATTACATTTAAACAACATTTAAACATGTACACACAAATTTTAGAGTCATTTGGATCAATAAAACTTGAGTTTAAGCACTTTTAGCCTTCTTAAGAACTAATTTTTAGTACTCTTGCATGTATAGGTCTATAATTTTGAATTTTATCTCTATTAATATAATTTACATAATTTATAACACTAAAAAAAATTTAAAAATATTTACCTCATATTTATTTAAAATTTCATAGGTTTTGGATCAATAGAACTCAAGTTATGCTCATTTTCTTACACCTAGGATCTCTGAGGGTAACAAACATGCCAGTTTAGTAAAAATTTATATTATTAGTTATACATGGTATCAAGATATTGGTTATTTTATGAAAATACTTTATGGACACCCTATAAATATTCCAATAATTTAAATTTCATGTGAAATCATAAAAATACTCAAAAAATCATTTTTAGGTCTACAAGCCTATAGGTTCTCATTTCTAATGCATAATGAATCATCTAGGTCCATTTTTTAGGTATAAAACCTTTCTAATGATTTTAAATTCATTAAATGTGTATTTATATCATGTATATGTCATAAATATCATTACTCATGCTTTATAAATCTCCAAAAAACTTCAAAAATTCAAGTTTACCATTTTTTGCTCTCTAAATAGGGTTTTGAAAGGGTTTTGAGCAATCTTGCTTCTTAACAATTGTTCATAAAGATAAAACCTTCTTTTTGAGACTAAACACCATGATATGGAATTAAAACACCCTATTAACCCTTTATATCAACAATTCTAATCCATGTAACCTCTCCACCAAGAATCATGTTGGATTTAGGGCAATTTTAAGCTTGATCATCAATTTTGAGAGGGAGTTAAGTTGTATTTGCACATTTCAAGCATAGTTTGAGTCCATATCAGATACATAATATAACATATAGACTATAATATAATAATATATGAAGCTAATAAATCTTTACATAATCCTTTACTAACCTAGAAACCAATAAAAATCCAATCTTTTACCATTGAAAATCCATGAAAACTATCCATACATCATTATATATACATTAGTGTACCAAAATATCTTCAAAACTATTATAGATGCATTCATGAAATCTCTAAATCCTTGCTTTAAGGCATAAAACTTATTCTTCACCTCCACATATGTGCCATTATTCATTAAATTTATAATTTGCACTTTGATTTTCTTCACTTGGGCCTTGACATGCTTTAAAGGTTTGATATTGCCAACCAATAAGTGGTTATAAATACCAAAACTAAACTAAGTGTAATCACCTAAAAGTTGTATTTTATTGATAATAGTGATACTTGAGACAATTTATTCCTACATTAGCGCTAGACCTATCCTAGATCCTTTTATCACACTTTTCCAACCTTTATGCGGACCATAAGTGTCTCTAGTTAGCCTAAATGTAGTCTTAGACCCTCATTTCTTGATCCTAGTTCTTCATGACCAAAAACCTATTATCTAGACATTAGCACCAAATTAAGGACACTAGAGGCATATGGTGCTAGTGTCTCCAAAATGGTGTTAATTTCCTTTACCTTTTCTTTCCCAAATAGATATATTTTCAGAAGTAAAGCCCTCCTAAGCTCAGCCTAAACATCTTTTATTGTTTGTACAAGATACATAACACTATAAATACATGAATTTTATAAATTTATCAACTATATGGAAATTATATGAAAAATTCCAATTCAAACACAAAAGATGTTAAGTAAAATCAAGGTTATTAATACGTATTTTTCCCTACTTCTATATACTACCATTTATAGTTGTCTTAATCTCATATTTTTAGATTTACTCTCAAGAACACTCAAGGAATTCAAGATCACTATCATTACTTATACTTGAAAAATAATTTAGGTTAGGATAACTACATTGGGCTCGATCCCTCTTCAATGTATTGGTATGTAGGAAACTCTATTCATAATAAGGTGTTAAGGATGTCTAACCTATCCTACTAATGAACATACTTGTAAGTTCATGCCTTAATTATAAGGAGTATTAGGTTTTGTATCATTAATATACTATTATATACATAATACAAAGTTTCAAACTTCATTCTCAAGGGAATAGAACCCAAAAGCACAGTCACAAATTTACCCAAATTTTTTGAGTATTCTTGTACAGAGGACACTAATACCATTTTTAGGATAGTAAAAGCACATAGCACTACTATCCAAGTGAGATGCTACTATCTATGAGGGTTTATGACATGTGTATCCAATTGAGGAAACTCAGACCTATTTGTATCTTAGTTTTTATCACTCATATATTATGTATCAAGTGTTTTCTAGATAAGTATTTATTTGCACATATTTATTATTATTTTTCAAAAGTCAAAACTAGTCAAAATTTGTAAGCAATTAGTGTTTGTAATAGGATTTTGATCACACTATACATTAAAAAGGATAGTTCAAACTCAAAACACAAACTACCTATTAATAATGATTCATGAAACAAATTAGAATGACATATACCTTACCAAATTCCTTGATTCATATCACCTCCTTATAAAATGTTCTAATGGATGAATTAATTGCATGTAGACTTAGATTTTTGGCATAGTGATTTCATGGTAAATGGATTTTTATGATGGATTAAATGGCTAATTTGACATGGATTTTATATGAGATTGGATATTATCTTCCATAGAGGAAGATTCTTGATTATATATATTATGGAGGGAAGATCAAGGTTTGATATTCAAAGTTGAAGGGATGAGATTAATGATTATGGATTATTCAAAGAATATTAAATTACTTAAAACTCTCTAATTTAGATACTTCTAGAGTATTATAGGAGATTATCTAATTATAGGGGCTTCTTGATTAGGTTACGGATAGTAGAGGATTAGGTAGGATTTAGATAGGGATTAGGTAGGTGATTAGGGACTAGGGATGTAGGAAAGCTTAGGGTGTAGGTTAGTAGGTGGGTAGGTAGGGTTATGGGAATTTAAAATTCCCATAAAATGGATAATTAGGATTAGATTAGGATAATAGGGATTAGTATATAAATAATGAAGGAATGGTATGAATAAAGTTAGTGAATGTAGGATAATATAAAAGGGATATTAAATAAATGGCTAGAAACAAGATAAATCAGTGGAATAAAATAGTTTAAGTAGAATTATTGTTAACTAATAGAAATATTAATTGACAAAATGAAGCGAGATATTTTTGGTTCATAAAATTTTCCCTTATTTTAAATGGAATTACAAGTGGAGTGAAGTGGAAAGAGTAATGGTCTTTCAAAGAAGAACCATGTCATGGATGAATGTTAGTAGATGATGTTAGTGGATATGATGCCCCATCGAGGGGACATATATCGAATAATGAGATGTATGACCTCTCAAAAGTAGAAATGAGTGTTGGTATGTGATGGATAGATAATGGGATGGGATGTTGGATGTGTGATAGAGGATGATGAATATGGATATAGATTGATGATGCCATTGGCAAGGACACATTCATAGGGAGGAAATATGATGGGTGTCTTGGTTGTAGACACATCCCAATGGGGAATAAACTAAAATAGAATGATTATAGAATTAAAATTCCATAAGATTTATATGTATCCCAAGAAAGTATGCATGTAAGGGAGAGTTGTGGGCTAGGATAAGATGATGTTTTGGTAAGATTGATAATGACTATACCTTAAGACTAAACATAAATGATATGATGAAGATGATGATAGAGAATAATTGATATGATCAAGGGACCAAAAATATTAGGATGATACGCTTATCAAAGACACATGTAAGGGAGTGAGAGAGGATATGGTGGATGAGCTATCATTAAGCATGAGAGAGTGGCCAAGTGTTACCTACATAGTCTAGAAAGACCTCGGGCTAATGTAGTTCTAACTAGAATATTATGATAAAGACGAGGATTAATTATTAGAGGATGATGTTAGAGTTTGAAGGATGTGACTCAAATTATGATTATGAGATTGGATGTTAGTTGAATGGGTCAAGAAGATTATATTAGTGATGGGGATAAGGATGATTAGATGAATAGAGGAATTATGAGGGTATGAGTGATCAATCCATCACAACTATCATAAAACTCATATTAGTATAATAAATATGATAAATATAACACTTAATAATATGTCCCATGATATAAGGATGACTAAGAGGACATTGTACCAAAGTGTATAGGAAAATGGTGAACTTTGCATGCTCGAGAGTAATTTTGGTGTCCTAATAGCATCCTTGTTCATTTCCCAAAAGACACAATATACACAAAACATAAAACAAATAAGATATATACATGATGTAAAATAAACAAAAGATAAATAATAGATAAACAATAGATAAGTGTCTACATGTAATGCCATAATGTCTTGTCTAAGGATGGGATGAGTGATTAGACTAAATTGGTTATGATGGTGATTGGGGAATTAGATTGGGATAAGGTGATTAAGATGAGTTTTTCCCATAATTTAGTATGGAAGGATGGATGATGTGATAAGGTCTTTGAATACTGATTTGGTCTCAAAATTGAATTTAAAAATGGTCAAAGAAGGTGATTAGATAAGTGATGACCAAGGATTACCACTAGACAAGGCCCTATAAGGATCCAATCTAGCAAGGAGACTAGGAGATGATGGGATCAAATACATTTCACACTAGCAAAGAGTAATTGGATGGGTACTAGGTATGAAGAGTCAATGATAGGATAATGATGGGATAAATTACCTTCAATATTAACATAAGAGTGATTCGATGGGTGCTAGGTATGAAAAGGCATTAATAAGAAATGATGGGTACTAGATTAAATTCATTGACAAGGTGATGTATATTGATAATGCTTAATTAAAAATATTATAAAGAGATGAGTGACTACTTAGGATTGGATTTAAAAATGAAATTTAATATCTAAGGAGCATAAATGTGAAGATGTGAGATGGATAATGGATGTCATGAAAGATAAATGACATGGGGATGGATGTGACTAAGGGATTAGGGATAATACAAAACACCATGGACTTATTATAAAAAATTTAAAATTTTATGATTTTTAGGGTTTTTGACATCTTTCAATTTTAATGGATTTCTTGGAATAGGTATGTACATTACACTAATAGGGTTACTAGCAAAGGGAATACCAAACCTAGTAACTAAGATGAAGATGGATGAAAATATGGATGAGTGACAAGAGGATGAGGGTGATGTGGTAAAGGGGATGATGACCAATGAAGAATAGAATTATGATCACCAATGAACATATAATGAAGTAACTATATGTTTATGTTTCCCCAAGTGTTCATTATAGGATATGCCAAGATGGTTGTGGGAACATGTATCAAGACACCTTCCACTTCCTTATGAAAGGTCAAGACTAGAAAGGGATGATTGACATATGGATAGAGGGATATAATAGACATGGATGGGTGATATAGACAAGGCTAATGAGGGATGAGACAAGTATGGATGGATTGACAAAGGGTATGGATGAATTTTCTCCCAAGTGTGGAGAGATAATGAAAATAATAGATTATTCTACCATGATGATGGAAACTAGTTTTCATCATGGTACTTATCCAAGGCACCAAAAGATTAGTTTTCACCATTGAATGAATGATTTTTTAGGAGTAATTTTTTATTTTTGGATGACATATTTATTTATTGGTGATGGGTGAGATTCAAGATGTTTATGCTATATGGAGACATTATCCAACACCTATTCTGGAGAAAGGTGATGCTAGGATTGTGTGATGGTGATCTTTATTCACTCTTGATTTAACATCCTCCTAACATTTTAACTATGTGTCTTCATGTCCCCTATGAGGGATAATGTTGCCTAAGGATTTGAGATAATATATGGATGGGGCTATGCCATGAATATGATGATGGGATATATAATGTGAAGGATGGATGTGATCAAGATGGTTGACGTGATGGGATGGGAAATGAAAAAGAGATTCGATATTTTCATCCATCATTAGTTATAGTGGAGGGAGTTTTGTATATTGATACCACAAGATTAAGGGATTGAAGACCTTCTAATTTGATGATTATTTAATCCAATTATTAAGAGGATGGTTGGTTATATGACTATTTATTGATTGGATTTGATTTTGACTATCCCCTAGTACCAAATTTTAGGCTTCAGCATAGGGGATTGATTTTTGACTTGATATATAATGACTATTTTGACTTTGATGGTCCCATAGTGCCTAATATCAGGCTTTACTATGGGATACCTTTTTTTATTAGGATGATGATTTATCATTTGACTTATGGGATCAAAGATGATTTGTTCTTAGACTTCTATTTTTTAGCACATGATGTTTAATGCAAGGGGGAATCCAATGATGCATGTTCATGTTCATTCCCATAATGTAGTGGGATGTAAGGATTATAGAGGAAAGGTGGATAAGTAATGTTTGGTGATGGATTAAGGGAATAATGGGAAGCATAGTCCTCATAAATTTCACTAGGAGCACTAGCCTTCATAATAAAAAAGGAGTCCTCAAGAATCTCTAAAGGATCATGAAGATTAGTTATACTATGTGCATCCAAATGGGGATCAGATTCACTCTAGCAATATTTGAGAGATAAAGAGGTCAATGATGACTTCAACATCTTGATTAGGATTAAAAGGTATGCCTATAAATGTAATGGAGGTATCTAGATTAGAGGTAACCTAAAAAATATAGGTATTATCAACATCAATTAGGGATGATGTCTCTAATGAGGAATCTAATTTAGATATTGGTGCTACATACAATCTTGAGGTAGATAAAATTTATTCTGACTCAGATACTAACTTTGATGTACATGATGTAATGTTGTGAGTAAAAGAGTGATTATCTATGATTTTACTCTCAATTTATGGTTTTTGGTATGATGGGTGAGAGGAATATGATGGAGGGATAATGGATTGATAAAAGATAGGTCCATGAAATGAATAATGGGATATGAGAGGACTAGGCTTATAGGTAATAGACTTATTTTGAATGTATGGGTGGTCAAAGATGGGGAATCATGGAGGATGGATAAGATGTATTTACCTTGGCTTGGAAGAAGAAGGAATTGATCATGATTGGGAATGGGATCTTGATATGCCTCTTCATGTTCACCCATGGATTAAATTTCATCCGATTCATCCTCGATTACTATGTCACAACTATTAATGAGGTCTTGGACATAGTCTCAGAAGTTTTAACATCATTTAATGGAATTAACACAAGTTTGATGATATAGATAATATAGGTTTGATTTATACCAATATGGATTAGGCTTGGTGGGATCAAGATGTTTTATGGGTGGAGAGACCATCATGTTAGTAGAGACAAGTTGTTGGAAAAGGGCTTATAAGGATATACGAAGGGGAGTCTAAGGACCCAATTTACTATATGAATTTGATTTGGAAGCATTGGACATTAGATAAAATAGTTTTTGATGTGGTTGGGTGGATGGATAGGTGGCCAACGTTGGATTCCCTTTGCTAGTAGGGGAAGGGGTAGATGATTAGCTATGACTAGTGGATGGGGGATTGGAATGAGACTTACGCAAATGGATTTTTGCTGAAGGTGTAATAAGTTGAATGGGGTCAACACCTTTAGGAAGTGGAATACTCATAATAATGAATTAAAAGAGGATTTAATCCTTGTTGGTAGCTATGTATTGGTCTATGAAATAAGGGTCCATCTTCATGGTAGTGGGTGATAAAGGATGAGGGAATAGTGATGGATTATGATTAGTAGATGGAGGATTTGGCTTTAGATGAGTATAACTTTGGGCCAAGGGGTTTTGAATAGGGATAATTGATGGTGGAAGGGAATGGGATAAGTTTTAATGGTGGAATGGTTTATTAGGTGAACTTAGGCTCACGGGGTCAAAATCATTGGTAAATTGAGCACCCATATTCTATAGTTGTAAAATAAATTCATCTTTATTCTTTATGATGTATTTATTGATTAGTGTGACTACATCAAGGAAGGATAAGACAAATTTAATTGGGGATATATGATGGTGATTTAGGGTTAATGGGATCAAGGTTTGAGGGTAGTTGAGTAGATAACTCAAGTGCCCATAAAAGGACTTTATCCTTGTTGGCTAGGATGTATTGGTCTACAAGAACTGGGTCCAAATCCATGGGAAAGATGGTTGATAATGTGAAGGTATACTAAGGTTTGTTTGAATAAAGTAAGGTTGAAGGATAAAGATATCTGGATGGTTGATGATGAGGATTGGATAGACTTGATGTATTAAATACTATGATCATATTTCAAATTGATAGTGCAATAGGTGTTAACACCAATGCCTAATTTTCAAGATAGTAAAAGGATTGAGTGATTTTGATGGGTGCCTAGATTCAAACTAATACGAGGATGTTATGATGGGTGCTAGTTATGAGTAGTCAAGATGATTAGATAAGATAGAATTGATGATTTATGGGTTTCTATATTGAAAGTTGATAAAGTGATAGGATGCTAGTAGGATATTGACTAGTGTATGAGATCTAAGTAAATGATAGTAGACTAGGATGATAAAATGATAAGGATAGTATGATAATTTAATTGATATTAAGATTATGGGTTATGGTTTATGTGATGAAAGTGATAGGATGTTTTGACAAAGACAATTATAGATGATAGTTAATGGTAAAATGATGGGTTGATATGACTAGATTAGGATGGGATGAAGATAAGATAGGGAATGGGGGATGAACAAGATAAAATGTAAATGATGGGTTATGACTAGGATATGATGTGATTAGAAGATGTTCATGAGGATAAGGTATGTTCAAGAGAATGATAGGATGTAGGATGTATAAGGCAATGATATAGGTGATGGGGCTGTGGTTGATGGTGAGTGGATGGGATTAAGACAAGATGTGGGATGAGATGAAAAGGAT
Organism: Torreya grandis; assembly: GCA_037957365.1. Classification (NCBI taxonomy): domain Eukaryota; kingdom Viridiplantae; phylum Streptophyta; class Pinopsida; order Cupressales; family Taxaceae; genus Torreya; species Torreya grandis. Next base: position 2,302,809 of record JARHVA010001631.1, on the reverse strand, counting down.
ATAAAAGGATGATGACAAAGACATATAAACTGAAGGAAAACTAAGACAAAATGATATGGGCATGATGGTGAATAAAATATGGATAAGGTCAAGTTTGGAAGATGTGATTAAGATACATAGGTGATGGAGGGGGGATGATGGGTGGATATAGTTATACTAAGATAAGAATAAGGCAAAAAGGATGTACAAAAGGATAATATGTACAAGGTGATTTTAAGATTATACAAGATAAGATATTGGTGATGGGGGATATGACTAGTGAGGAATGGGTATAACTAGGATGAGATAAAATCAAGGATGCTAAATTTGAGAAAGATGTAATAGAATTATATGTACAAAAGGTTGATAATAGGATAAGGATGTATAAGATATGATATAGGTGATGTGACTAATGATGAGGGGGTGTGATGGGTTAAATACATGATATAGGATATGATAAGGACAATAAAAAGGATATAAGAGGATAATATGTACAATGTGATTAAGTTAATGATGACATAAATTTTGAGATAAAATGGATAAGAAAAGGTCAATATTTTTTTATAGAATAAGGTGAGGTGTGATTGATTATGGATGATATGGTCTTAGGACTAGGTGTGACCAGGATATGTGATGATCACTAGGCTAAGAAAGAAAATGAGATTATGAAAAGGTTGTAAAAGAAAAGGATGACAAGGATATACAAGATGGTAGGATGATGATGCAAGAATATACAAGATTATATGTACAATAGGATGATAGGATGTACATATGAGTTGTGAAAAGACCTAAATAGGTGTGTATAGGTTTGGGTAAATGATGAATCAACTCAAAAATAACATAGGCTTACCACAACACACAAATAAGTAAGAAATCCACAAACCCTATTAGTAAACTCAAGGGTGTGTAGCTCAATGCCCACACCATTCAATAGCTTCAAAGGTGAGGTTGTAGGTCAGTGACCCATTATGGTATCAACTAAACCCTCTAAACCCCACTTGAACTTGATGGCTACTTCAAAATTTATATTGAATCTTGTAGTGGTACACCTATTATGGCTAAAATGTCCTATGCTATGCTAAATGGGTTCTCTAGGGGCATCCCCAATATACATGAAGGTATAATGGGGCCCAAGTATATATAGGGTGTTGTCTAATGCCTAGTTTAAAGAGTCGAATCTTCCATTTTATAAATGACTTGTATGGGGTCAACCACTTAGCCTAATGATAGTTGTCCCTAACTATTATACTTTGCCAAAATACAGAGTTTGGTTAGTATGAAGTGATGAAATACATGACAATAACCCCTATAAACTAATCCTGTGTGTGGGGATCAATTCTACATCACATGTTCTCCTTAATGGGATAACAAATAGGAAAACACATGATATGATTAATTAACCAATTTAATTACTTATGAGGGGAATGATATAATTATTATTTACAAGTTAACACACACACACATGTATATATGAGGAGTAATTTTTCACAACAAAGATGTATACACACAACAAGATGATTAAAGATAAAAATGATTCAAAATGGTTTTAAAAGTGCCAAATGGAGTCTTTGACTAGTGGCCTACAAGTAAACAGGTTACTATTTTGATTAGCATTCAAAAGAGAGGTCTTTAAAGCCAAGAATGTTAGTAGATTTAATGATTTTGCCTTGGATTGATGAGACTTAAAAGTACATGTCAATTTAGTGTGTTGACAAATTTAAACAATGTTTTAGCCAATTATCAAACTGATCAATATCCAAAATAAATGATTAGTAGTTTTGACCAATTTGACATTTGATCAAATATCCTATCTAGCACACATTTTATTATTATTGAGCTTTTAATGATTTATACTATGGATATTTGATAATTTCAATGAACTATCTACAAAAATTGAGACTAAAATAGATCAAAAATAAATTTTAGATTTTTCAACAATTAACACTTTATCCAAAATCTTGGTTTGTAATTTAAAATAACTTCTTTGACGTACATATACCCATAGGTTAAATAAAATAAAATCCATACACACCAAATTATTTATATATTAAAAAAAGGGATTTGTTTACACATAAAGACTTATGGATAATGATAGATTATGATAGATAAGGGGGAGTTGGTTTCATATAAATAAAAAAGGAAGAGTGATTCCCTTTTGTATTTAAAATTATTAACTAAACATTTAATTATTGTTATCGATGTCTTTCTTTAATTATCAACACCTTTATTCCTTTGGTTAACTAGACAACTATTTATAATTAATTAACATGCATTATTCAAAACTATTTTATGAGTGAGGTGAATGATCTAGAACATTCATGCAATAATTATCCCCCCCTTTATTGTTATTGTTATTTTTATTGTTATTTTTATTGTTATTGCTATTGATATTGTTATTGTTATTGTTATTGTTATTGTTATTGTTATTGTTATTGTTATTATTATTGTTATTGTTATTGTTATTGTTATTGTTATCATTATCGTTATCGTTGTTGTCGTTGTTGTTGTTGTTATTGTTGTTGTTGTTGTTATTATTATTATTATTATTATTATTATTATTATTATTATTATTATTAGCCATTAAGCATGTTTGATAATTCAAATATTATAAGAATTCATTCAAAAAGCTTATTATGACATATCCAATAGTTTAGGAAAAAAATACTTTTGATGATAAAAGTATGACACTGGTGATATCATCGATATAGGCTCTAATTTCAAAACCTAAAATTATTAGTTGTAATGTAATTAAAAGCCCTGATAATGCATAGTGGATGTGGCTTATAAATTTGGGTATGACCAGATTTTAGGGTTTCAATGCTAAAAAAAAAATGTTTTTACCAATGTAAGACCATTAAAATACATCTAATAAGAATTTGAAATCCAATTGATGCCTTCTACATGCCTTCTAGATGATTCTTTGGACTAGAAAAAATTATGTTTTATTTATTTTTTTGATAATGTTTGACCAGATAAATGACTAAGCAAGATGTTTACGAGAGGAACATATGGAGGTAAAATAAATGATTACATGATAAGCACAAAAGTTCATTAGAAATTATGAGTCAAATGTGGATCAACAGGTATAAAATTCAAACTCTACATTTTTAGATAGGATATACACATAATGGGCCGATTAAAAGAAGTGCATGTGAATCAAATAAAAATCTATAAGTGTAAAAGCCACAATTTATTGCATTTATAGATAAGATGTACATAGAATGGTTTTAGAATGGGATACAACCATCCATTGATGGTACCTTCAATTAATTAATAACCCCAAATGATCTAGGTAGGATGGATGATTGACTTGGAGTGGTGGATACAAGGATGGGGGCAGAGCGTTGGTGAAGTTTTTCATAGAAGTGGTTAAGAAGTTGAAGCAACCTCTCAGTATTGATGTTAAATAAGGGTTTATAGATATGGGTTATGTAATTATTGGTGCTATGGGTATTGATGATATAGTGAAAAATGGGAGTGAAGTTATGGTTCTAAGCAATGGTTCTAGGAATATGAACCTTTTGCTATCCTTAAGCAATGGTTAAGATGTAAGGTTGATGAATGATAGAATTGAGAGATAATAGCAAAGGGTACAAGATTGACTATGAATGGAAAATGCTAAATCCAAATTTTAAGGTAGAAAATTTACTTAATGAATGGTTTTACTTTATAACTCCTTTCAAAGGTTTGTGTAATATTCTTGAATAGAAAATTGAGCCTGGTGTAATCATTGTGAGTATGAAACATTCTATAGCTCTAAAAATTCTAGGAATTTGTGTCTTGTGAACATCATCATTTATATATATATGTATATATATATATTGATAAATATATACAAAGTTTCTAATACATATATATATATATATATATATATATATATATATATATATATATATATATATATATATATATATATATTCCTAAATATATAAAAAAATATTTAAAATATCCTAAAATGTTATAAATACAATAAACCTGCAACTTATTGATAGAAACAAGGAAACATATAACTAATTTAATGGTAGAATAAGGAAGAAAAACATATTAACATATGTTATAAATATAAAAATCAAAACCTTGGTGATTTTTGTAGATGGGAATTTTTAAAATTTTGAGCCACCAATTTTCAAATTTGAACTATAATATTAAACACACTAAAAGTGCCAAAAATGTTAGCTCAAGAGGAGTAATCCCATCGTGGTCACCAGAATGTAGTAGGATTTTGAGCACATTATGAATTATATAAGCTAATTCAAACTCAAAATAATAACTACCTATTAGGAAGGATTCATGAAACAAATAATAATGATATATATCTTACCAAATTCCTTGCTTCATATTACCTCCTTCCAAGATGTTCTAATGGATGAATTGATTGCATGTAGACTCAGATTTTTGGCATAGTGATGGCATGATAAAAGTATTTCGATGGATTTAATGGCTGATTTTACATGGATATGATATGAGATTGGAGATTATCTTCCATGGAGAAAGAGGATTGCTTATGTATATTATGAAGGGAATATCAAGGGTTGATTTTCAAAGTTGAAGGGATGAGATCAATGGCTATGGATTATTCAAGGAATATTAAATTCCTTAGAAGTCTCTACTTCAGAGACTTACAGAGTCTTGGATGATCTTCTCAAATTATATAGTCATCTTTATTAGATTATGCATAATTGAGGATTATTTAATATTTATATAAGTATTAGGTAGGTGATTAGGGACTATGCATATAGGAAAGGCTAGGGTGTAGGTTAGTAGGTGGGTAGGTAGGGTTATGGGAATTTAAAATTCCGATATAATGGATAACTAGGATTAGATTAGGATAATAGGGATTAGGGTAGAATTAATAAAGGAATGGGATGAATAAGGTTAGTGAATGTAGGATAATATAATGGTTATATTAAATAAATGGTTATAAATAGGATAAATTAATAGAATAAAATAGGTTAAGTGGAATTAGTGTCGACTAATAGAAATATTAGTCGACAATAATTAAGTAAGCTATTTTAGGTGTATACAATGGTTATTTTATGCCTATTATTTAAATAATTTATAATACTAATCCCTTTAAACAAACATAGGATTTACATTGGTAAAAACCTAAAAAGTTAAAACATTTGGTGAACCTGACTTACTTAGAATATTGCTTTGAAACCCTAGTTCAATCCTAGGTTTTACCTTTTCCATTTTTATGTAGTAAATTAGGGTTTATTAATTTGTTTTTCCTAATTTTTTCATATCCTAATTTATCCATATCAATCCTCTATTAGGGTTTCATTTATCAAATATTTCAAAATTTTATCTCAAACCTTCTAAACCCTAGATCTACATACTAGGTCCTCAAACACTAAAAGATAGCCTTAGGGTTTCACATAAAATTCTTATTTTTTCCTATACATTGAAATTAATATTTCCCATTTTTGAATAAATACCTATCTTAGATTACATTCTACCTATTATGTGTTTGTTATTCATTTCTTACATTATCTTCTTTAGCAAGTTTAAAATGACATCCAAGAAGCCTCTTGCCCCTCACCCTATTGATGAATTTATAAAATTTTCACATGATTATACAAATTGATGGAGAAATTTTCAAGATTATACACTATCACATGATAATGAGAATGAATTAATTTATAATTATGATAATTACTATTATTAGAATGATGGATATGAGTATTACTATGAACATGACAATGAAAATGAACATGAGGATAGATTAGATACATATTTTTTTCATTCTCCTCTCTATTCTCCTGCTCATCAAAATCAAACTAACTATATAAGGCCATAGTAACCCTTGTTGGCATTGCTTTGTTTCATTGTGATCCTCTATTTTCAACCACCTTTTATACATCTTTATTAAAATTAAAGAAATACAAGAACAATAAAAAGTTTGCCATTGCATATTTCAAGTTAAATTATACATGATATTCATATCATATAAAAGCAAAATGCACATTCTTTACCCTTATTAATTTAATTTGAAAAAAGCATGTACAAATGGTTTTGCACCTTCTAATGATGCACAAGATAAAGTGTATGATATTATTTTATCACCTTATATCACATTTAAAGTTCAAAATAATAATTTTATTAAAAATTTAGACAATTCAAATATCTCTAACTCTTCTCTTACATGTCATAATGTGCCAAATGAAAACATTATTACTACTTCTTCTACCCTTGACTCCAAGATTGAAAATAATGATCATACATACATTACACTCATAGTTAGTGAAGGCATGCATTGAATTACACCTACATATGATGACACATTTCATAGAAGTAAAAAGTTAAAACCTTATTATACGATGTCTCTCAATGAACATGAAAATGATACTTCTTTTACTCTTACTTCTACAAGTGAACTAACATTTGATTTTAATGAACCTTGGGATAATGAAGATTACTATGATTATGATGAAAAATAAATGGATTCTACACCTTATAGTTTTGATCCTAATTTAGTTACTTATCTTGTTTAAATAAATGTTAGGTCATAGTTCAAAATCATAAAAATACTTATTCTTATGTTCATAGTTTACATAACTTACATTCACATGATAATAAATTACCTTGTAATCAATTAGCATGTGATACTTCTTTGAAATTAAAAAAATAAGAGATACCAATGAATGTAACTCAACCCCCTATTTTTGGGACCAATGTATCCCATTTTTTCTACTTTTAAAAATAGGGACCCTTTTAAATTTTTCAAAACATATGTATCCTAGTTTGGCTTTCATGGAGTTATTATTTTTTAATTTAAAGATCATCCACCTAAAAAGGGATATGTAATTTCATGTTAATTATGATTTATGAGATAACCCTACTAATGATTACCCTTGGATGGATAATTTCAAGTTTCATGGAGGAAGTTAGGGTTCCTGAGAAAAAAACCAAAAGGTTCAAATTCAAATTTTCATGAGAGAAAATTTAGCTGGAATTGGTCCTTTTAAAAAGACCCTAAGTTCAATTTTACAGTGAGGCTCGGTTATGTTTTTAAACATGCCCAGACCTTGACATAAAATTATACTTAAGTCCCCTTTCATGTTCCTTCCCCCTTTTAAATCCCTCCTAACGTTATTAAATGTTATGTCCATAAAACCCTTTTCATCCTAGACTTAGTCCCTATCAATGTTTAGCCTAAGTTTTAATCCTAAAATTTCTTTGTGTTTGTTTAACATAGAAAATGTCTCAAGGATCCTAAAATTTATTCTAAATCACTACATGTATTATGCTCTAATTTGATGTTTTACCTTGGATGTAGATCTTATGGTCCTTACTTCCTTGAGGCCTCGATCTAATAACGCAAGATCATCCTAAGATGAACTACATACTAAACCCACGCACTATAACAGTTTCTATGGAATTTACCTTGATGACCTAACTCCCATTATGTGACATTTGTTAAGATGTCTTTGACATTAGCAAGGCCTTCAAAACAAGCCCCATCCAACATTTTATCGTTAGTCTAAAAGGGGACCTTCTAGATGTTTCAACCTTAGGCTTATCGCATTAAAACATAGATCATAGTTTTTTTAATGATAAACCCTTAGCTCAATCCTATGTACATCATATACTAAATTAATGTTTATGCATCTTATAGGATCCAAATATCCACATTCACTTAGTGACCTTAATCTAATAACACAAGATCAAAGAGCCCTCGAAGTTGGGCCAATTGGAGAAGACCTCTCAGATCATGATTAATGGTTTATGTTCATCACCTAGCTTAATCTAATGGACCATGTTAACCCCAAAGTTTTAAGAGAATTAAGAATTTGATGCATAAAATGTTATCATTCAGCTAAAGGAACCTCATGAGATTAAATTTGATAGTCGTGCTCCCATCATTTGATGTAATTAAGGACATCTTTGACATTAACAAGACCATCAAATTTAACCACAACCAACCTCTCAACCAATCAACTTAGACCTCATAGATCATGATCAATTGTTCTCACTCCATCACTAAGCTTGATCTAATGGTGAAAAGTGAAGGTGTACTTTTCAATCAAGGACCCTAGAGCTTGAGAGATCGACATGTAGATGAACTACATCTAGTCATTCCCCAATGAAGCTAGAATATACCACTTAGCATAATTAGGTCATCCAAGACTTGAGTGAACAATTAGAAAGGACCTCAAGGATCTTAATCAAAGCCTTATATTCATCTTAGAATCCTAATCCAATGGAGTGACATAAAAGGATTTATTTAAAATCCAATGGCTAATTTTCAAAGGGATTCCCATGAGAATGTCATGGGAACAAGATTAAGGAGGTCCAGGTAAATAACATGTAAGAACTAAAGGATAATCCTAAGATTTGGTGTAGAGAGTATTAAAAAGCAAGTTAGTCAAGTATTAGTACATAAATAATGAAACATGCATAAATAACTAACTAACTGAGCCTATCTATTCCTATGGGAATTACAAAGGATAGCAAGAATCAAATGAAAGAAACCAACACCATATTACCTTCCAAAATGGTTCACCATACTCATTTGGATCAAAAACATGTTCTCCCTTGATTAAGCATCCTTGTCTTTGTCAAAAATGGTGGTAAGCTCCTCTAATGCCTCAAGAGCACTCCATAAAACCTAGGTTCGTGATTCTAAATAACTAAATTAGCTTATTAATAAATCTTGCAAGAAAAATCTAAGATCAAATGCAAAACCTTGTGGAAACAATTTAACATTATAACTCTTCAATATTCAAGCTTAGAATTCATATATATGGCCTCCCTATTTATAGATTTTTGAGATTGGTCAGAATCAACCATGACCATCCATCTCAAGATTGAGATATGTGGCCATGGATAATCCTACTATTTGGAATTAAATACATAATTATCTTCATCATGACCTTGGAATAAGGAGAATTGAAGAGGAATATGAGGCATTAACTAGGCATGGGTGACCCATAATCTTGATATTTGTGGCATTTATGGCCTAGGGATGTATTCCCAATAAATGAGGTTACATGATGATGTAGTTAATAGGAATCAATTTTTGAAAAGAAATATTCAACAACTCTCATGGAAAATCCACTTAAGCTCTTGACTTGGATTAATTACCCTTAAACAAGGTTAATCAACATTTGTGAAATTATTTAAAAATTTGCCCTCAATTAATCAAAATGGTCAAAAAGTCATATTATTGGGTTGCAATTTGACTAGTAGAATTGGAAGGTGATGTTAGATGTGTTGGAGCTATATTCCCATTTAGGATGTTTCCAAAAACAAATACAAATGTACGTGATGTGTACCAATGAATTAGAAAAAAAGAGTGATCCAGAGCACTAAATAGTGAAATTGTCATTTTGACTCAAAATGATCTGATCAAAGTTAACTGGCCCATAAAATGCATTGCCCTATTTAGGGATACTTTGACCTAAACTGGCACTTGTAAGTGAAAAGTTCAAACCATTTAGGGTGTTTTATATATTTTGACCTAAAATGTGCATTTGAGTGTAATTCAAGTAAGATTGATAATTTCAACACAAATGGTGTTAGGAATTGGATGTCTACATTTTAACCCTATTTGAGAAGGCATAGCAAGACATTCAGGTGAAGCAACAGATTTTTAAAGAAAAGATTTGTTAATAAGAAATTGGAATAGACCCATGATGCCCCCTCGAGAGGACACACTAGGATGGAAGAGAAGGATGGACTCTCGAAAAGAGAGAGAAAGTGACAGGTTAACCCATGGAATAGATCACATCCAGATAAGTTAATTCTTGCACACATGATTACCATCAATGATAAAAATATAATTAAAAGTATAATAGGCCCTAAATATGGGGTTAATGGGAAAGATTCAATCCAACATGTAAGGGACACACTGTAAATGTACCCAATTTGAGAGTACAAGTTACATGCTTACAACATTGATCAATATTGAGACAAGTTGCACACTAAATATTTCCATCATGGGCCTTAATGTGGAGATATTAGAATTAGAAGAAAAGAGATAACATTATACTTTAGGAAGGGAAACACTACTAAAATGGGGTATCTAAAGAGAATATAATAAGTACTCTAGTAGAGTATATTTGATCATGATATGATAGTTTTGCCCTAGTAAGGATAATCTTGATCATTGATAAAGAATAAAGAATGGATTTTCCCATATAGAGATAATTTGATTCAGATGTGTTTTAGATGCTAAGCCTTAGCATGGTAATTGGTAAGCAAAAATATCTCAAGGATATAACTAAAAAGATAAGTTAAAGTGAGCGAGTGCAAATGCACATGCAATGGTGTAATGGGAGGCCATATAAAACTAAGAATATGAGAATGCATAAAATGATGAGAGAGATGAAAAGAAGAATGGAGATAGCTAAGCTAACCTCAATATAAATTAAGCACTACCTACACAGTTCCATGGACTCATGTTTCAACATGAACTTTAGGCCAATGTAGTTCACCCAAGTTTGGGAGAGAATAGAATGAGGAATAATGAAAAATTACAAAGAATTGATTAAAATAACAATGTATGTGAAGAGATGCACATCTAAGCATAGAGTTGAGTGGTAAAAAACATGTTACCTAGAAGCCTAATTCCATATCATGAGCCTAGATTTTGTAAAGTGTTCTTGCGAATCGTTCATCAGAGTTGATGTTGACATTAAGACTTTGAGACCTAAGCACAAAGTGCTTGCTATAGAAAAAAATTTAGGAATCATAAGTATGAATAAATTAGAATGACATAATATTCTAATTACACTAAGATAGTTCAAGTGTGAATACCTATAACTAAGGACAATGATAAAACAATGACTAAAAATAGAGTTACAATGATTTACATTTAAACAAAAAAGTAAAAACAAAGAAAAAGATAAACATAAATAAACCTAACATGAAATCAAGATATGATCTTAAGTATGAATAAAATGTTTACAAATATAAGTCAATAATGTTTTAATGGCATGAGAACAAGATATAAATAATCAAGATCCATGTTGACCATAAAGGCATTCTTGAACATAAAAGAGAAAAGCAAAATCAAACAGAAAAACAAGACACCAACAACAATCAAATAAATAAAATGGTCCAAGAACAACATAATAACATAGGATCAAGATATGAATAATTGATATCCATGTGAATCATCAAGATGTTCTAAAACACAAAAGAGATAAGCAAAAAAATAAACAAAGAAACACAAGACCAAGAATGGAGACAAGTAAGAAAAAAGGAGAAGAAATAAAAGGAGAGGTGTGAAAGCACAACAAAACACCAAGAAAACACAATAAAACACACACAAATAAATACCAATTTAGTATTATTTAAATATAAATGTTCATGCATGTGTAATAGAGGCATTAATTTCCACCACATCTTGACAAAGAACAATGACATGACAATTATTCTCTAATTAAAGAGGAACAATGATAGAAGAAATAGGAGATGATAAGAAAAGGAAGGGGTTAGATGAGCTAACTCTAGATGTATGAGACAAGTTGACATTGCCTACATAGTTCCATGGATGCATGTTATAACATAAAATTCAGCCCACTTGTAGTTCTCCTAGGAAAAGGGATAGAAAAAAAATGATGATTAGACCAGCCTAATTAATGTTATAGAAGAAATGGAAGATATGAAAAACAAATGAGAATGGTCTAGAAAATAAGAAGCTGATGAGATGAGAAAGAATTATCTTGTAAAATGGTAAGTGCATGGGATAAGATGAAATGAAATAGTGTTTTTGTGCTTGAAAAATGGCAAGAACATTCAAACTTAATGGTTGCTTGCAAAATAGTGAGAGCGTTCAAACTTAACAGTTGCTCACAAAATAGTGAGAGTGTGAGATGGTGGAATGGTAATGTACAAATGTAAAGAAGTGTGAGACAATGTTTTTATTATTTTTTGGATCATGTTCTAATGTTTTTGGTTTTTTTAAAAGTATTTCTAATGTTTTTAGTGTTTTTGGGATAAAATATGCACAAGGTAGGACCATCTAGTTAAGGAGATGCATGTCCAGAGATAGAGGTTCTAATAAGATAGCTAAGCTAACTACAATGACCCATGCTCACAAATTAGTGAGAATGAGGTTATTAATCAAAAAATAAAGAGAAATAAATACTTGAACTAAGAAGATACAACTATTCACTTGTCTAAAACTATACAAGACTATCTTGGTTAAATTGCTTTGCAGAATTGTTGCTGAAGATGTTCATAATGTTCATGAGACATAGTTGAGATCATAATTTGTCAAGGGATAAAAAATGTTCAAGCTTATAACATGCCTTAGAAATAACAAATATTTGCTTCTAAAAGAGAGCAATCCATAATGGGAAGAACAATGTGTTCAAAGTGCCAAGGGTTCAAAGCTTTTACTATTGAGATTCATGAAAAGTGGACTAGGGTAGTATAAAATGTGTTCAAGGTAAGATAAAAGGGTGGGATAAAATTATGATAGGACAAGTTACCCCTAATTTAGGGGTCTTATGAATAATGGTTCAAAGTTATTCATGCATAAAATATCTTAATGTGTATGATGTTCATCGGATCTAAAATTTACTCACCATTAAGTTTAGCCAATCGATATGCTCCTAACCCATAGTTTATTGTGACAATATGTGGTCCTAATCAGTTAGGCTAAAATATGACTTTCTTTTTGGGTTCAAAATTCATGTTCTTTTGGTTTTATTTATAAACTAAGTCACCAATCACAAATTATTAAGGGAGAATGTGTTTGTTTTAGCTTATCTGAAATATATTCTGATAGGCCTACAAGTTTTCTAGGGTAACCAAATGCTTACCATCAATAAGTTCTAGTTCTTGCAACCATGAGGCTCTATAGTCTTCATCATCTTCAATGTGCTCTAGTGATATTATTAATTATGGGATCTCAATCTTGACCAAGATGATAGATTTAGTGCCCAAAAAAAGGGAGTATGGAGTAGCTCTAATTGGGGTGCAATGATTGGTTCTATAAGCCCAGAGGGCAGGAAAGAGTTGTAAGTGCCAATTATGGCTAGCATCAGTGACAATATTTTTTAGGATAGCTAGAATGGTTTTATTTGATGCCTCATCGTGTACATTTCCTTGTGGGTTATATGGAGTGGATTTCTTGTGCTTAATCTTGAATTTTGCATAAAAAGATTTCACATCTTGATTCACAAAGGATCTACCATTATCAGATATAATACAAGTTGGGGTGCCATATCGATAGATGATATGGTAATGAATGAATTTAGCTATTTTTTTCCTAGTAACATAAGTGAGAAGAATGGCCTCAATCCACTTGGTAAAGTAATCATTTGTAGTTAAAATGTGCTTATGGCAATCTAAAGATGTTGCATTAATTTTTCCAATGAGATCGAGATCCCATGTTGAGAATGGTCATGGTGTTGTGATCAGCTGTAATGGTAAGGAAGGTGCATGTATCAAGTTGCCATGTTGCTTACAAGGAATACACTTTTTTACATAATTACAAACATCTATCTCCATTTTGGGCTAGTAACAGCTTGTTCTAATAAGTTTATTTTTTAGGAATACACCATTGGTATGGGCCCCACACATTCCTTCATGAACCTCCTTTAGTGCCAGCTTGGATTCTCCAAAAGATAAATAATGAAGAAGCATTCCATCATATCCTTTTTGATAAAGTGTGTTTCCAAGGAGGATATAACATGCTAAGCGATGAAGTAATATTGTTTTTTTGGTTATTGTAAAGGTTAGCGGGAAATACATGACTATGGAAATAGTTATAAAAATCGTGATACCATGGTAGCTTAGGTGAGAGATTAGGATTAGAAATGGTTCATATCCTCTCTAAATCTAATAGAATATGTGTTGGCTAAAGAAAATTTTCAATTAGGAATTGATACTCTAGCACTATCATGCATTTGAATCATGGAACCAATTATTTCCATGGCATCGGTAGATCTATTGTTGACTCATGGAACTTACTCAAAATGTAGAGATTTAAAATGTGTTTTGAGGTCATCAATAATTTAATTGTAAGGAACAAGCTTATCATATATTATTTGATATTGATTAGTTGTCTGATTTATGATTAGATATGAATCTCTATAGACCGTTAAGCTTTGAATGTCCCATTGTATGGAAAAATGGAGCCCTGCAACCAATGCCTCATGTTCAACCATATTATTTTTACACTGAAATTGTATATGGAATGCTTTGGGGATCAAACCCCCCTATGGCATGATAAATAATTTGTTAGCTTTACATCATTGGGATGTGAAGGATCTATCAAAATAGAGAATCCACTATTTAGGTTCATTTGATGCTTGTTCTATCATCATGATAGAATCATTTGGAAGGTCAAAGTTAAGAGGTTGAGTAGCCAAAATAGGAGCTTCTACAAGTTGGTCTACAAGAACCTATCTTTTGATTTAATTTTGATTCTAGTATTCAATATGAAACTCATTGAGGAGCATAATCCATTTAGCCATGCATCCTTGAAGAGATGCTTTATACAAGAGGAACTTGAGAGGATCTACCTTAATGATAATAATATTTTTGTTATTTAGCATATAATGTCATAATTTTTGAGTGGTAAACATCATAACTAAACATGCCTTCTCAATAGGCATATAATTATGTTCATAAGATACTAATGTGTAGCTTAAATAATAAACCACATGTTCCTTACCATGATCATCATGCTAAGCCCAAATTTCCCCCAATGCATGTTTTGTGGTTGATATATTAAGAAGCAGTGGATTTCCTTTTGTTAGAGGTCATAAGACTAGTAGATTGGCCAAGTATGTTTTAAGGTTTAAAAATTATATTTAAAAATATTCACCCCATTAAAGTTTTACCCCTTTCTTTATAAGATGGGTAAATGGGTGGCACTTATCTGCCAATTGAGAAATGAACCTATGTATAGACTAGACCTTTCCTTGTAGACCTCATAACTATTTGAGATTATTTAGTGGAGGCATTTCTATAATAGCATTGACCTTTGCAAGGTTGACTTTGATCCCTCATTTTGATATAATGAACCCTAGTACTTTTCTTGATGTGACTCCAAAGACACATTTCTTAGGATTCAAATAGACTTTATATGCATGAAGCCTCTCAAATATTCTTCATATAATGTTAGGGTGTCTATCTCTTATTCTTGATTTTTCTAGTATATCATCAACATAGTCCTCAACAATGTCATGCATCATGTCACGGAAGATGACAGTCATTACACACTGATATGTGGCTCCAACATTCTTCAAACCAAATGGCATGACTTGGTAACAGAATGTCCCCTATAGAGTGGTGAATGTGGTCTTATGCTAATCTTTAAGGGCTATTTTGATCTGATTATAACTATAAAACCCATCCATTAAGGATAAAATCTCATACCTAGTAGTTGAGTTGATAATCATGTCGATTTTGGATAGAGGAAAATCATATTTTGGGCATGCTTTATTGATATCATGAAAATCAATACAAACACATATGCCTGGGGTCTTTTTACTTACTAGCACTATATTAGAAATCCATTCAGGGTAGTCCAATGGTTTGATAAAATTATCTCCTAACAGCTTTTCTAACTCAACATTAACTAAAATGGCAATGCATGGATGCATCTTTCTAAAATTTTACTTGACTAGTTTAGCATCAAGGTGAACAACAAGATGATGCAGAACTAAATCTGGGTCCAAGCCTGGCATGTTAGAGTATGCCCATGCAAATATATTTATATAATCCTTAAGAATGGATATAATATGTTCACATTTTACTTCAGTAAGGGAAGCTCCAAGATAAACAATTTTAGGATCCTCATGGGTTCACAAATTCTCTTCTATTGTGCTCTCCATAAGGAGTGTAGATCCATCTTCTAGAATTATAGGCAATGTATGGTCATGATCCTCTACTTCATCTTATTTTTGTTCTTCCCAATGATATGGATAATATGAAAAATCAAAATCTACCTTTTCAGGTAAAGGCCAATTGGCAAAAACCTCTAAAAACTCAAGGGCAAAATGCTCAAATATTTGATGTTGTTCTAAAGAGATGCTTGTATTAGTTATGAAACTTGGGCTAGATGGAATTTCTATGTCCTAAGGGGATGAGCAAAATTTTCCACCTGGGAGTACTTAAAACAAGTTTTAACTCAAAGCCTTATCTTTTTCTTTACTATTTCCCTAATCAACAAGTGCCTTAAAGAGGTTTTCACCTAAAGATCTTGATTTTTTTCTTTATTATGACCAAGAAAGTTTGTCTACTCTCCAAAGTAGGTAGAAGAATTTAATGAAAAATCAAAACCCTGCTTATGATCACAAATGGGGAATGCATCTTATAGGCTCATTTATTCTGCAATTGATTCTTCATTTTGAAACTTATCAAGGCATATGCCCAAATTTTCTTGATCCCAATCTATGAGTTTAGGATGGCAAAGGCATAGGTTATAGTGAGGGGTTGCTTTAGAATGGGAAGCACTAATGGTAAATATATAATGTCCTACTTTAGGAAGGGAAGCATCACTAGGATGGATTTTTCCTTAAAGACCGAAAGCTTCAATAGGTTTTATGGTCAATATGGCATTTAAATCAAACAAAGCTGAATCAATAAGCTCATCAAAAAGGCTATAATGAGATGTTGTGTTACTATTATGAGTCTCATTACTATTTACTTCAAAAGAAACACTACTAAATGTTATGGGGTCATCCTCTAGTGGTTGAAATCCAAGACCATGATTCCAATTAAGGACTCCAACTAATAAGGGCTCTAAAATTCCTTGCACCTATGGGTCAAGGCCTTTCCATATATAGTCAAGATGATCCATTATCTTGTTAGGGATATGATACTTTGGAATTTGAAAACAATCAACAAGGCCTTCAGAATATAACCAATCTCCCTCAATAAAAGCCTCTCAATATTTGTTTAGTGCAATTGTATGTATAAAAACCATAGGAGGTTTTGGTTGCTTCTTCTTTAGTTGCCAAATCTGATTAGGTTTGTTAGGAGTCTAAGAAGTTTTAGGCATACCAAATATTTTATGGGATTTTGGTAGTTTTTCAATATGGAGGATGTCCTTTAGATGGTACATGGAAATGCCAACATCTTTAATAATAACCTACTTTGCTAAAGTTGCAGGAAATGGATCAGCCAAAGTGGAGGATAGATTACCAGAGTCTATATAATTATATGGTGATGGATGATTAATGATGGCTTTATTCTTCTTTGTAATGAATTCAAAACCTAAGAAATAGTTATAATTATAAAAATCTACTTTAAGATGTTTGTAGTATTGGTATGGCTATTGATCAGTGGGAATAGTAACCTTAATCCCATCATGTAGAAACTTAAGGCATTAGTGAAAAGTGGATGGAACTACTTGTACTTCATGGATCCAAGGATGACCAAGAAGTATGTTATAAGGGATCTCAATATCCTCAATATGGAATAATGTATGATGAGAAATAGACCCAAACATCACTAGCAACCAGCTTATACTAGATGCCTACCTCTTGACATTGTCGTAAGCCTTGATTGTAATGGTTTTTAGTTGAATGTCTTTATCCATGTAACCTGATCATCATACCAATTTAAGAGATGTGATGTTTATCCCTAAACCATTATCTATAAGAACCTACTTGATCTTGTGATTTTTAGTGATTATCTCAATGTATATTGGGTTATTATGGTTTGGGCCAAGGGTAGACATGTCCTTTTGATCAAATGTGATTTGCCAAAATGAAGACAAATGTCTAATTAGGTTCTAGAAATGATCAAGGTTTATATCATTAGGCATATATACTCTTGTAAAAGTTTGTTGAAGATGATTCTATGGACATCAAATGTCTGTAAGAGTTCTAATATGGAAATTTGTATAGGGGTTTTATCTAATTGATCCATTAGATTATAAAGCCTTTGAACTATGGATTCAACTAGTTTCATCTTTATTGGGATAATATTAAGCTTTGGAACCATTGGCATAATGTTCTCATTGGGTTTATGGAAAGAAGTGGGTGAAGGGCCCTAAATGGTAACTCATGGGTGTCTAGTTGTGACTACACAACCTAGAAGTGGCAAGGAGTTATTATAATTAGAAGAGGGAGGTAAAGGGCCTTAGATGGTGATTTTTGGGTAATTAATAGTGTTGCAACAATTTTGGGTTAGTGAATAGCCTTTATAAGAAAGGTACTATTGTTCAAGATTATTAACTCATGAAAATGGAGTAGCAACATGATGATGTGAACTTGATATGATATTACTAGGGGGAGAGGGTGTTGACCATATAATGATGGGTCTTATGTTATTAGGAACATGAGATTGGCCATGTGGATTCATAATAACAGTGGCAATATGGGTTAAAAAATGCATCCCATAGTGTTATTATAGTCGTAAGGTACATTGTTATAAGCCACATTATTAGTGTGGGAATTATTATCTCTATTATTCTCATTATGATTCTACCTTTATCCTTGATTGTGACCATTTTAATTGTTTCTTGGTGGTGGTGGATCATGTCAAGGAAATGGGTCTTTGTAGATTCCCAATCCTAATTTGTGTCTTGATTAGGGGCTAACTTAATTTCTAGTTCACCACATTCAATAAAGTCCTCAATAATATGTTGCAATTGAATGCAATGATATGCACCGTGACCAGCAACATGATGAAAGTTACACCATTCGTTCTCTTTTTACCAATATAGTTTTGGTTGATCTTGAGGAAATGGCCTTGATACTAGACATATAATTAAAATAGATATAATGAGCTTTTGTAACACTATTTCAACTGATTCTCCCCACTTGCTAAAAACTCTAAAATTGATATGAAATGTCCTTTGTGGAGGTTATCTCTACAAAGTAGTTAGTGGATTTAAGGGAGTTAATTATACATTTGGAGGAGGCATAGCCTACACCATTTGTACATGTCTTGTTTTTTTCACCCCATTTCCAACCATATTCTTATTTTTGTGAAAGCCTTTAGACTTATCCTACATAACAATTTGAGGAGCTGGTGATTTAGTCTAATTAGATGCTTGACCTTGTACAAAGATCTTAACAAGGTCCCTAGTATTAAGATCCTTGTCAATTTGCACTCCTTTGTCAATAATTTATTCAAATGAGTTAGCACAAGATAACCATAGATTATATGTAACTTCAAGATGTAAATTCTATGAAAAGATATTAGCCAACTATTTTTTGGTAAATTGTGTTGAAAGTGGCCTACCAATGTTCTCCACCTTTGTAGATATGTAGTAAACTTTCACCATCATGATTCTTGGCTTTGCATAAGTCAATAATAGTCGATTCATGTTTTATGTTATATGAGAAATGGTTAATGAATTTTTTTGATAATTCATTCTAATCTGAAAGTGATCCCTTGGGTAGTTTAAGTATCCAATCAAGAGCTTGTCCCACTAAACTTTGTGAGAATAATCATAGTAAGTACTCACTACTATAAGCAACCTCTTGACATAGGACAAAGAATGCCTGTATGTGTTCACATAGATCTCCTTTCCCTTTATATTTGTCAAATTTAGGTGCCTCAAAATGAGGTAGAAAGGGGGTTTGGAGAATAGATAAATCAAATGCATATGGGCATATCTCATCAAATTTGTACTTTTTGACTCTATTATTTATCTCTAATCTTTGGACAATTTCCTTCATAGAATTTCATTCTTGCATGTTTGGTGTATTTTTGGATTGGATAAGATGCTATTGGGGTGGAATCTCCCCCTAGTTTTGTTGTTATTAGGGTGGAATGTGGCCCTAGTTTTGTTGTTTTTGGTGTGGAATGTGCCCCTAGTTTTGTTATTGTTGTTGGGGTAGAATGTGCCCCTAGTTTTGTTATTATTGGGGTGGAATGTGCCCCTAGTTTTGTTGCTATTGGGGTGGAATGTCCCCCTAGTTTTGTGTGGTTCTATAGGGAGTGTATTAATTTCAATTCATGATTTGGTTCTGATTTGCTGCTTGAGTTGAGAACATAGGTTGTTTATTCTTGGATTGTAAAACATTCCCTAAATTTGGCTATTTCACACTTTGTTGATTTTGGAAATTTCTATGTTTATTTACCAATATTTGGGTTGGTTGAAAAGAACTAGCCAAATTGTCTTAAGGGATTTCTTCACTTCAAATTGAATGTTTGGGTTTCTAAATTTGTAGAGTAATAAGAGGTTCTTGATGATTGAATAATGCATGATTCATATCAAATGGAACACTTTGTAAGGTCTCTTGTGACTTTAAATATTCATTTAGATTACCTTGATCCACTATGGTAATGTCCTAATCCAATATATATTTCATACTTTCAACCACATTTACTTTTTCTTTTAAAGCTTTATTGTGAATTGAAGTGGCAACTAGGGAGTTAGTCAAGTTTGTGATAAGTTAATCTACATATCATTGACTTATTATCTTGATCTTAGCTAGAATATTTAGATTTATGGGTTTTGACTCTATTTTTATTTCCTTTCCTTTATTAGAGGAAGAAGGTATGTTAATTTTTTATAAATATTTCTCTTGTCATTGTTGTTCTCCTTTTCTAACTAAGGTATGCAATTGTTTTGTAGTAAAATCATAAGGTAGTCTAGCATATGATTATATCAATCTAAGAAGGGATTTGTCTTGATCTTCCTAGGGTTGGTATCCATTGTAATCATCATTGGATCCTACTATTATAGGGATATCATAATAAATAATGGGTTTATTTTGACCATCATAAAGTTTCTCACCTTCATAACTAAGACCATAAGAGGCCTCACTATGAGTGAACCTTTGATTATTGTCTAAAAAGAAAGTTACTCTATGTATTTGACTAACTTTGGAACAATGTTTAGCAACTAATAAAAGTATTCTTTGGCTCTCTTTTAAATAAATAATCAAGGTACCAATGAGACTATAAGGGAGGGTGGTTTTAAACCACACAAAATTTAAAATATCTAGTTCATGAGTTTACTTACCCTTTGGTAAATTTGAAATCACATAGATTGGAAGAGAGTAAGGTAACTCAAAGACCCAAGGTGAAAACTAATACACCAAAGCCTATATCTTTGTGATATACCCACACTATAAAAGCTAGATTCAACTTTGACAATTTGACCCTATAAGTTTAGAGGAAATCTCTCTAGATTATGAAGAAGACAAAATGAAATAAGCAACTTAAGATGTAAAAACATACATGAATCACTAAGTATAATTCTAGGACCAAATAGGTAGCATAACATCACCACATGATTCTAGTAGGATAAAATATGTTCTACGACTCAAAACATGAGTGATACATAAGATGACTTGAGTCCACCAAGATGATAATGTGATTTCGAGTCTTAATAGATGACCTTCAATCCACATGGAAAATTGAACCCAAGTTAAAACAAGCTAGTGAAAAAATGGTGAACCCACTTTGACATACCAACCCTTAGAACTCAAAAAATTCAATTTCAAATGTGGATTATAAATGAAGGATTTAAACAAATTGGGTAAAAGATTTAGAATCAATTGTGTAACATGACTGTGCCAAAGTGGATGACATGACATAAAGCTTTTGATAAAAATATGAACAAGGAAAATATGAATTTTCCATTTGGACAACATAACACCTCCCTTGTTAAAGAAGATTGAGGATAATGTGTTTTGGTTAAGTTCATTGAGTTACCAAGCAATTTTAGACACAAATAAAGACCAAGTAAGCTAACGACAAAAAAAATGTCTGAAGTATAAAATGATAAGGTAAGGCAAAGTGGGGTCTACTAAACTAGCAAGGTTTTGATCATCCTAGGGGAATAAATTGCACAATGAATTTTACATCAAATGATGTAAACGTCAAGCACAAAAATTGGGTGATCGTAGCATTAACTAGTTTTAGAAAGGTCTAGTCTCTTTTATAACCATTACATCCTATTATTCACTAAGTGTAGTGTGATGTCCAAATGTAGATACGTCCCATATGCAACTCCAAAGGAGTCAAATTAAGTCAATGCCGGGAGGTGAAACCTTGTGTCAAGCTTCCCTAAAGAAATCATGGGAGGTAATGACATCCCCCTCACAATCCATGTTTACATGGAAATAAAGAAAGCATAAAATAGAAATAATTTAGGGTCATTTTCAAGATCACCCAAACTTTGGTGAGTTTTTGGGGAGTGCTTTAGGTGACATTCTTTCTAAGCCTTGGACTAGGCTATTTGCAATAGGAATGGCACTTTTGATTCCAAGGGTTCCCTCAAGGAGGCAAATGGAAGAGCATATATGCAACATTCCTCTTTTTGCCAAATAAAACCTAAGTAAATAACTATTGCAAACAAAAATTGACAAGTGTGTTCAATTTTAAGCCCAAACAAAATATTTGGTGGTGTTCATTTAACCCCTTGGTCTTAGTTTCAAACTTTGAAAACATTCACTAAAACATCTAAATTATTTAATAAACATCAAAATAAAGTTCCTAATTATTTTTTAAGCATGCAAAGGTGATTTAAACATGTTTTGAGCAAATATCAAGCTTGATCCTATAGCAAAAATGTTAGCATGTCCTTTAGCTTTGAAGCTCTTTTTAGCTTGAAATAATGAACTTTGGAAAAATAGCTCTCAAGTCTATGTTTTAAGAAAAACACTGTGATCAATGTCAGTTATTATAACTAATGATGGTTAATTTGGCTAACCAAGATATAATCTATGTCATTTTTATTGACCAACATTAGTTAAGCCAAGTAACCAATGTTGGTATTACTTGCCAACATCAGTTACTATGTAAAACCATGGCAAACAAAAACAACAAAATAAAGTTAGAAAATCAATTAGCAGGAGTTTTAAGGGTCCAAATGGATATTTTAGAGTTGCAAAGTGATATTATTTATGTGTGAGATGTATCTTGTCCCACTGGGTGTGCAAAGATGTAGAGAAGATTATAAAGCAAGTTAGTCAAGCATTAGTCCATAAATAATGAAACATGCATAAAGAACTAACTAAGCAAACCTATCTATTGCTATGGGAATTACAAAAGATAATAAGAAACAAATGAAAGAAAGAAGCACCGTATTACCTTCCCAAATAGATTCTCCATACCCATGTGGCTCAAAAACATGTTCTCCCTTGATCAAGCCTCTTTTTCTTTGTCAACAATGGTGGTAAGCTCCTCCAATTCCTCAAGAACACTCCATGAAACCAAGGATCATGATTCTAAATCACTAAACTATCCTATCAATGAAGCTTGCAATCAAAATATATGGTCAAATGCAAAACCTTGTGGAAATAATTTAACATTATAAATTTTCAATATTCAAGCTTAAAATTTATATACATGGCCTCTTTATTTATAGATTTTTAAGATTGGTCAGGGTCAACCATGATTGTCCATCTTCAGATTGAGATGTGTGGCCATGGATAATCCTAATATTTAGAATTAAATCCATAATTATTTTCATCATGACCTTGGAAGAAGGGGCATTGAAGAGACATGGGATGCATTAAGTAGGCATGGGTGACCATAATCCTGATATTTGTGTTACTTATGTTCTAGGGATGTCTTCCCAAGAAATAAGGTCACCTAATGATGTAACCAATAGGAATGAATTTTCAAAAAGAAATATTCAACAACTCTCATAGAAAATCCACTTAAGCTCTTGACTTGGATTAATTAGCCTTAAACAATTTTAATCAACATTTATGTAATTATTTGAAAATTGGCCCTCAATTAATCAAAATGGTCAAAAAGTCATATTATTGGGTTATAATTTGATTGGAGAGGAATTGGAAGGCAATGTTAGATGAATTGGAGCTGTATTTCCTTTTAGGATGTTGCCAATACCAAATAACAAAGGTACATGACATGTACCAATGAATTAGAAGAGAAGAGTGATCTAGAGCACTAAATGGTGAAATTATCATTTTAACTCAAAATGATATGATCAAAGTTAGCTAGCCCATAAAATTCATTACCATATTTAAGGATACTTTAACATAAATTAGTGCTTGTAAGTGACAAATTTAAACCATTCAGGGTGTTTTATGGATTTTGACCTAAAATGTGCATTTAAGTACAATTCGATTAAGATTGATAATTTCAACACAAATGGTGTTATGAATTGGATGTCTACAGTTGGTATGCCCAAAAAGATAGGATTTGAATAAGTGGTGCCATCCATAAGATCTGAGATATGAATACATTTATAAAAAATTTCACCTTCACCATTAAAGCCTCAAAAACCCTACCAAACTAGCTTAAAGCCCTAAATCTTGAATTAAAGACTCAAAACTTGACTGTAACTATATTAAGCAAGATCAAAGTGTCACCCTAAGCATCAAGACTAGTCATATTCCAAGGCAATTGAGATCATGGTAGTGGAAAGGAAATAAATGAAATAGAATATAGACATGTATCTATCTATGAACCATGAAGGGAGATGCTTTAGAGATATGAAATTGGATACAGGAGCACTAGCCAATAACATGAAGAATTGGCCTAAGATTTTTTTTGTAATTGAGGATCTGTAACCTCTATCATATAGTGAGAAAAGGGTGGCTGTCACCAAGAGAAATTTGAAGGACCTAGTTATAATCCAAATTATAATTCTTCATCATGATGCTGCTAAACCTAAGGTATTACATTGTAATGACATCCTTGCACCCTTGTTTGTTGATTATATAATAGACAATGACTAGATCATCAAATAAAGAGGGTCAAAGAGAATTTCTTATATTTCCCTAGTAGCTTTTAAAGGCTACTACAATCTCCCTATATCTCACATAGACCTCCCCTCCATCAAATAATTGATTACCCAACATAATCACGATGTTATCCTAAGAACTTGGTTAATCTAAGGAACTAATGTAGCCAAGAACCATGATGATAAAATCCTATCATTAAATATAGAGAAGGGATTAGGATCATTATGACCCTATTGTGTATATCTTTAAGGGTAACCATCATAACCTATGTCGACCCTTGATGGCTCTCCTACATATATTTCATGGTGGAAGAGAAGCTAACTCCGCCTATTGGAGAGATAATTAGCATCCACTTGAGGAGATAATTATATGGAATTAATAGAAGGAAAATCCAATAATTCACCATTATATCCTATATTTTAGACTTATTAATGGCATCCACTCATATTCCAAGTGTCAATAATTGGTCCTCCCACAATAAAATTACCATTTCCATTCACTATTTGAAGTTGCACATCCTCAAGTATAGAGTTCATATGTAGTTAATTTTTGATTGTATATAACTTAATTTGGTCAAGAATATCATAGGGATCCCCACGCTTAGGATCCACCCTCTTATCAAGAAGTATGTTGAACTCATGGGAGATATTTAGTTCTACTTAGATTGCACCATTATCAGAATAGAAGGGATCATGGACCAACCATTTACGTTGCATGTCTATGTTCCCCTCAAGTTGGTTGAGAAATAAAATTCTCACCAAATCTTCTAGGGAATTGATAATGTTTGTAGGGAGAAGATAAGGGGCATTCTACATCTTTTCCCATTCCTGATTATGAGAACTTTGATTTAGGACTAGAAATAATTGGACATCATGTCTAGACATAGAGATGCCTTCTACTTTCATAAGGATGACCTAAAGGAATGGGACCCCAATAACAAGGTTGTCCCTCATTTTCAATCAAAGAAACTAACCAATGTAACCTTTGAGCATAGGTGTGGTTAATATGACCATTTTTACACCAAAGCTATGAACTTTGAGGAAGTCCTTACTAGGTGCAATTTGCATGGTTTCAAGCTTGAGCACATACTACAAAGAGAGGAGAAACTACCTAGGGAGAGATGGAAAATGAACCCATTTAAATATCATCTACTATCTTCCACTTTTAATTCACCTCTATGTCAACCATAGTAATAAGCACTCCTAATTTAAAGACCTAGTGAGAAGAAGTTGGAATAAAGGCCAGGACAAGGCCCTTCATCATCATCATAGCCTCTAAAACCATCTTCTCCTATGGAACACTTTGATATGGTTATCCTATAACCATATGAAATGGTTGATGAATTCTTAAAGGAACTTTTAGAGACTTATGGGTGTGATCAAGAAGATGAGGGAGCCATAGTTAAGGTGGCACAAATTGGAGGACCTTAAACATGTGAGGAAGAGAAGGGAAAAGAAGTGGCATTGGAATTGGTCCCTATCACACAAAAGATGAGGGAATCTGAGTTGGCCCTTGTCCCTAGGTCCTCCAAAAGACCAAAGGTGACATGGACCCATCCCACTAGTGAATTAAATATGTTCAGTGATGAGTTCCCCATATATAGACCTATCATTCATAACTATTTTTTATATGGGAAAATACAAAAGGTTCCTTGCCAATCACACTCATTAGTGATTACTAGCTCTATAGGTGAAGATCCCCTTGACAATGTCAAGCCCTAGATCAAGGAGCTCATGAAGGAGCAAGAAGAATTGTTCAAGTAGCTAAAAAAATTGGTAAGAAAATGAAAGATCCAAGAACATCAAGTAGAACTAGGATTAAAACCCTAGAGACACCCAAACTCTCTAAACTAGTGACCACTATCATGTATAATATGGATATAGTAGGGTTTTAAAGGGTGACAACTAAGAGAACTAGCATTGGTACCAAGGAGTTCACCTTTTAAAAGGTGGAACCATTTGTAGGCCTAGCTCCTATGCAAGGGCAAGAAACAAGAGGGCATCCCATTTATCAATAGGATGTGGCAAGTTTGGTAGTGGGCCAATAAGAAATGATATTGGTTGGAATCTAAAGGATGTAGTAGAGGATCACTAATCTAGATTAGGAGATCAAAGACATGGAAGCACATGTTATGTTTTCAGCCCCTGAGGATATAATGAAATTGATGGATAAGTCCTTTTTTAACACATTTGAAGGGTTGAAGGCCCTAAAGCTTAGATCAAATACCTTGACCCATAAAATTGGGAAAGAACATGCATCAATCACTTAGTGTTAA
The DNA here is from genome assembly GCA_037957365.1 of Torreya grandis. Lineage (NCBI taxonomy): Eukaryota > Viridiplantae > Streptophyta > Pinopsida > Cupressales > Taxaceae > Torreya > Torreya grandis. The sequence goes on along the minus strand of JARHVA010001631.1, from coordinate 2,275,962 downwards.
AACTCTAGAGATTAGGCAACTGAATTGACTAATGTCCATCACACCAAGTAGGTCCAATGCATCAAGATCATCAAGTTGAATCATTTGCATACCCTCTTAGGATTCATTGAAAATATCATACTATAATTGAAAAATTGGTGTGACAGTGTCAATAGCTTCATGGAGGAGGACAAAGGCTTGATGGCAAGAATGGAGAAGCTCTTAAAGCCATTATTAGTAAACCCTTCTAAGACCAATGCCATAAGCATGATGGATGATGAAAAGTTCAAGCAAAGGGTTGATAACATCAAGGACAACCAAGGCTAGCCTATCAAAGATAATCAAAAGGTACTTGATATCATCATGACAATAAGGAAGAAGATTATAGAGGTTGAATACATTCAAGGACTTAATTCCAAGAGTGACAAAGAATTCAACACATGGACAGGTCAAAAAGATGATTTTTTAATGAAACCTATAATATATTTTGAGATAATCAAAGAAAATTATACTAAGGTGATGAACATCCTCAAGTAGTAACCCAAAGGACCCACCAATGTAACATAAAATAATATTCTTTTATAATATGTATGCTAGTCTATTACCATAAATTATTCCTTTTGTCAAAGTTGGCATAAAAAGCCTTTTGTTTTGTAATATTTGCATTAAGGATAGCTATCCTTATCATACCATGGATACTTTGAAAATATAACTGATATACCACCTATATTTATTATAAATAGGTAAAGGTTACCATTTTGTAAAGGGAGAGACTCCAAAACATTTGTATACAAAAAAGAATTTAATACAATTGAGGAATTCTAAAAACATTATTTGAATAGTTTGTTAAAATCCAATGTTGTCTCTTAATTTCATGTTTTTGTCTTAAATTTGAATGGTTCTCTACATTTTGAGATACATTTTTTGTCATAGGGCTATTATTTTTTTCTAATGCTAGATTAACTGTAAAGGTCTTAGGTATACTTCATCTTATTTGCTTTGCATTTGGATGTGCATATGATATTTAGGTTATAGTAGCAAACTTTTAAAGTAAACTTGCTTCTTACTTGTGTTTTATATATCTACTTTAAAGCTTGCCTATTTTGTGATGTAATCTGATTTGATACTATTTTACACCACAAATTGGTTCATGTATGCTCAAAGTAATTAGAACTTTGTCATAATATTTGATATGGGAGTTTACAATCATGTTCTCTTTTTTTCCTTACCCTTCTTTTTTCTATTTTTTAAATAAAAACTCATCTAGTTTAAATATAATTGTTAATATACATTTAGATTAACTTGTGGGCTTGAATTATCTCAAAGATCTAGACCCTGGTGGCTCCCAACCACCAAATTAAATAAATATTGTGGATAGCTCCCATACTCTGCTTATATTCCACCACGAACATCATAAAATGGTCACAAACTACAACTCATGCCTTATATTATTTGAATCCTAAAATGAGAAGTGTTCATCAACACTAAAGAGCACCTATGAGGTAATTAGAAGTATCAATAGGGAGGTTCCCACTAGTGATAGAAGGGGGGCACACTTGATCGATTAAAAAAATTATTGCATTAAATATAAAGGATTATTAACCCTTATGAGTGATTCTTCACTCTAAGTGAAAATATCCTTGATCAAGTTGGTTTCCCATATATATTTTCACTTTGTTAGGCAAAGATATTAGTTTTATACAAGGAAATAGTTAAACTCTAGTAAAAGTAGCTTCAAGATTTAAAAATTCATAGTATTTGAAATTAGATTGGTTTATTTTGATTGAAGGTTATCAATTCTCGGTGAATCTTGGGTTCATCTAAGTCATAGGTTAAAAATAATGACCATCTTTGCATAATTTAGCACATCTTTGAGCTTATTTAGTCAAATATCAATGTCTTTTGTCCTTTTATGAGAAAATATTCAATAAAATAGGCTTAGTGTGTAGGTTGATTTTAGTTATTTATGAATTCTAACTTGTTACACCATATTTTAAATAGGATCCTTAATCTTCAAGATGGAATTGCCAAGGATCAGGACCAAATCACATTCAGAGATAAGAGATCCCTTTCTCAAGATAGAAAACAACAAAACAAATAGGAAAGATAGAGGAAGACATAGGCATTCTATGTATCTACCATCTTCACTCTTACAAGGGGTTTTTGCATTCAATTATCATCCAAATATCGCATCGATTGGAAGTTCCCCCATCAATGTACTAGGTTTAGTTCATGACTTGACTCATAATCCTAAAAAGTGCATACTAGTATTTAGCCCAACTAGTGTTACAACTATAAAAGAACATGATAAGTTTTTAAAGGCTACCTTAAGGTTATTAAATGCCATTTATGAAGATGTATCTTTTATATTATTTCATTTTACATTCAAATATGCTGCATATGAATGGTTCCTCAATTTACCTAATAATTGTATTACCTCATGGAATATTTTTGACACTATCTTTATTGATCAATTTGGGAATATCATAAGCCCTTGTGTCATTTATCACTAATTTACTACCATTAAGAGAGATAAAAATAAGCCCATTAGATCCTTTAATGCTAGGTTCCAAAAGATGTTTAATCAGACCATGGATCCATACAAACCTAATGAGGCTTTAGCTCTAGAAGTTTACAAAGATGCAATAGACCCCATAACTTTTATGTTTCTAAAAAGACCTTTCCCAGTTATCACCAAATTATCCTAAGATTATTCTAAAGTAGTTGTTATTGGTGACTAAATGTAGCCTCAAGGATAGATGGATTATTTTGTCCCAAATTTTAATCCTTAGATGGCTACATTAAACATTTTCCCAAACAATAACCAAAATGCTCCAACATTAAACCAACTTCATACTCTAAATTTATTACTTACTAGACATGTTGTTCCTATTCAGAACCTATGTTTCTTGAGTCATCAAGTTACTAATGGATTTCACACAAATGACCAAAAGGATTTAGTACCAAAAGGTACTAATAATAACCAAGTCCAAAATTTTGAGACCCTAAATAATGAGAATTAATCTATACTAAATATGGTCCAAAAGCTCAGCATAAATTTCTTGCAATTGCAAAAGCAAGTTGGTAATTCTAATGACAACTTCGAGAGGAACTTCACCTTCTAAAAGTTTAACAGGCTCAAAAATAGATTTCAAAATGATATTTTTTATAATAATAAATCCAATGAGCCTTCCTCCAACAAGAAGACCATGGATATTAATCTCATTGATATTGCCTTACTAGACTATTTTAGGGTGCATGATACCTCTAGACATGGTGAGATTGATTACATTGAGTTCTACAAAGCCTTTGAATATTTTCAAGAAGATCTTAACACATTTTAAGTAGTCCCAAATAGAGATACTATTGTAAATCCTTCTGAATCCTAGCCATCTAACCAAGTACACAAGGTAGAGACATTTTAATTCCATTTCCATGAGGATAAGGAGATAGATAACATGCCTAAAGAGATTTAATAATTCCAATAATTATTGAAGACATACCCTCTAATAACTAGAGAATAAAATAAACCATTGACTATTTCCACTCCCCCTAACAATTATAGGCCTCTTCTAGACACTACATCAGTGCTTTCAAATCTACTATTGAACCTTCATGTAAAACTAGTTAAAACATTGTGTGAGATATGAAAAAGATCAAAGTCAATATTACTCTACATGAGCTAACTCATATTACAAAAAAAATAGATTTACTCCTAGAATCCTTGCCCAAGAAACCTAGGAAGCCTACTAAGAGTGATAATGTAAATGTGACTATGCAAGTAACCAAAGCAGAGTCCCCACCCTTCTTACTTATAATTAGGATATTTAGGAATAATATACATAATTACCTTCTAGATTCTAGAGCCTCATCCAAAATCATGCATGCTGAGATATGTGAACAACTTGGGTTGACCGCAATCAAGTTTGATAGGGTGATCACACAATTGGACAAGTCAAGAGTCAAAGTCATTAGGGAGTTATTGAATGTACATATACCATTAGCTAATGAACCAAGGGTTCAACAATTCATTGACATACAAGTAGTGGATATTCCCAGTGCTTATGGATTTCTCATGAGTAGATAATGGACTAAGGCCTTGAATAGATACATGTCTACTAATTGTTCCCACTTATCATTTCCTTGGAAAGGTGTGCCAAATAAAATAAGGGTAGAATGAGACACATGATAATATAATATAATGTTTTCAATGAAAAGGTAAACTTCCTTGACTTTGATCTAGGAGTTTTCACTTTAAAGACTACAAAAGAGACTAATTCCAAAGACCTTCCTCCTATACTTGCCTTATGAAAGTTATATGTTGATGGTGTTAGGTGAAAATTAGGATCAAGGGTTGGTATTATATTGATAGACCCTATAGAAAATTAATATCATGTATATTATAGGTTATAATTCCCATGCACTAACAATTTGGCTAATTATGAAGCCCTCATTCTAGGATTGTAACTTTCAATTAAGAATAAAGTCGGGGAACTTCTTATTTATGGGGATTTTAAATTAGTGGTCAATCAAGTAAAGATCAAGTACCAATGCAAGCTATCTCACCTTAAAAGGTACAATTTTATAATTTAGGACTTAATGGAATCTTTTGATGCTTTCAACATCATGTTTATCCCTAGGAAAAAAAAACAAAGATACAGATGATTTGACTTCTACCATAGCTAAGCTTATGCCCAATAATGATTCCCCTAACCTTAGTATTGAGCTAGTGCCATGCCCCTCAGTCCTAGATAATGTGAATCATTTTCAAGTCTTTGATGATGATCATAAAGTTATATATTTATTGACCAATTATAGGGCCTTTGAAGCTCACATCATTGATGAAGCTGATGAAATTTCTTTTAAAGAGGAGATTAATGGTAAAATAATCTAACTAAATGACAATAGGATACCTAAAGGGATGATTTCATTAGAAAGGCTATTTGATCAGGACAATATTCTTGAGACACATAAGGTACCCAAGGTAAATGGTAAGGGCTATCATGTAGTAGATCTTGGCTCACTTGATCAACCCCAACAAGTAAACATATGAAAAGATTACACTAAAATGGAAAACACAAAGGCTAGGTAGCTAGTTACAAAGTATAAAGATGTAATTTCATGGTCTTATAAAGATCTAAAAATATTTGATCTAAGGGTTATTACTCATTATATACCTCTCAAGGAGAGTTGAAAACCCTTCAGATAGAAACAAAGGCCATTCAACCCTATCTTAGAACCCATGATATTTAAAGAGGTTAAGAAGTTGTTAGATGTAAGAATTGTGTTTCCTATTAGGCACTGCACTTGGGTTACCAAACTAGTCCCAGTCAGAAAGAAGAATGGGGAAATAATATTATGTATAGACTTTAGAAATGTGAATAGAGCATCTAAAAATGACAATTACCCCTACCTTATCTTAACCAAGTCATCTATGTTGTTTTAGGATTGGCCATGATGTCCTTGTTGGATGGATTTTTTGGATACAACTAAGTGATTGTTACTCAAAAAGATAGGATGAAGACAAATTTCACTACCAAGTAAGGAACATATGATTACAAAAGAATGCCATTTGGATTAATTAATTTATGATCCACCATTTATAGGGTCATGTACCATGATTTCTAAGGTCTACTGGGAAAATGCATCATCATATATATGGATGATCTTATAGTGTTCTCCAAGAATAGAGAGGACCATTTCATCCACCTAAAGTAAGTATTTAAAAGGTGTAGGTAGTATGGTATATCTCTCAACCCAAAGAAAAGTATCTTCTATGTCACTAAAGGAAAATTATTGGGGCATGTCATCACCAAATAAGGGATTTCCATACACCCTAAGAGAGAGGAAGCCATTTCTAAGATTGAGCTACCCAATAGCTAGGAGGAATTAAAGTCATTATTTAGTAAAATTAACTGCATGAGGAAGTTCATCTCAATATTTTTTGATATTTTCCAACCTTTGAATGATATGCTTATGAAAGATTCTAAAATTTCTTGTGATGAATAATCCAAAAAATCTTTTACTGACATCAAAAAGGCAATCAGTAAAGCCCTAGTCTTGATAAGTCCTAACTTTTCAAAGGAATTTTACTTGTATTCATTTGCTTCTGACAACACCATGGTTGAAGTCTTTACTCAAAAGGTGGATGGAAATGAACACCCTATAGGATTCATGAGCACCAGTTTCAAAAATGCATAGGTAAACTATTATTTGATTGATAAGAAGGCATATGCATTGGTGAAGGTAGTGAAAAAATTTAGGCATTAAATCCTTAGAAATAAGGTACATGCCATCTTACTAAACCTAGCCATAAAGCTTATGTTAAGTAAGAATGAGCTTGGGAAAAGAAGAGGCAAGTGGATTCAATCCTATAAGATTATGATATAGAGATGATGATTGTCAAATTGGTGAAATGTCAGGGCCTAGTCTAGATGATTGCCAATATTAATCCCAAACTTCATGTCATGTAAGTGGATCAACAAAACTTCCAGACTAATGAATGGTATGCCTATTTAATAAATCTTCTCATTATAGGTAGTTATCCCCCAAGACTCACCAGAGAACAAAAGAGATCCTTACTGCTCAAAGCATCTCATTACCTCATCAAATATTGAGTCCTTTATAGGAAGAACTTTGAAGGTATCTACTTAAGATGTGTGTCTAAAGAAGAGGCTTCTCAAATCATGTCTACTTTTCATAAAAAGTTAGGAAATGGACATCCTTTAGGGAGAGTCTCAACCCAAAAGATTCTCAGGGATAGGTACTATTAGCCCACCATTTTAAGTATTCTCATAAACATGTGAGAGAGTGCCATTCATGCCAAATTTTTCGCACAAAAGAGCCAAAGGCAGCCATGCCTTTACAACCTATAATGGTAGATAAAATTTTTGCATAGTGAGGATTAGACTTTATAGGATTTATTAATCCTAATTCCTATGAAGGTCATAAGTATGTCCTAACTACTATAGATTATTACACAAGGTGGACTGAAGCTATAGCCACCAAATAATGTAGGATAGAGGAAGTGATCAACTTCATAGAAGAAAATATTTACACCAGATTTGGAACCCCAATTTCCTTAATTTGTGATAATGGATCTACATTCATATCCATTGAAATAACCAAATGGGATTATTATAATGACATTTCTTGGAATTTTTCCTCTAATCATTATCCTCAAAGAAATGGAGTTTCATAATCTACCAATAAGAATCTTATGAAGGGCATCAAAAAGTTTGCTATAGACAAGCCTAAAATATGACATAATCTCATTAAGTTTGAATTGTGTGATGAAATAATAAGGATCAATAAGGTGCTCAAGGATTCACCATTTATGTTTATTTATGGTTAGGAACATATCTTCCCCATCACCCTCAAATTTCCTATGTTCACATTCATGCAAGAATACATGGAGGAAAGCCATGAGCTTGCTAATTCCAGGCTATTAGACATCATTCAGATGGAAGATTCTAGAGAAAATTCATGTGTAAACTTTGGTAGACATCAATAAAATATAAAAATATGGTTTGACAAAAGGTCCAAGGTGAAGGTATTTAAACAGGGAGACCTGGTCCTCCTTTGGGACAAGGCATCATAACCTAAGGGCAAGCATGGTAAGTTTGCACCATTATGGATTGGTTCATACCAAATTGTAGAGGACCTTTGGAAACAACAATTTTAAGCTAAAATACCTTCAAGGATAAAAATTTTCATTACCCACCAATGGGAAATACCTTAAACATTACTTTGCTTCTGCTCCACCAAGGGTCTTCATGGAATAACATCTATAAGATCACTTAGAGTTAGAGTAGGTATGCTAGTTAGTTTCCTTTCTTGTTTTGTTTCCATACTTGGATTGCATATATATTTTTTACTTATGTTTATTTATCTTGTTGTCTATTTGTTTTATGTTTTGTCCTTTTTACTTGGTTGTGCTCCTTTATTTTAATAAAGTCATGTAGACTATCCTTGCTCGAAATTGCTCAAAGTTAAAGTATTTCAAATAAGGGCATGAATACTACATAAGAGGACCTAAGGATGTAATATATCATTGTGTTAAGATATAGATACTTTCAAAAGACTCACATGGAAGTTAGTTACCCCCCCCCCCCAAAATAACCTAATACCTTACCTAAGACCAAAGCTCTATTGTAAGAAGAATCATGTATGAGGAAGGAGAGTTCAATAGTTAAGGCATATGCATTCTTGAACTTAAAACAAATCCTTGTATAAGATTAAGGTTTCAACTAAAGATGATTATTTTAAGGCTAAAACATTTGACCAAATCCTTAAAACTAGCTATCATGGCTCCCAACCTTTGTTAACAAGCAAAAAGGGCACAAAGAGGGACCTAATGCTAAATCAAAAGATGCAAAGTCAAAGGTTATTCATGTAACCTCCATTAGGGCTATGGATGCCTAGATGGTAGTGGATCAAGGCCATGATTAAAGCCAAAGGTATCTCTATCAGGGTTATGGATGTTTGGCTAGTAGTAGAGCAATGCCCAAGCCTCCCTTGAAATAAGAGCAGCTACTCATAAAATAATATCTAAATATTTCCCAAAGTCAAATGCAATGGTAAAAAAGATATGAACTTGGATGTTTTTGCCTAAAATCTCATGACAAACAGTAAGTGGAATCAAAGAACACACACATCATGTTTAGGCTCTAACATGAATATTTGAATTCTACACATTTGAAGCTTGTTCCAACATTGAATTGACCTAAGTGATGATATGTGGATCAAAGGAGATAAAGGAATTATGTGTTGGTTTAAACCAGAGTTTCTAGGTTCTAACATATTCCTATGTTTCCCCTATAAGTTTCTATTGTTTTTGAGATTAACATACCCCATTTTATTTTATTTTGAAAAATAGGGACCCTTGTAAATGTTTCAAAACATTTGTATCTTGGTCTAGCTTTCATGGGGTTATTCTTTTAGAATTTGAAGATCATCCACTAAAAAGGGATAGGTCCTTGTGTGTTTAATTATGCTTTATGAGATAACCCTAATAATGATTACCCTTGGATGGCTAAGTGTAAGTTTCATGGAAGAAGGTGGGGTTCCTAAGCAACAAACCATAAAGGTTCAAATTCAAATTTTTGTGAGAGAAAATTTAACAGGAATTGGTCCTTTTAAAAAGGCCCTAAGTTCAATTTTACATTAAAGCTCAGTTATGTTTTTAAACATGCTAGAACCTTGATGTAAAATTATACTTAAGTCCCCTTTTATGTTCCTTCCCCCTTTTAAATCCCTCTTAACCTCATTAAATGTTATGTCCATAAACCCATTTTCATCCTAGACTTAGACGTTATCAATGTTTAGCCTAAGTTTTAATCTTGAAATGTCTTGGTGTTTGTTCAACACAGATGACATCTCAAGGATCCTAATCTAAATCACTACATGTATCATTCTCTAGCTTGATGTTTTAACATAGATGTAGATATAATGTTCCTCGCTTCCCCAGAGCCTCAATCCAATGGTGAGAGATCATCCTAAGATGAACTATGTACTAAATCCACTCACTATAAAAGTTTTGATATAATTTACCTTGATGACCTCTCTCCCATCATGTGACATTCATAAAGACATATTTGATGTTAGTAAGTATTTTAAAATAAACCCCATCCAAACTTTTATCCTTAGTCTAAAAGGGGACCTTATAAATATTTAAACCTTAGGCTTATCACATTAAAATTTAGATCATAGTGTTTTTTAATGCTAAACCCTCAGCTTAAGCCTATGTGCATCACAAACTAACTTAATGTTCATGCATCTTATAGGATTTGACTATCCACGTTCACCTAGAGACCTTGATCCAATAGTGTGAGATTAAAGAAGCCTTGATGTTGGGATAATTAGAGAAGACCTCTCAAATCACAATCAATAGTTCATGTTCATCACCTAGCTTGATCCAATAGACCACATCAACCCTAAAGTCCTGAGAGCACTATGAACATGACATGTGGTACATTGTAATTTGGCCAAAGGAACCTTGTGAGATTAAATTTCATAGTCTCACTCCCATCATTTGACATTTTTGAGGACATATTTGATGTTAGTGAGACTATCAAACTTAACCACAACCAACATCTTAAAATCAACTTCAACCTCACAAATCATGATCAACAATTCTCACTCCATCATTGAGTTTGATCCAATATCATGAATTGAAGGTGGAATTTTCAACAAAGAACCCCATATCTTGATAGCTTGACACATGGATGAACCACATCTAGTCATTTCCCAAGGAAGCAAAAATGTACCACTTAACATAACTAGGTTATCTAGGATATGAGTGATCAATTAGAAAGGACCTCTAGGATCTTAATCAAAGGCTTGCATTCATCTTATAATCCTAATCTGATGGAGTGACATAATAGGATTTATTTAAAATCCAATGGATAATTTTCTAAGGGATTCACATTAAAGTGCCATAGGAACAAGTTGAAGGAGGTCCACGTAAATGCCATGTAAGCACTAAAGGATAATCCTAATATTTGGCATGCCCAAAAATATAAGATTTGCATAAGTGGTGCCATCCCTAAGATACAAGACATGAATACATTTATGAAATACATCACCTTCACCATTAAAGCCCTAGAAACCCTACTAGACTAAAATCCCTAAACCTCAACTTAAAGCCTCAAAACTTAAATGTTAAGGACACAAATACATTAAGTAAGCTCCAAGTGTCACCTTGAGCATCAATACTAGTTATATTCCAAGGTAATTTAGATCATGGTAGAGGTAAGGAAATAAATGAAAGAAGAGATAGACATGTATATATCTATGGACCATGAAGGGAGATGCTTTGGACATACTAAATTGGACAAATGCACATTGGCCAATGACATAAAGAATTAGTCTGACATTTTATTCACAATTGAGGAGTTGTAACCTCTATCAAACAATGAGCAAAGGGTGACAATCACCAAGAGAAAGTTCAAGGACCTAGGTTCAATCTAAATGATAGGTCTTCATCAAGTTGCTGTAAAACCTAAGGTATTACATTGGATTGACATCCTTACACCCCTATTTGTTGATTTTAAAATAGATAATGACTAGATCATCCAAGAAATAAGGTCACATAGAATTGATTAAATTTCCATATTAGCTTTTGAAGGCTACTATAAGTTCCCTAGAGCTCACATAGACCTCCCCTCCATCAAGGAATAGACTACCTAGTATAATCTAGATGCTATCCTAAGACCTTGGTTAATCCAAGGAACTAATGTAGCCAAGAAGCATGATGGTAAAATCCCTATTATTCAATTTAGTGAATGTATTAAGATCATTATGACCCTATTGTGTAGAGCTTTAGGGGTAGCCACCACAACTTATATCGACCCCAGATGGGTTTCCTACATATATTTCATGGTGGAAGAGAAGCTAACTCCACCTATTGGAGAGTTGATTAACATCCACTTAGGGAGACAATTTTATGGCATTAAGGAAAGGGCAATCCAATAATTCACCATGACGTCCTATCTATTGGACTTATTAATGGCATCTACTCATATTCTTGGTGTCAAGAATTGGTCTTCCCATTAAAAAATTACCATTTCCCATCACTAAGTGAAGTTGCACATCTTCAAGTACAAAGATCATATGCAATTCATTTGTGATTGTATATACCCTAATTTGGTCAAGAATATCATAGGGAACCCCATGCCCAAGATTCACCCTCTTATCAAGAAGTATATTGAAATCATGGGAGATATTTGGTTCTATCCAAATTGCACTATTATTAGAATAAAAGGGATCATGACCTAACCATTCATGTTGCCTGTCTATATTCCACTCAAGTTGGTTGAACAAGAAATTTCTCACCAAATCTTCCAAGGAATTGATAATGTTTTCAATGAGAACAGGAAGGGAAATTTTCATCCTATCCCTTCTTGATTATGATAACTTTGATTTGGGACTAGAAACAATTGGACATCATCTCCAGACATAAAGATACCTTCTAATTTTAGTAGGATGACCTAAAGGAATGGGATCCCAATAATAAGGTTATCCCTCATGTGTAGTCAAAAAAATTAACTAAAGTAATCTATGAGCATAGTATTGTTCCATATGACCACTTCTACACCAAACCTATGAACTTTGAGGAAGTCCTTGCTAGGTGTAAGTAACATTGTTTCAATCTTGAGCACAAACTACAAAGAGAAGAGAAACTAACTGGGGAGAGATGGCAAATGAACCCATTATAATATCATCTATTATCTTCCACTTCTAAGGCACCTCCATGTTATTCACAATAACAAGCACTCCAAATTCAAGGACCTAGTGAAAATAAGCTATAAGAAAGGCTAGGAGAAGGCCTTTCATCATTAGCCTAGCATCTAAAACCATCTTCTATAGTAGAATACCTTGATATGGTTTCCCTAGAACCATATGAGACCAACCCCAGGAGTCATTAAAGATAGCATACTGGACTTGAAAAACTAGTGTGATAGTTTTAACAACTTCATGGAGGAGGACAAAGGATTGATGGTAATAATGGAGAAGTTATTAAAGTAACTATTAGTAAACCCTTATAATACTAATGTCATAGGCCTAATGGATGATGAAGAGTTCAAGCAAATGGTTAGTACCTTCATCCATAACATCAAGGACAACCAAGGCTAGCCTATAAAAGATAATCAGAAGGTCCTTGATATCATCATGACATTAAGGAAGTATATTTCAAAGTCCTAATGCATTCAAGAACTTAAAGCCAAGGTGATAAAGAATTTAACACATTGGCAGGTCAAGAAGAGGATTGTTTAATGAAACCTCTAGTAGATTTTGAGCTAATCAGAGAATAATATACTAAGGTGAAGAACATACTCAAGTAATAACCTAAGGGAACCACCAATGTAACATACAAATATATTCTTTTGTAATATATATGCTAGTCTATTATCATATATTAGTCCTTTTGTCAAAGTTGGTGTAAAAATCCTTTTGCATTGTAATATTTGTATTAAGGACAAGTATCCTTATCATACTATGGATACTTTTAAAAGATAACTAGTATAATACCTATATTTCCTATAAATAGGCAAAGGTTACCATTTTTTTAAGGGAGAGACTCCAAGCAATTTGTATACAAAAGAGAATTTTATATAATTAAGGAATTCTAAAAAGATTATCTGAATAGTTTGTTGAAAACCAATGTTGTCTCTCAATTTCATGTTGTTATCTTAAATTTAAATGGTTTTCTACATTTTGAGCTACATTTTATATCATAGGGCTATTAGTTTGTGCTAATTCTAGATTAACTTAAAATATCTTAGGTATACTTCATCTTATTTACTCTGCATTTGGATGTGCATATGCTATTCAAGTTAGAATATCAAACTTTTAAATTAAACTTGGTTCTTACTTGTGGTTTATATATCTCCTTTGAAGCTTGCTTGGTTTGTGATGAAATATGAGTTTATACTATTTTACAACACAAACTAGTTCATGTATGCTCAAATTAATTATAACTTTGTCATAATATTTGAGATGGGAATTTGCAATCATGTTCTCTTTTCTTCCTTACCATTCCTTTTTCTATTTTTTAATCAAAACTCATCTAGTTTAAAGATAAATTTTAATATTAATTTAGATTAACTTATGGGTTTTAATTATCTAAAATATCTAGACCCTAGTGGCTCCCAACCACCAAATTAAATAAATATTATGGATAGTTCCCATACTCTACTTCTATTCCACCACAAAAATCATAGAATTGTCATAAACTACAACTCATACCTTATATTCTTTAAATTCTAAAATGAGAAGCATTCATCAACACTAAAGAGCACATATGAGGTAATTAGAAGCATCAAGATCCCATTACTATAGTAGAACGTTTTTCTCAACCTAACCTAAATGAGGGTGATAGTTGATTTCCCTCTAACCAGGTCCCAACTATTACACCTATAAAAGTTACTAAGAGAAAACCAATCCAGCCTAAAAATGTTTCTAAATGCAATATACCAATGGTTAAGATAAATAACAAAATCCAAGAATTAAATTAACGCCTTGATTATGATAATATACATTTACAAGTGGTAATTTCCTTGATTCATGCCATGGGTACTTTTCAAAACAAGTACACCATATCACATTGGGGAATAAAGAAGACCAATATTGGTTTGGTGCCAATGTCATCCATGAAAACCCTAATCCATGTAGAATATTCATTATAAGGTCTCCACCCAACTTTTAGATACCAATTTTACTTATATTTGATGGGAATGGAGACCCATACCTGCACCTTCAGGCTTATGAAAAATCCATGGTACATGTCACCAAAAAGTTGACTCTACTACAACTATTTCCAACATCCCTAGATGGGGAAACACTAAATTAATTCTAGAATAAAACCCCTAGTGGATTACTACCTACATATGAGGATTTATAAACAATATTTCTTAGGCACTACATAGAAAATAAGGGACCTTGAGTCAGACATGAGAGGTTACCCTCATTACACCTGGTGAGATAGAGCTAATAATTAAATACATTCTAAGTTTTAAATCATGTTTACATCAGTTGATTTACTAGTCAATAGATATAGAGGTAGAATACATATTTTATAGAGGTATCATTTTTCCTCTTAAGGATAAATTATTATATCAACATCTAAATCATTCTAACATTTATATAACACATCTATAGTCTTAGAGATAGATTTGGGACTAGTTGCTACACATTCAGATATAGATTTGGATCTAGGTTTCTTATATCAAAAGTGATATAACATGTTATAATAACCTACTCCACTCTTGACTAAGAAACTAGTGAAATAAAAATAACCAAAAAAAAAACTCAATAAGGGAAAATAACCACTTTATAGATCACCTCCTATAGTGAGTAAAACATAGGACACCAATAGTTAGGCCATACAATTTTTATATAGAGATAGGCCTCATGACATATTATTCACATTATAAAATAGGGGGATGATCACCCTTCCTTATACTCATCACCATATAGCATATCACCTACATAGGATAAAAAATAAACCATATTGTAATTTTCATAGGATAAATGGACATTTAGATGATCCTTGTTATTTACTCTAAGGCCACATTGAACAATATTTCAATTAAGGAATTATAACATTCATATAGGGGCATCAAGGTGTCAATATCCATAGTCTCCTAGATCACACTCTTCTATGATAAAGTTATCTTAGGATGTTCCCTTTGAAGAGCCATTGATTACTCTTTGTATGAGCCATGTGGTTTATAAGACACCTATTTATAAATGATATCATGCACCATATATTTTTTTAGAGATGTCAACCACTTCATAAAGATCAAAACATATCTCTAATTCACACACCAATCAATATATTTGTAGATAACTATAGAGATCATAGTATAAATTTAATTTTCACACCAATTAAGATATTTTGAAATAACTACAGAGATCATAGTATAGTCTAAGTTCAACCACTGACCAAGATTTTCGAAAGAGATCACAAAAATAACAACATATTATAATAACCAATTAACATATTTTCAAGACATGATGAATAACAAAACATAATTTCATCATGACAACTGATTAAGATATTCTCTATAGAGTCTACAAATCCATTTACTAGTACTAAATAATGAGAAGTATCAGTTCTAAAGGCTATTTATACACCTACATAGTATGAGAATTATGGTCACTTGTTCACCATGCCATCCGAGTTTAGATAGTGTTTTCCATAGTTCACGGGCTAGTTCAACCAATTTCATAGATCTAGAGCATAGTTCACATACCATTATAGTCAGTGCCATAGATTCTTAGCACCACTACATAAGTAGATATAGATATATATATTACTTATTATAAAAGATTATGGGATCATAGTTTCTCTTTCACATAGTATGCACACTCACATTTCCCTTATTTGACATAGGTCATAGTAATAGTGAGTCTCCTATGAGACTCATCAGTTGGTAAGGTTTATACTATCTTATACATACTTTCTTTCTCTCTTTTTCCTTATACATAGTTCCTTTTCTTGTTGCTTGTACATAGATTATTTTTTATAAAATACAAAAACAATATAACATGTCAAAAACATAAAAAGAAAAAACATAAAATTTACATATTATATGCATTGCTATGTCTACATTTCTTATATTTATCAAATACTACATATGCTATATATCTTAGTATAATCTATTTTATCATACATACATGCTTCACTTGCTTTATTTGAGTGCTTACAAATTGTTTACAAGACTCAAGTCTACTACACTAATTCAAACTTTCTATCATATACGCATTAGGGTAATTTACATGGATCTAAGGTTATTCATTTTAAATATTTTCCCACTTGGGGGCATCCTATACATAGTTTCTATTATTAGGTTTTATTATTAAATTCTATACATTCCAATTTTAGCATTGTTATATCTTGATATTGATCATTATTACTTATACTCATTTTTTTGCCCTATAACTACTTTAGAGTTAGAATATATACATCCTCACTCTTACACTTATGTATATTCCATATTCATGAATGTTTTCATTTTTATCTTTATTATTTTAGTCTTGATTGTATTTTTATGTTTATTCTATTTGAGGGAATTTAAATCTACCATTTTTCTTTGGCTTTACACCACTTATTTTCAAAATATGTATGCCTTAGACATGTGACTATGTGCCTTACATGTGATTTCTTGATTGTGTATGTGGGCATTTGAACATGTCCTTCTATGTAGTTGTAAACCAACTTACATGTTACTTGTATATGTGGACTTTTAAACATGTCATTGTATGTATTATTTTCATAAATTTAGTGACATGTGTCGATATCCATTATATTATGTCCCCTTGGCCTACTTTGAGTGCCTCATGTGTATTTTATCTATGTGTATTTTATCTATGATTTCTTATATGTGTCATGACCATAACCCTTGTATTTTCTTGTTACACACAATATTTTTCAATGTCATGAAGGACCTTATACATCTACCCTTCTTAGTTAGGTGCCATGATGGACATCATGCCCCCTCCCACTAAGTAGAAACTTAGATTTGTTTTTATATACATTTATTTTGACACCCATGCACAATTCTAGGCATGGCATACATCTTAAATTACATACTTATGCTTAAATTCTCTTACATTTCTATGCCATGTTTACACATTATATTGGATTATTGTGTAGTTATCATATATGTTTTGGCTAACATAATTTGTTTAGAGCTATTTATTTTAAGGTTAGTTATTACATACGTTCCAAGAATACCCTCAAAATAGGGGGAATTCATTGGGGATTGTCATAGAGATTATGTTCTTATATTGCATTCATAGAACATTTTTCACCACACAAGCTTAGTTTCAAAAAATCAAACACATGTAAATGTAGGAAAAGATAGTGACTCAAAAAGTATTATAGTAACACATAATTTAGACCAGAGAAACATTAACACCCAAATATGGACATTAGTGCCACATGCCACTATTCTATAAAGGGTTTGCTTTATTTTGATCTTCTATTTCATCACTCTGGTCGAAACAAGGCAATAATTGTAAATTTGTAATACTGAATTTATTTCTTGTCCTAAAGTGGGATGTCTGTATCTTTTATCATATGATTATGGTAAGATTCATGGATCAGTATGATCACCTTTTGGTACATTGATTTTGATTATTTATTATAATATATTATGAAAATTTTGATCAATGTAATGAGTGTACAAGAGACATGTGTTTTATATTATAAAATAGGGAAAATTATATGTAAAAAAGATCCAAGGAACTCCTATCCATTATCCCTAGCTTTAGGAAAGTTTAGATTGGCCATAATAGTAAACTAGGTACAATATAGGTTTGTATAGATATAACGACATGTTTGATAGTTATGCCTAGATTTTTATCAGATTCACACTAGTTCAACTCAAATTCATATTATTTTATTAGATTTGGGGCATCATGCATGTCATGATCATTCCCATATTTATTTTAGATGCTCAGATATAGTCATTACAACTTAGTCCAAAATGAGTATACTCAGATATCAAATTGGTTGTATATGCATGACACATTATTTCCATATGCTCAATTAGACATAGGTTAATTATATGTAATGGAAAACTCCATGTAATTATATATGTTATATACACTTGAAATCATATTCTAGGTTATCACCAGTTTCATAGATTACTCCATCTGTAGTGGTTGACATTCTTGAGTGGCCTTTAGTTGCCTAATGTACCTGAGTGGCCATGAAGCTAACATACATAGTTAGATATTTATGAAAATTTATGTAGTTTAATTTTATATTCATATAATACACATGGGTGGTCAATGATTGATTCATATCCTACTTGATTTCTTGATCCACCCCTATGATAGGGATGGACACATTTTCAGGCTAATCCAAGTTATTCATAGGTCATGATCAACCAAGCAGGGTGGGAAATGATGGAGTCAAAATTAGATTGAGTTATTAAGCCACCCACACATGAGGATTGATCAAAATATTAGATAAATATAATTGATACAAATATTTGATCTCTATATGCACACATAGGTTGTCACCATGTTCATGCATTGGTTTGCATAACCAATGAGGTGTATTCATTCCTTTCTTATTTCCCATCTCTTTACTCAATTTTTCTCAACTATTGATTTAATCAACATAGTATTTTTCTTTTGATATCTCTTAAGTACTCAATTATAAATGTTTCATTTTTTGGAAATGTTTCATTTTTGGTTGATGTTTTGGATCATGCTTCACATATGTAGAACAAACTTCACATACTTACACTCAGATTCACATGTTTCACATCCTAGGTAAGTCTAGGTACGCATATTTTTCCTTTGTACTAATAATTTCACTCTTTTTCATTTATATCATAAAGTGGGGTAAATGTAATCACCTAAAATTGGTATTTGATTGCTAATAATTTGACTTAAGACAACCTATTCTAAGTTTAGACCTAGACTTATCGTAGAGCCTTTTATCACACTTTTCTAGCCTTTATGTGGATGATAGGCATCCCTAATTAGCATAAACACCATCTCAAACCCTCATTTCATGATATTATCCCTTTCTACCTAGTAGCCTATTAGGTAGACATTAGCACCACATTAAGGACACTACATCCACATGGCGCTAGTGTCTCCAAAATGGCACTAATGTCCTTTACCCTATACTTCATAAATGAATATAATTTTAAAAGTAAAACCCTCCTAAGGTCAAATTAATAACATTTTATTATCTTCAAAATCTACATAATAATATAAATACATGAATTTTAAACATTTATCCACTAGATGAAAATTAGAGGTAAAATACCTATTAAGTCATGAAATAATTTGAGAAAAATCAAGGTTATTAATCCCTATTATTACCTTATTCAACATACTACCATATAAAACTACCCTAAATTCATATTTTTAGATTTCTAATCTCAATAACACTCAAGGAATTCAGGACCACTACCATTCTAATATCATTTAAAATTTTACCATTACTTAGGTAGGGATAACTACATCGATCTTAATACCTCCTCAAAGTATTAGTATGTAGGAAACTCTCTTCATAGTGGGGTGTTAAGGATGTCTATCCTATCCTAATAATGAACACACTTTTTAGATCATGCCTTAATTACAAGGAGGATTATGTTTTATATCATAAATCATCTATTACAAGCATAATATAGAGTTCTAGACTTTGTGCATGCAAGAATAGAAGATAAAAACACATCCATAAGTGCACCCTAAATTTTAGAGTAGTCCTACAGAGAGGATAGTAGTGTCATTTTTAAGACACTAGAGGCACATGTCAC
Organism: Torreya grandis; assembly: GCA_037957365.1. Classification (NCBI taxonomy): domain Eukaryota; kingdom Viridiplantae; phylum Streptophyta; class Pinopsida; order Cupressales; family Taxaceae; genus Torreya; species Torreya grandis. The sequence continues at coordinate 2,256,193 of JARHVA010001631.1, read as the reverse complement.
TACTATCCAACTATGGCACTACTATCTGGGAGGGGTTCTAACATAGAGATCTAGTTAATGATACTCAGACTTGTTCGTATCTTAGTTTTTATAACTCAAATCTTCTAAATATGGTATTTTATAGATAAGTCTTTATTTACACATATTATTATTTTTAGAAATTCAAATCTATAAAAAATTAGTATTTATTTTATGCATATTATTTCACTAATTTAGACTACTTAGCCCTTTAATAAATCATAAGATTTACATTGGTGAATCCCTAAAAGGTTAAAACACTAAGACTCTTTACGGTGTACATGCATGGGAGATATTAAAATAAAATAAACCTTAATTTTGTCAAAAATATCTTAAATTTTTCAAAATATTCTTAAAACATACTAAAAATGTATATTAAATGTTTAACTTTTGAAATTAGCCTCCTAAACTAAGGGAAAATCTCAATATGACCTCAATATGACTTAACTAGGAATATTAACACAAATGAAAGGATGATAATAACTTGAAATAAATTATTGAATTAAACATACCCAATGATGTAAATAATGGTGACTGAAAAGGTTAATAGTTAAATGATATGTATTTAATAAACACCACATTCTTTGAATTATTAAAAATTCTAAGTATTGGTATCACCTTGTACCTTATAAATAGTACCCATGTAAGGAAACTTTAAACATATACATGCATAAGAGATTATGGGATTCATGCAATGAGTCCAAGGATTGCTAAGAAAAAAATTATATGAGAGTAATAATAATAGGTGGTACCATGATAGGAATCTAAACACATCCTAATTGAGTCATATATCTTAGGCTTATCCTTGGCATGACCTATGAGTAGACATAAAGTTGCATTTAAAATACCTTAAATAATTGGTAAAATATAAAGAGGAAACACAAGTGCCATAAAATTCATCAATGAAGGCTTTCTTGTCTTAGATGTCACCTAATTAGACACTAATAAATATTGGAGGGTCATCTGCACAAAAGATAATTTCATTATCCATCATAGAATTGAGATCCAATTTTAGAGATAAAGAAATATCCATTGTGTGATCAACTTGGATAAACATCTCTACACATTTCTCCATGAAAAAAATTTCCTTAGACCCCTGAAATGTAGCTTCTTTCCACTTAAGTGGTGATTGATGAATTTTAATGTTAAACAATATCTACATAAGGTGGTTTTGATGTCTTGGATAAGTGCTCATAATATTAAGAAATGGAATTGAATATGAAAGTATAAAAATATATTATATGGGATCCTACTCATTATAATTGATATGAGTTGGATAATATTATGAAAGAGGAACGAAGGTATGAAACTAATAAAGTCTAAATTTAGATAAAGTTTATCCATATTGTTCTTAATTTGAAGCTAAATTGGATGGTCTTTATATTGAAAGTACATTATAGGTAATATAAATAAATTATTTCATCCTAGTTGATGTAGTTGGTGATATATAAGCAATAGAATCTAATTGCATCAGGTTTTCTAATATGATAAAATTAGAACTGGGTGAAGAAATAGATGTATTAGGTTGGGCAATATAGTTGGAATGTAAATGGTCATAGAAAAATACTATATCAAAATGAATTAAATTTGAACCTAAATTAGAAACAAAAGAGTGTATCAAATTATCTAATATAGTGAAATTAAATGGAAATGTATCAAGTTAGCCAATATAGTAAAATCATTACATCCCATTATTCACCTAGTGGAAACTACAATGACATTTATGCTTAATTATTTTATATTGTGGATTATTAATTTAAAGACTATTGTAGTTAATTTCTTTCAAATTTTACATCTCTCATTTTATTATTTTTTATTAGATAGGGTTTAAAATTAGGATTAGGGTCCCATACACTTACAAGAACTTAAATATTTTGAAATAAAATAGAGAAAAGTAAAAACTAAGTAGAAACCATGAGGGTCAGAAACTACAAGGTTGGCTTCAACCAAAATTACAACAAAAACCAAACAAAAAGACACCAAGTATCAACCAAAAATAACTACATGGAAAAAAATCAAAACTTTGTGGTGTGACTCCTTGGAGTTAGAATAAATAACCAATTTCCTACTTTCTTTCTTTCTCTTCTCTTTAATTTTGGTGTGTCCTTTGGTTCTGTTACTTGGTCCCTAAGAAGAATCATCAGTCGCATTTTTTTATAACTTTTTGGTATCCTTTCCTCCAAATTTTCTAACTTTTTCTTCCCCTACTCCTTATCCATTTTCTTCTCCACCTTCCTTTTCCTACTATGGGGGGTCACTCCATTTTCCCCCACCTCCTTTGTGGCCTTCACATTTACTTTTATAACACATGTATGGAGGTTATCTTCATTTGGGGTGAGCATCATCTTCAAATTATTTATTTCCTCAACTATTTTGATGCAAATAAATTATTTCATGACTAATTTTGTTTTAAACTTATCTAGGCTATGTTTCACTTCTTCAATCTTTTTTCTCATGGGGATTTGGGGGGTTAAACATTCCATTACCTTGCCCCATTGAATATTTCCTTCCAAACTACTTGTAAGGGTAGATTTGCCAATTTCTTCCCCCCTTCAAATTCAAATGAGTTCTTCTCCTTTCCACTATCAGACCCCTCTTCCACATCTTCCTCTATCTCTTCCTCATCACTTTGTACATTGATGGCTTAAATAACATATTCCCCCATAAGGGATCCCCTCTCTTCATAATTATCAAAATGAGCCCTTGTAATATGATATTTGAAGAATATTTCACGTAAAATATTTAACAAAAACTTCCATGGATTTAATTATAAAAAATTATAGACTAATTCTATTCCCCTTGAAGTGTTTCATTAATAGAAAATGATGTGAAAAGGTGATGGTGTGATTACCTTATAGGGTGATATATATCATGATATGAAGACATTTAACAAACCAATTCTTTGATAAGTATGCTCTATGAAACCCTTTTTGAGATGAGGTAATCATTTAATTAGACTTAAAAATATTTTCATTAACTCATCCTTCCATTTTTTAATTTGAACACTTCATTGCTTTGTAACTCATATCAATAATTTCACCAATAACCTCTTTGATAAAAGGGACACTAGGGCCTCTCATCCTAACTGTTCTATCTTCCCAACCTCTAAAAAAGTCTTTGGAGATGGAAAAATTGTGTCCCATGATCCTTTTCATAAAAAAATTGAGTCCTCCTTTTGATTTTTTTTCTAAACATCAAATCTTCCTTTCCCTCTGCATATAAAATTAGCTCAACCATTTCATGATCTCCACCCATTCTTAGCTTGTTATTACTTATTGACATGTTGTAATTTTTTTTATCAAATTTGAGTGGCCCATTCTAGTTGTGTTGATGTCTTTAATGTTGGGATTGGCATAATTCCTCTAACACATTGATTTTATTGACTTTATATGGAAATTATTATTCTCATACTTGATGATTTTGAGATAAATCATATGGTTTTTTAAAATAATCACCTCACACATGGGAAATTAGCCCTCTCCTTTTCAATAATCATTGTCCTACTTTGGGAGTTCATATTCCATCAACCAATGTTGTAAATAGGAATTATGTACCCAAATGTTTGATATACTATCCACTCCTTCATTAAATTCTTTGTAGGTGTCAGCAATTTAGATACCCTTGAAATGATAGTCTTTTAGCATCTACCATTTCATTCTTTATGCTCCAAGAGGGATTGGAATTTCCTTTCATATAATTAATGATGTCAAGATAGTCTCCTTCAACTGTCTCATTTTAATATATATTTACAACTTTATTTTAGTTTTATAAATGGATGATTAGGTTGATTATTTATGTATTCTAACTTTGATTCTATGATTTTATTTGACACATTAATTACAAGTTATTTCTCTTGATTGTTTTGATATACTTTATAATGGACTAACTACCCCTTTCCCCTAGTTGAGATGGATACAAGATAGTTTAGTATATCCATTGTAGAGGAATCCTAATGGAGAGTATCATAGGTGATAAGGTGTAATATCATGACAACTAAGGGTAGATAGAATGAAATAGAAAAATTCACAAACTCATGTAGTAGTACCTCATTTGTAGACTATTTGGATTGCACTTCATTTTGGTATTTATTTCCATTTTTTGAGGTTTTTTGTCTTTAGGGATGTTTATTCATATTGAATTATAACATTTTGAGTGTTTGTGTGTGAATCAAAGTTTGGTTTGAAGAAATTATTTATGATCATGTTAGTTTTTGTTGCTAAAAATTATTGTGCAAGTTATATATTTGTATTTTTATTTTAAAATGGATACTTGCATTTTTTTTATCCTTTTTCCCTATTTAATTAATCTTATTTTCAATTTTGGTAGCTTTATAACGAAGTATCTTGGGTTTTTTGCATAAGCTATTTTTAATAAGGTATAAAGGCAAAATCTCTACATTATCTTAATAATACCAAAAATGATGATCATTATTGACAAATATTCATACAAAGGGAGTGTTTAGTGATTTTTAACTTGTTTGACCACCATATGTGGTATGAATAAATTTAAAACTATTTTAATTTTGATTGGGTACCTAGTATTGTCAACTCAACCCCTGACCACCATGGGTGGTGGGCATAAATGAGTCATTATGGATAATATAAAATCATAATTTATTAGGTAAATAAATTAAATATTTGTTTTTCATGAAATTCAAATTAAGTAGAAAAATGATAGACTAATTATATTTTCCTTGAAGTGTTTCATCAATAGAAAATGAAGTGAAAAGATGATGGTGTGATTACCTTATAGGGTGATATAGCTCATGATCTGAAGGCATATATTAGGCCACTTCCATAGTGAATATGTTCTATGAAACTCTTTTTGATATGAGTTAATCATTTTTTTAGAGTTGAAAATATTTTCATTAACTCGTCCTTCCTATTTTATCTTTGAACACCTTCATGCCTTCAAAAATCATGTTAGTAATTTCCTCAATAGCCTCTTTAATAATAGTGACTTTGAGGCCTCATCCTAATTTTTTTATCTTCCCAACCTCAATAAAATATTTGGAGATGGAAAAATTGTATCACATGATCATTTGCATTAAATTCATGAGTCCTCTTTTGGATATTTTTTTACAAACATTAATATCTTCCTTTACCTCTACACATGAAATTAGCTAAACCATGTCATAATTTCCACCCATTCTCAGCTTGTTCTTACTTCTTGAGATCTTGTTTTAGGTTTTTGTCAAATTTAAGTGGCCTATTTTAGTCATGTCAAGGTATTTAATGTTGGGACTAGCATAATTATTCTTAGACTTTGAGTCGATTACCTTTATATGGTAATGACTATTCTCCTACTTGATGATGGTGAGATAAATCATATGGTGTTTGATTATAATCACTTCACACATGGTAAATTATCCCTCTCCTTTTCAATGATTATTGTACCCTACTTTGGGAGTCATCTTCCATCAGTTAATATTAGAAGAAGGAAATGTGTACCCAAATGTTCACATTACTATCCACTCCTTCCTTGCCTTTTATATAGGTTTGGGAAATTGAGATACCCTTGAAATGGTAAAAAATTATTTTACCATCTGCCATTTCATTATTGATGGTCTAAGACGGATTGGAATTGACTTTAATATAATTAATGATGTTAATATATTCTCCTTTGACTCTCCCATTTTAATCTATATTTACAACTTTATTTTAGTTTTATAAAATGGATGATTATGTTGATTACTTATATATACTAACTTTGATGCTATGATTTCATTTGACACAATAATTACAAGTTATTTCTCTTTAATATTTTGATATAATTTATAATGGACTAACTACCCCATGCCTTAGTTGAGATGGATATAAGATATTTTAGTCTTTCTCTCATAGTGGAATCTTAAGGGAAAGTGTCATAGGGGATAAGGTGGAAGATCCTAACAACTATGGGTAGATATAATGATATGGAAACATTCATACACACACATAGTACTACCTTATTTTTATACTATTTGGATCACATTTAATTTTGGTATTTATTTACATTTTATGACGTTCTTCTATCTTTAGGGATGTTGATTCATATTTATTTTTTACATTTTGAGTGTTTGTGTGTGCACATAAGTTTGGTTTCAAACAAGTCTTTATGATCATGTTGGTTGTTGTTGTTAACAATTATTGTGTGAGTTAGTTGTTCGTATTTTTATGTAAAAAGGGATAATTTTGTATTTTTATCCTTGGAATGGAGACATAGGCATTGAATTAAACTATATTTTTAATTTTGGTAACTCATAACCAATTATGATGGGTTCTTTGCATAGGTTATTATTAATAATGTCTAAAGGAAAAAAGTCTACATTATATTAATAATCCTAAAATGATGATCATTATTAAAAAATATTCATATAATGGGAGTGCTTAAATATTTTTAACTTGTTTGGACACCTTAGGTGGTATGAATGACTTTAACACTATTTAAATTTTGATTGGGTACCTAGTATTTTCAAATCAAACCTTAACCACCATGGGTGGTGGGAATAAATGAGTCATTATGGATAACATAAAATCATAATTGATTAGATAAATAAATGGAACATTTTTTTTCATGAAAGTCAATGAATTAATTTTGGCGATCAATGAGTGGTTTTATGATGTGAAATTATATTTGAAACCCTAAATGAAAGGCTCATATGATAAAAAAAGTATTCCTACTTGGGATCAACCAACATAAATGCATGGAGATTTAATAAGGTCCCAATATATAGTCAAGTGAATATAAAACTATTTTTTTTTAAATTTAAAAATGTGTAAAAAATAGCATATGAGTAAGTCATACTACTACAACATTATTTTATGATAGGCATAGAAGTTGGCCTACATGTGGAAGGAAGCATGGATTTTATGTTTGTTTAAATCCCAAATTGAAAACCTTAAAAATGGAAATATGAGGAATAATATGGGACCGTGAAAGAGGGGAATGTGAAATTAAAATAAGATAAAATATTTTTCACTTATGAAATAAAGTCACCAATCTATTGCTACAAACAACTAGGTAAGTAATTAGTTTCTGAATGTGAGCATTGTTTATAAATATTGAGTATGGACTCAATGATTGTAAATGGGTTTCTATTTTTTTTGTTTATATGCTAATAATAAATGGATAAATACAATTTTTTGAATCAATGGAAAATATTAGCACAATGGAATACCCATTTATGTTTATACTCTAACTTGTCATCATGTTTGACAATCATAACATTTTATGGTGGTTAATCAATGGTAGTTCTATCTTATTTTACCAAATTTATACTATTAGGCTTGTCATATTATCACTTAGCCCTAATGGGTGTTGTATTTTTTATTAGTCCTAATGACTATAGTAATACATGTTAAAGAGGTTATTAAAGTTGATTGTAGTTAATCATAGGAAATTTATCTTAGTTTTGTATATCAATGGCTATTTTAAGAGGTTGTTTAATTTACCCTAATGGATGTAGCATTACCTTGTGAAGTTATTTGTGATTTAATAAACCTAGTTGTAACTTGTTGTAAGAGTAATGGTTATATTGATAACTATGAAGGTTTTTAATTAATTTTTAATGGTGACTATTTTAGATAGTTATGATAAGTCATAATGACTCAATATTGTCTAATCCTTGAGGTTGTAGCAACACTTATACTTTAAAATGAATTCATTATTTTTTGATAGAAAATAGTTACAAGGTCACTCTCACTTATATACCTAAGGGTGATAGTTCACCCTCACCCATAGGCCTATAAAGGCTAATAGTCATGTAACCTAAAACTGTAGATTGTTATCCTTCAATAGTTTAAAATCAAACTTATGAAGCTAATTAAGATGTACTTCTTGGTTAATTTTTGAATATGTATTGTTGTGTAGAAATGGATTGTTCTTTGGTTTTAAATATACTTTGATAATATAATATCAAAGTATGAACATATGTCTTTTGAAATTCCTTGGTATAAAGGCATTAATTTATTAAATAAGTCAAATAATTCTATAGATAGTATGTTTTGAAAAATGTTGAAATGGGGATATAGTGGTATGACCAAATTTGACAAATCTTTAGTAAATTAAGTATTTCGATAAAAAAAAACTATATATTGGTAGGTAGTTGACATAATTAACTATAGTCCTATAGTTTGTATTAAGACACCCTCAGCTTAGTAATAGTAGTAGATACTTACCCAAGAAAATTATCTGTGATACTAAACGATATTTAGTTTGAGTATGAATCATAATATCTATATAGGTGGATTATATTAATATAATCTATACTATGATTATGATATTAAGGATATCTTGATATTATTTGTGGGAATGGATTTATATTTGGTTCAGTTTAGGATGTTTTAGCTTATCATTATGAATACCACTATCTCTATAAATAGATCTCTTGTAGTGTCATTATACCATAAATAATATGAATGTAGGAGGTACAATATTGATAATTCATAGAGTGTTTTTAAGTACTATGGATTATGAATGGAAAGTTATATCATATGGCATGTAGTTATGAATAATGAACTTTTAAGTTGTGTGGTTAAATTAGCTAAGCCTAAGTTTTTTTTCTTGTTTTCTTATATGAACAAAATGCCAATATGACATTATATTGAATACTCCATATATAAGTTTATATATATATATATATATATATATATATATATATATATTATGACTATAGTGTATCCCTGGTTTAACTATGTATTAGTAGGGTCATCATTATTTCTTGAGGGATGATGGGTCACATGCCAAACAAGAATTGTACTAATGACTAAATGATTTAACAAAGATTGAAGTATGTGTCAACATTGACACAAATTATTTGATTTTTGAAATTCTGTTAAATGATTTGACCAAAGTGATGTTATGGCTTTGTACATTATTTGTCCACTATAATTTCTAGTTTAATAATTAATGGAGGCATACCTATGGCCTTTATGACTAAATACATGTAAGATTGATTATATTATCATATTTTTTATAAGATGGTTATTAAATTAAATTTTTAGGGTTTATGAGTATAAGCCTTAGGTTGTTAAAGGGTCTTAGTACAATAAATCAGGGTATAAAATATGAAATAAATACAACCATTAAATTGTAAAAGGACTGATCTAAACTAATATTTATAATAATAATAGTAATGAAGGAGATAAATGAATACATAGTTGGAAATTGATAGAGATGAAGGATCTAGAGGATGAAAAATGGTATAGGAGATGGTGTGAGTGTAGAAAATAGGATCTAGGTGTCAAAACCCCTCTTAGACCATATTTCCCTACCCTGGATAATAACATTATGGCACTAGTATCCACTTATAATGCTAGTGTCCTTTGTACATGAATTTTTATAAGCTTCTTAGATCACATATGTCTGAGTTTACTAAGCTTGTTATTATGTGTACAAACCCTAATTTATTGCATGTGACCTATTGTGATTGATTATGAATACAAACCCTAGACCTCCATGTTATTAAGGAATTTGAATTGGCATAAGTATTAAATATGTGGTGCTTGTAGGGTAGGGTAGACATCCTCAATGCCACGTTGTGATGATAATTTACAACATACCAATATTCTAAAGAGGGATCAAGCTTGATGTAGTTTTCCCCACCTAAGTATTGGTGCAAGTAAAAGTGAAGCTGAGATGAATGATGGTTCGAGTGCTTTGAATGATTCTTGAGACTAAAAATTTGAGTATTATAAGATTTAAAAGGTTATAGGGTATGTATAAGTAGGGTAGAATGGGGATTTATAACCTTGATTATGCACAACTTGTTTTAAGATTATTTATGTGTATTTGAATATAATTTCCATCTAGTGGATAAAAGGCTAACATTCATGTACATATATTGATTTGGTTATTGTTCATGGTTTGAAATAGGTCTACACCAACCCTAGGTGTTTTAGGAATTGAAAATATATCCATTGGAGCTTGAAAGAGGAAAGAACAATAACACCAAAATAGGATAATAGCATTATGGAAATATTTTGCACTTATGAAACTAGTGTCTAGTGGTATAACTTAGGGCATTATGGGATGGGTGCCTCAAAATGGGTCTAGGGATAATTTTGAGATGTATTGGGATCTATGAGATCTACATGAAAGATGGATAAGTGTCTAAATAGGCCCTAAGATAGGTTTAGGCCTAAGCTAGGAATGGGTGGTCTCAACTAACACTCTTAGAACTCAAGTGTTATTTTTAGATGATTACATGTTACCCTCTTTATTATATAAATTTATAAAATAAAAATGACTAGTATAAAGGAAAATAAGCATACCTAGACTTACCAATGAGGTGATGTCCATGAATTTGGATATGAGTATGTGAAACATGCTCTACTATGTGTCCTACAAATGAAACATGCATAAATCAATCCTTACTTAAGAGATATCACATGCAAAGACAAAACTAAGTAAAGATATAAGAAAGAGGAAATGAATGAATAAAATGTAAACCAATGCATCAATTTAGTGACATCATGTGTGTTTGCATGTAGATAGTGATCAATCATTGAATAGATTAGACTGAGATGATGGCTTGCTCATTTTGCATGTGTGTGTGGATCAAGAACTCAATCAAAATTTTACTCCATAATTTCCCACCCCTAATCAATGGATCATCACCTATGAATATATTGGATTGGATTGATGTCCTATCAAACCCTTTTATGTAGGTGACACAAAAACTCAATTAGTCTATGACTCCATCATTACCTAGCCATGTGTAGTAGATGCATCTATAACTAAATTGTCAAATGTAAATAAGGATATATGATTGTTACTAAAACTATATATAATGGATCTATAATCATTTAGGAACTTTAGAATGAAAATTAGCCTAGGGGCCTCCTCAAGCACTTAGGTTTGTAGTTCAAGGACTATGTGATAATACCAACTGCTACAAATGGAGTAAGGCATTAAATCTAGTATAAACTAGTGAAAATGGTATCTATATTAAGAAAGTAGAGAATGCCATGGATTTTACCATTCTAACTAATCAATTAGTGCATAAGTGAGCATAGAAAACCAATGTGTCATGCACATGCCCCCAAATATGATATCTAAGCATATGGATTTTAAAAGGAGTTTTAATAATCTATATTTAAGTATCTAAAACTGAAATGGGAGTGTTCATGCCATGCATGATTCCCCCAATCTGAGAAAACTAGTATGATTTCATGCAAATTAGAGTAAAACTAAGCAAACACTAGTAATCTATAATTGAATCTATACAAACCTAGATTATAACTATTATGTCATTCTAATAAATCTATATTTTTATACTTTTAGGGCTACTAGAAAATAGTTCCATACATTAGATAGTAACATCATGGTGCTAGTATCCAATTTTAATGATAGTGTTTAACTATGTTATTTTATACCAAATTAACTTTGATCTCTATCTAATAGTTTTCCACTATGTTTTATTAAAACTAATCTCTATAATTTGTGTGTGTGGTGGAAAATATATTATACATGCATTCAAATTGCCTAAACTCTATGAAAATGTTAAGCATGAAATATACTGAGAGTGGGGGTGAATCAGTATATTAAATATCTTTTTACTTAATCTAATTTCTTTTCTTTAACCACTTAATCACACATTCAAGATATGCAATGAAATTGAAACAATAATTTTCGCCACATGTGTGTGTGAAAAAATTTAAAAGGTAAATTTCTTTGATATTTACCTGTGACCTTTTTCGGCTTGCAAATGAATAGACCTTCATTGTCATCTTCATCATCACTAGAACTATCACTTGATTCTTGAATATTAGCCTTATCTTTCTTTGATGTTTTGAAATAATCTTCTCTCTTTGAGGGTTTATCTTATTTAGTCCACATCTCATATGTTGTAAGAATACCATGAAGCTCATCCATATTTAGCTTGGCTAAATTCTTCATCTCTTCAACTGTTGAAAAATTTGCATCATACCTCAATGGTAGAGATCTCATATATTTTTGAACCATAGTTGATTCTTCTAAATTTTCTATAAGACCTTAAATCTAATTAGTTATTTGATCAACCTGCAAAAGATAACTTGTTATATTTTCTTCTTATTCCATCTTCAAAATCTCAAACTATCTTTTAAAAGTTTGAAGCTTAGCTTGTTGAACCTTTCCATCACCTTTGTAAATATTCTCAAGTTTTACCCAAGTTTCATGAGAATATTTACATTGCATAAATTTAATAAATTATGATTCACATAAACCACATAGAATAACATTTAAATCTTTGGCATTATTTTCACTTGCCTTCTTTTTTGTTGGAGTAGTTACAAGTATTTGTGGCTCTTCATATTCCTCCACCACTACTTGCCATATGTCAAATACAAGGGCCATAAAATAAGTCTTCATCCTTATCTCTAAAAAAGATAATTCATCCCATTAAACAAATGTGCCTTATTTTTAGAAAATCCTTCATGTGATCCAACCATCATGCTTTCTCAATCTACCTTTAAGCTGTAAAACTTTTTCAAAAGGAACCTGCTCTGATACCAATTGTTAACCTTGAAAAATAAAAAGAAGGGGGTGAATTAGTATATTATATATCTTTTTACTTAATCTAATTTATTTTATTTAACCACTTAATCACACATTCAAGATATGCAATAAAATTGAAAAAATAATTTTCACCCCACGAGAGAGAGAGAGAGAGAGAGAGAGAGAGAGAGAGAGAGAGAGAGAGAGAGAGAGAGAGAGAGAGAGAGAGAGAGAGAGAGAGAGAGAGAGAGAGAGAGAGAGAGAGAGAGAGAGAGAGAGAGAGAGAGAGAGAGAGACCAAATTTTTACATGGAAACCCAAAGTGGAAAAAAACATGATGAAAAATCTCAAGTATATGAATGAGCACCAACTCAAAGTACAAAGTTTACAAGTAGCAACTTGTAGGATCACCAACCCCTTTTCTGAGTACCAACATAACAACTATTTGTGACCACCAACCCATAGGAGCACCAACACCTTGTAAATATTTGTGAGCACCAACCCACATGAGTACCAACCCCTCTTGTGTATAAAACACAACTATCTCTCAATGTTGTTTAATCAACAAATGATAGAACTATAAAATATCTCCTACTTTTATCTCTTCAAAAACAAATACAAACCATGCATTATCTTGCATATAAAAAATGGCTTCTCAAGCCTTTATTTATAGCTTTCCAAAATACCTTTGGCATTCACCCTTTGTGACTCTTCAATCCTCATGGAAAATGGTAAAAAACATGCATGAACCTTTGTATCCTTGCATTTAAAAATTCATATGGTGACCCTTCATAAGCAAAATCATCATTTCCTCTTTTGTCTTTATCTTGGTGACTTTTTGTATCCTTCAATGTGTCCTTTCATGGAAAAATGAACCATACCTCTTTTATCTTCACATGGTGACTCTTTGAATTCCTCAAGATGACTCTTAATGAGAAAATGCATCCCATTCCTCTTTCATATTTTACCCCATGACTCTTTGACTTCTTCATGGGCCGTCTTTTGACTTATATGCAACCTAAAATATATTAATTAATATTAAATAAATATTAACACACATTAGCCAAGATATGAATATTAAAAACACCATTAAATACAATGGGGCCTTTATCACCAATAATGATAGACCTTTGGCATCAATGACAATATTTCCAATAGAAAAACCTCTATGAATGCCTCCTCTTTTGATAAGAGTTGTTTAATTCATCCAACAAATATCCTCAAAATAAAAGGCATTACATGATGTGTGTTAGCCTGAGCATATATGATATACATGTAATAAACCAATATAATGTATATACATGAAATCAAAATGTAATATAATCTAAGCATAAATTTTTAATATATTATTATGTTACATCTATAATTCAAAAGCATTTTAAGATAGATATAATAATTTAAGTATGTGTATGAACAAAAAATCTGAGTAATAAACCACATAACTACCTAGGGGGATGGGGGCATGATGTCCATCATGAAACCTAAGGAGTAAAGGGAGATAGATGAGGTCTCTCATGAAATATAAAATTGGAGTGTGTAACAAGCAAGAGATAAGTGTCATGGCCATGATGAATACATGAAAGCATACATACAACACAAATGATGCATGTAAAGTATGCCAATAGGACACAATACAAAGGACACATGAACATGTCACTAAACATGAGAAAGAAATACATACAAGGACATGCTCAAATGTCCATATATGAAAAAGGAAAATAATTTCGATTGGAGAAACATGAAAGGACATGTTAAAATGTCTGCATACATAATCTATAAGGCACACACAAGGACATGGGAACATGCCCAAAGAATACATATAATGAAAGGAAGTGGTGTAGATCCATAGAATAATGAAATATTCAAAATCCCTAGAGTATATGTATAAGAATAGAGACATAATCAAGTATAAACTACTAAATCTAGAAATTAAAGTATGCATAAACATGGGGTAAAAATCTATGTAAGAGTAAGGATGTACATAAATTGATTCTAGAGTAGTAGTAGTCAAAAAAATCTAAGTAGTGTATGATGATCAATATCAAGACATAATTAATGCTAAATATGTGATGTAGAGTATATAAATATGTAACCTGGTAATGAAAACTATGTATAAGATGCCCCTAAATGGGTGATTATATCAAATGAAGAAGCTATGTATATTCCCCCAATGGGTAGATAGTAGAAATCTAGACATATATGGTGGACCTGGGTTCTGTAAGTATCTGAAAACAATTGAAAAGAGCAAGTGAAGCATGTACATATGATAAAACTAACTAAATTATGATAGATATCATATGTAGTACCTAAAAATTATAAGAAATGTAAACATGGAAGTGTATACATTTTATAATTTATATTTTTTAATCAAATATGTGTATGTTTTTGTGTTTTTAACATATTGTATTGTTATTGTATTTTCTACATATAAGATATGTATAAGAAACATGAAAATGAAACTATATACAAGTAATATGGGGAAATGAAATCTATGTATAAGTAAGGAGAGATACTACTAACTAGTGAGTCTCATGAGAGACCCACCCTCAATGTATCCTATATCAAAAATAGGAATGGTGACCTCCTATGTAGTGTGATTGATATGATGTAGTTGAATTGAGTTGTAGTATGAATTTAAGTGTTATTCATTGTTAGTATCTTGGCAATCATAATAACCTATTTTGATCCACTCATCATTATCATATTGATTTTGAACCAATGGAATGCTAGTGTTGACTTCTATTGTATTTAGATGAGCATAGGGAATCACCTCATATTGTGGAATTGACCTCTCTGAATTGCATTTTGCAATATTTTTTTGTGATTGTGCCTATTAAAAGTGTGTTTATTGTAATCATATGGTGCTTTGGAATATCTTTTATTAGAAAGCCTCTTTTGACAATGCTTGTTAGCTTAGCATGATTTTGACTTTACAATTGATAAGGTTGTTCCTTTTGTAATATGACACTTGTATCTTGATATTTTGACTTTATAATTTGTATCTATGAATGATTTACCATAGTATGTTTAATAAATATCAAACCTTGTTGACCAATATTATCAACTTCTAGACTAATATTAGTGATGCCTTGAGCATGCTTGCCCAAACCTTGACCATGATAATCAATTTATTGTAAATATTTTTCACCAAACCCATATTGATTTGAGAGCAAGACATAATTATGGAGAGGTATATTTGTACATTTTACTTGTTTTACCTATGATTGTACTTTTTCTTGTTTTTATTTTGATTTGTGAACCTTTTGTTATTCTGAGTCACTTTTGTACTATTTCTAAATTTTTCCCTTTTTGAATTTTTACATGTAATTATATATTTTTTGGAAGATGTGTCACTATTTGGGTCATCTATATTAATTACCTATTTTATTTTATTTTTTAATGTTAAACATGAATTAATTTGGTGCTCATGCATTCTATGATATGGAAAATAATATTTGGATATCCTCACTAGGTGTAGAGGAGGAAGGTAAGGATGATATTTAAAAAAAGCATTTAGCTAAAAAATTCATTTACATAGCATCAATGGAAATACTGCCGTATTAAAACATGAAAATGCTTGGTCTATTGATTATGAGAGCTAGACACTCTAGTCCAACTTATTCTAAGTCTAAACTAAAAGGATCCAAAACTTATTATAATTAAGATTTGATATTATATAGGAAATTAGGCCCAAGAAGATAAAACTCAATAAATTTTTATTTTTAATGGGGCAATTACAATGACTCCATATGGTTGAGGGAGTGTGGTTGAGTAGGCAACTCAAGATCTCTAACAGACTAAAAACATGCCCTAAATTTGCATAACCATTTTCCATATCTCTTTAAGGATAATTTTGTATTTTATTATCCATTATTAATCCTCATGTAAAGGCCATGCTAATTATTCATTATTTAGTTCGACTGTGACTTAATTTTGTGGATCAAATTGGGTGTGTAGTTGAATACTAGACTTTGAACTAGACTTTGATGGTTTCAAGGGCTAGACGGGCCACCTAATTTAAGATAATTCCTTAATGGATGTATAAATATAATGTCCATTTTTTATGGTTTTCTTACCATTTGGAACCTTCTCATTCACTTTCATTTTTATTTGACTTTGTGGCATGATTGGTTCTATTTTTGTAGGCCCCAATTGACACTCGATAGCTTATCAGTGTTCACATGATTTAACTATATTTTTTCATCTACATACTCTTCCTAATCACATGACCTATTTTCATTTTATTGGGATTTTAGGATCTCATCCCCTCACTTTTGTGTCACATTCTCATCCCTCCAAGATTTTTCCTTTGTCACTTTAAATGGTCTTGCCTCTATGATCATAGGTATTAGGATGTCGCCATGTGGTGGAATCTCAAGAAATCAAGGATTTAGGATAATTGGATATTGGGCCAAGATTTGGTCTCTCCATGGTTACATGTTATGTGGATCTATTTGTGTATGATGATTATTTCATTTTTTATGAAGTAAGTTTTTTCCATTTGTCATCATGTCACTCACCCATAACTTTGACATACTACCTTGATTACAAGAACTATCATGAGATAATGGGGAAATAAGGTTACACCACATGGAATCATCCCAATAACCTTCTTTCTTAGGGCTATGACATCACCCCTAGGTTACATAAAAATATCTATATTAGTGGGACAACAAGAATATGCCATGTGTCATCATATTTCTCACCTACTGACTCAAAGGTTTTGTATATGTACAAACATCTTTGAGATAGTGAAGAAGTGGGATTATGACATGTGTAATCATCATGATAACCCACTATCCTATTATCTTTAAGAACTACTAACATCATCACCTCACCAAGTAAAAATTTGAAGAATTGATTAAGCATTTTGAAGTAGTGAAAAAGTGTTGTTTATCCTTGGGAAACTTTCAATTAAATTGACTAAGTCCCAAAGAGTATAATTTTGACATTCTGGCTCCAAGAAAATTAAAAAATAAATTAAGTTTCAAAAATTAATTTAAAATGGGTTTAAGACCACCAAGATCCAAAAAAAATCACCATGTGTTAGATAAATTTACTCTGGGTACTTATGAGCACCACATGAAAAGTCATAGTCAGTAACCTTAATTTAAGAACTGATGGATAAGCATTTAAAAATAAATGTCTAAGTCAAAATCTAATTAATTTTAAACCCAATGGCTAAAGGAAATTCAAATCAAAATGACTAAGTCCAAATTTGAAAATCCTTGCTTTTAGGGGAAATTCTTTGAAGATTTGTCCTTAAAGACCCAAATATTCTAAACTTTTGTTCAAAACAAAACTCTTGACTATTTCCATTGTAGTTATTTCAAAATATTAAACACTTAGAAAACTCATGATCTTCACCTTTTCAAAAAAAATTCCTTTGACATTTGTGTCATCAAAACTTTTGTTTGGGTTCTTTGTTTATAATTTTGGTAATCAAAAGCTTTGAAAAATTCTTAACACCTTTTATAAAGACTCATAACTTGGCCATTCTTTACGTAGTTTTCAAAAAAATTGTTCAAAACAATTATTTTAACTACTTTGCTCAACATTTTCCCCTAAGATTGAAAAGACTTCAGCAGTTTCACTTCACTAAGAACAAAGTCTAACAACATAATTTTTATAAACACAAAGTCTAAAGGTCAACCTTATAAACATTCAACCACCTTAGATTGAAATTGAAGCACAAATGGATTAGATTACCAAAGAAAAGAAGCAACAAACTTATGAAAAAGTTAGATAATTTACATAAAACTAAGGTGAAATAGCCTAAAAATAAGCTATATAATTTGTTTCAAAACACAAGTAGATAATTAGACTAAGACTTAGTAGACTTATATAAATTTAGATATTAGATGAATGTATTTCTAAATGAAATCTTGGGATAAATTTGAAGAAATATATATACATTAAATCGACCCCATTTAGTAACTTATAGCTTAATCATTTAGTAAATTTCCAAGATAGTTGATTTGAATCAACAATCACAATGAACCCTTAAAAGGTATAAGACCAAAATCCAAAGTAAAAGAGGGTCCCCATTTTCTAACTTAAAATGGGGCATGTTGTGCAATAAACAATAAATATAGACTCCTACTAGGAATACTCCTGATTATTTCAATAACTTAGAATCTTTGATTCCATAAGAAGAAAAAAGATTAGCTACAATATTTTACTCAAAATAAACTTGAATTCAATAGGTACATTTTTATAAGAACAAGTGGCATACTAATCTATGATCCTATCAAAATCATCTATGTGTGTGACCAAGTGATTTATTCCTTTCTTTTGTATTAACACATAATGATTCAAATTTGTATAAGGATAGAAATGTTAAAGGAAGATATTTTACAATTCATGTTAGGGGAAATGGTTTGGGCATTATTCTACTGCTAGTCAGGCATTCATAACCTTGACAAAGATGCCTCTAGTCCCTTCCAAAGGCCTTGCTCCACTACCAACCATGCCATAAATCATGTGGTGGAGGTTGCTAAGATCACCCTTTTGAGAAAAATTTTAGATTTTACATTTTAACTCAATTATTTAGAAGGGATATTTTTCAATTCACCCATAAAGGTTTGGGGACCAAGCCATAGGTAAAAGCAAATCAACACGTTCATGACAACTTAGTACAAATTGGAATTGAAACAATGCTACATTTTTATTCAAATATTTCATTAAGTGAACTAGATGGATTCAAACAAGAAGATAGTTGTTATAAAATTCACAAGTCCTATTATGAATCATTGACCTTTATACTTAAGAAATGACCAAAATAATAACAGTAATTTCACATGGAATTTTCAAGTAAAACATACAATTAGGCTCTCTAAGTGCCATTTTTGTTATATTTACAATAGCCTACCACTTCATTCCTATGATTAGTAAGGAGAACACAAGGCCAAAAATAGAAGGAAAAAAAACAAAAGAAGAAAAGGGAAACCAAAATAACATCAAGGGAAAGGAAGGAAAAGTAGAATATAAACTAAAAGGAAAAGAGAAATTAATTAAAAAGGTCCTCAAGAAAAGACATGCTTGAATTAGTGAGACACTTTATTGTTAAGGATTTTGATAAGGTTAGAGTGCACATCCAATTTATTTTATGCTTCTCTCTATGTTAAAAAAACTATCCCATAAATATTCATCAATGTTTAGTTCATGTAATCTAAAGAAACTAGGACTATGAAATTTTGCATTATGTTTGCATCTATATTGTAGAAAGCATGAGGGATAGGGTTTAAAAAATACCTCATCCCATACCTTATATTACAATGAGGGTTGAGGCTGGGCATTCATACATACTAGATTGATTGGAATATCTAACTTAAAAGTGACATGTTATCAATGGTAGCTAGTAGATGAGTCATTTAGTGGTTGTTTTTTGGTGTAAATACATGTTGCGGTCATAAAATAGCCTTTTTATTCACTATCATGGAGGAATGTGAATGCCTCTCCCCATGTTAATGATCTTATGTACTTGTCATTAAAGGTTGAATTATGTGGAGAGCTAGGCTAAATTCAATCATTCTTAGCTTCAACCTCCATTGGCATGATTTCTTCATTTAAGCCACTAAGTTCATGACTTCCCATCTCTAGCTTGACATCCTCTAATATGATGAGGAACACTTGGGTTTTATCATTGCTTTCAAGGTAGGGTTGGATTAAGGAGAGAGGTTATATGCTTTAGGTTATTCCAATACACATTCCCCTAAGGAATAACCTAGATTTTTATTTAGGTCCTATTTGATCTCATCCTCTTCTAATGATGAGGAGGAAACCACACTAGCAAAAAAAGGTTGCTTGACATTATCCATACATGGACTCATTTATTTATTTGATTCATGCATACATTTAGAATCAAGGTCCATCAAATCCTTAAATAAATGCATATTTATTGAAGACACATGAAACCATTCAACCTCAAGATTCAACTCAACAAGAAAAATGTAATCAGACAAGACATCAAATAAACCTTCATTAGAATAATAAATCTCATCATAATGATCATTAAAGATGATGTCAATATCCTTTCAACATTTAACCCCTAAAGATAATTAATAACATCATCATAAGTATTTTGCATTTCTAAACTAGTTGTAATAGATATACCCTTTTTATTATTTATGCATTCTAAAATTAAATGCTCTATGTGTTGATCTAAGAAGGAAAAGGATGATATGGTAACCTATTCTTCTTCCATCTACTCTTATTTTATAGGTAGCTCTAGTCCCACTTTTTTTATAACCATCAAGTGTCTGATAGCAACTACTACTTCATCTTTAGACTCATCCTCATAATTTTAGCCTCCAAATAATATATCAAACTTAGGAGGTTGCATGTTCTCAACATGCATGATCATCTCAATATTGACTTCATAGCCATGCCCATAGACTTTTGGTTCTGCATTCATAAATGTAACTTCATAACATGGGTTGTGTACTACTCTTTGGACTCCTCTTGCAATAAATGGCATGCCATTAGTAACAACACCTAAATACATTCAATCACTAACATAATAATAAGTAACCTACTAATTATACATAGGATTAACTAGGTTATTTGCATTGAAAAAGTAAGTAGGTCTCTCAATTTTCATAGAGAGGTTTGTTTGGGTGAAGGATTGGCACAACACTTCATTTTAGGGCATAAATTAATCCATGGTATAACTTGTAGGCATGAAACTTCAAGTAATTGGGGTATAAATGACTTGATTCATTGACTATTGCTCTACATTGACCACCTCTTGATAGACCAAGGCTAATGAAATGAGAGAATTAGGGTTCATTTTGATGAACATGGCAATCAAAGGATCTAAGGTTTTGAGATATAATCTTATTATTATGTCTTCCATTTTTAGGTAAAGGTATTTCAATCTCCTATATAGTTGATGGAATCTAAGGTTTAATATACTTACTAATGGGCTCTTTCTTAGCGATGGGAATTTGATAAAATGACATAGAAGGGTCTATGGGTTCACTAAAATGGTTGAGGAATAATTTATCAAAGGTATCCCAAGTAGTGATACACCCTTTTAGTAAGTCGAGACACCAAGAATAAGTGGTCTAGTCAAATGTAAAAGGGAATATGTGGTAGGACACATCCTCATGTTGAATCTATTTTCTGATGAGGGCCTCCTTGAAAGCTAGAACATTATATTTAGTAATTAAAATCATGCCATGGATATAATTTGGATAGAATTTTTGGGGTTTCTTGGGTAAATCATGGCAAGGTGTTAAAACACTTACATAACAACTATGTTCACCTAGCTAAGCCAAGGCCATAGGTAACTCTTAGGGTTAGTTTTATATTATGGAAGAAGTTGGTAAAATTGACCAAACAAAAATATCTAAAATTATCTAAACACATGAAATAAACTAAAATACCTTAATGGGGCCTCCTTCTAGTGCCAATCTATTGCTAGTGGTTTTGACATGTAACCAACAACTTCTTAGGTTACGATTTCCCCCAACCTCTTCTAAAAGGAGATATTACCCTATGAGAGATATATATCAACCCAAGGTCTCTTATTAATAGGTCTTGGCAGCCATAAAACCTCAATTGGACATTGAAACCATCCCACAAATGAGCCTTAGAAATATTTTAGTGTTCATAAATATTTAAACAATTAACATACCCTTTTCCTATGTGAATAAACACATAGATATGGCATAGAAATGTAGATAATTCATACAATTTTATTGCATTCCTAAATATAAAATTTTAATAATAGAAATAAACAAAGAGTATGGATTCACCATTGACATTAAGTTTAGGATATAACTTAGAAACTAGGTTAAACTAAACTAACAAATTGATAAAGAAAATAAAAAAAAAGGGGAGGGTAGGGAGAAAGAGAAAAAGGCCCTACCACCATAGAGATGAAGTTGAAGCGTCCGATCAAAAAAATATCATAAAGACTAGTCTTTAGATGAGCTAGACCTAGCAAAACTCTAGTTAGAGGATGGTGTGAGACTTTAGTAAGGAATTGATGTGAATAAAGATGAACATGGCCACCATAAAAATGTTTAGGAAATGGAAATTTAATAATAAAATGATCAAAATATCAATATATATCTTGTTGATTAGTAAGGGTAATATTTACAACAACCATTCATATAAAAACATCATTTTCATAGAAATAAGGGAAATACCACTCTATTAAAACATGAAAATGCTTAGCGTATTGACTATGAGATCTAAACAATATGTTCCAGCCTATTCTAAGTCTAAACTAAAAGGATCCATCCCTATTAAAATGAAGAGTTGATCTTATATATGAATAAAGGTCCAATGAGTTAGAACTTAATAAAATTTTCTCACTAATGAAATAGTTATAATGATTCCATATGGTTGAGGGAGTGTGGTTGAGAAGGTAACTTTAGATATCTAACAGACTAAATGCATGCCTAAAATTTACATAACCATTTTTCATGCATCTTCAAGTCTAGGTTTATCTTTTATGCTCCACTATTAATATTCATGTGTAGGACATGATAATTATTCATGATTTAGTTGGAATATAAATTATTCCTATGGATTAAATTAGGTGTGAATTTAAATCCTTGCTTATAATGGTTTTGACAACTAGATGGGCCATCAAATTTAAGTGAGTGCCTTATATCTTCACAATGAGCATGTATTTCATTTTGATGGGTTTCTTACCACTTGGAATCTCCTCATCACTTTCCTTCTACTTTCCCCCATGGCATGGTTGGTTATATTTTCTTAGGCCCCAATTGACACTTGAAAACCTATTAGTGCTTGTGGTTTTTGCTATATTTTTCTCCTTCATCCTCTTCTCAACCACATGGCCTCTTTTTATTCACATTAAATCTTAAGCTCTCATCCCATCACCACCATGTGTCAGTTTCTCATCCCTCTAGGATTTTTTCTTTATCACCCTAAATGGTCTTTCATATAGGATAATAGGCTCTAGGATGTCACCACATGGTAACATCTTAGGAACTTGGGATCTTGAGGCTTCAGTATCTTTGTCTATTGGGCCAAGCTTTGGCATCTCTATGGTTTCATGCTTCATGGATCCATTTATGCATGTGAACTATTTTCTTAATGGTGAAGTGATATTTCACCATGTGACATCATCTCATTCACCTACAACTCTAACATATTATCCAATTTGTAGAGACTATTTTAGGATAGTATGGTAGTGGTTTTACACCATGTGGTATCATCTTGATCACCTACTCACCTAAGGATCTAGAATTGATCTTGGCCTAAATAGAAATATTTGGGCTAGTAGGGTATCAAGATTATGCCACATGGTATCATCCCACTCACCTGGAGGGTTTATGTTGGTATGGAAATCTCTAATATAGTAGATTAGGGGGATTATGCCATGTGGCATCATCTTGCTAACCCACTAACCTACTAGTCTAGATAAATAATAACATTATCATCTCATTGGATAACCTTTTGAAGAATTGAATAAATCTTTTAAAGTAGTGTAAAAGTGTTGTGTGTCCTTGGGAAACATTTAATTAAATTGAATAAGTCCTACATAATTTTTTTAAAAACAAAGTCTAAAGGCCAACCTTATAAACATTCATCCATTTTAGATCAGAATTGAAGTAGAAATGGATCGAATTGCCTAAGAAAATAAGCAATATTCTTTTTAAAAAATTAGATAATATGTATAAAACTAAGGTGAAATGATTCAAAGGAAGCTATAGAATGTGTTTCAAAGCACAATAAGATAAGAAGAATAAGAACTATTAGACATGCAAATTCAAATATTAAATAAATGCATTTATAAATGAAATCTTGGACTAAATTGAAGAAGTACATAGACATTAAACTAAACCAATTCAATCACTTGTAACTTAATCATTTATTTCATTACCAATAATTTTGATTTGAATCAAGAACCACAATGAACACTTGAAAGGTATAAGATCATACTTCAAAGCAAATGAGGGTCCCCATTTTATGCCTTAAAATTGGGTGTGTTTTGTAAGAAATAAAGAATTGAGTATACTAAATTAGCTTAATAATATAAAATAAATACAACCACCAATTTTTTATATAATTGACCAATATTTATCTTTCTAAAAATATTAATAAATAGTGAATGTAAGAAATTAACTAGAAAATAATCGATATCGATGATTTGGAGGCTAGAAACTAAGGTAGAAGTCAATTTGAATTTTATAAATAGGTTCATGGTGTCATAATCCATCCTAAACACTATAACCCTAATTGGATAGTACCACCATTATTGGATATATGGTAGTAATGCCCCTATTTTAGTATTAATGTCCTTTGTGTAGGATTGTCTCAAGCTTCTAGGTGCACCTGTGTCTAGATCTATGAGGTCAGTTCTTATGTGCATGAGTATTGAAACCATGTATATTACATATTTTGACTAAATTAATGAGTAAACCCTAATCACCCATGTTTTTAGGAAATTTGGTTGATACAAGATAAAAAGTGTGTTTGATAGTGGGGTAGGTTGGATGTCCTTAACACCCCACTATGATGATAATTTATTACATACCAGTGGGATCAAGCCTAATGTTGTTATCCTCACTAAATTTTTGGTGTAAGTGTAAGTGAAGATAATATGATAGTAGAATTGAGTGATTTAAATGTGCTTGAGACTAAAAATTTGAGTAATCTGAGCTTAGGACTAATGTATATGGTAGTATGTAGAAGTAAGGAAGAATAAAGATTGATAACGTTAATTATGCACAAATTATTCTAAGTTTTAAAGTGTATTTTTTATTTTATTTAAATTTAGTGGTTAGAGGGATAAACTTCATGTATTTATACTTTTATGATACATGTGCAAGTGATAAAAGAGGTCTATGTAGACCCTCAGAGGTTTTAGATTTGAAAAGATATCCATTTATGCCTAGTATTCTACCACTTGGACACTATCACTATAATAAGTACAATAACACCACATGGCACTAGTTTCCAAATAATGGTGATAATGTCACTATCACTAAAATGAAAGAATGAGGGTCTAAGACTACTTTAGGGATGGATAGGGACACCTATGGTCCTCATAAAGTTTGGATAAGTGTGAAACTAGGATCTAGGATAGGTCTAGGGATAAGTACTCTCAATTAGCACTTTTAAAACTCAAATACCACTTTTAGATGATTACATTCCCCCCGCCTTTATTCTAGAAATGTATCAAAGTGAAATGGATAGGATAAAGGAAAAAGAATCATACCTAGACTTACCTAAGAGGTGAAGCCTATGAAGTTGGGTCTAAGAATGTGAAGAATGCTCAAATGCATATCCTACAAGTGAAACATGAATAAATTAGTCCTTACTTAAGAGATATAAAAAATAAAGACTCAATTAAGTAAAGAAGTAAAATTGAGTAAAGACATAGGAGAGAGGAAAGGAATGAATACACCTCACTAGGTACACAAATCAATGAATAAAAATGGTTATAACCAATATGTGTGCATGTATATAGTGATCAATCATTAAATAACTTGGACTTAGTTGATGGCCTACTCAATATTCATGTATGGGTGGCTCAATAACTAAATCTAGTTTTGACTTCATCATTTACCACTATGATTTAGTGGATAATGACCTATGAATAAATTATATTAGACTTAAGGTATGTCCAACCCTTTCATGTAGGTGGATCAAGAACTCAAGTAGACTATGAATCCATAATTTCCCACCCATGTGTATTAGATACATATGAAACTAAAATTGTGTGATGTAACTGGAAATGTTAACTGGGTATGTCATCTCTGCAACCACTCAAGTATATTAGGTAGATCTGGGCCACTCAAGAATGCCAATCACTATAGATGGAGTAAGGAATGAAAATATTATTTAATTTATAATATGATGTCATATGTGTACATCATAGAGAATGCCATGGAATTTATCATTCCATCTGATCAAGTGGTGTGTAAGTGAGCAAATAGAAATAATGTGTTTTACACATGCCCCAAAAATCTAAAATTTAAGCATATGGATTTTGGAATAAGTTTTAATAATCTATATATGGGTATTTAAACTACATATAAGAATGGTAATGATGTGCATGATGCCCTCAATTGGAAAAAACTAGTATGAATTTGAGCTAAAATAGTATGAATATGATCAAAACTAATAAAATGTAATTAAACTTATACAAACTGATACTATACCTACTATAATTTTTTGACCAACCTAATTTATTTTGAAAGTAAAGCTACTAGTCAGTAGTTCCATATCTTAGATAGTATCACCATTATTATGTATGTAACACTAGTGTCCTAATTTGGCCACTAGTGTCCTTTTGCTTTGATTTTTGTGAAACTATGTTGATCTCTATGTCACTATTTTCCCATTGTGTTTACATGAGTCTAATTTGTGTAATCAGAGCCTATGTGCTAAACATGTACTATGAATGCATTATAGGATCCTGATCTTTATGAAAACCCCCATGTGAATTCCCCTTATTTTAAGGGTGATTTTTGAACCTATGTAAGAACTATCCTCAAAAGAAAAATCTCTATAAGATGTGTGTTAGATATATCATATATGATATCTACATAATATTCTAATTAAATATGAATACATAACATTAGAATGTAAGATAATCTAAGCATAAGTGTGTATATAAAATGCATGTCATGTTTAACATTCATAAGGGTGTCAAGATAGATATAATAATATATGTAACAACAAATATGAGTAAAAACTAGGTAGATACCTATGGGGAAGGGGCATGATGTCCATAATGACACATTAGTAAGAAGGGGAGATGTATGAGGTCCCTCATGGAGTCTAAAATTGGAGTGTGTAACAAGAAATAAACAAGTTTCATGACCATGATACATATAATAAAGCATTTATTCAACACACATGAAGCACACAAAGTAGTCTAAAAGGACACAATACAAGGGATATAAGCACATGACAATCACTAAATCTGAGAAAACAAAACATATAAAAACATGTTCAAATGTCCAGAGATATAATAAATAAGTAATTTGGCTTAGAAACACATATAAGGACATTTTCAAATGCCCATATACACAATCAAGAAGGCACACACAAGGACATGAGAACATGTCTAAAGCATACATAATACAAAAAGAAGTGGCATTAGATCCAAAGAGCAATGACATATTTAAATGACATTGAATATAAAAAACATAGAGATACAATAAATTATAAAATAGGAAAGTTAGAAACAAAAGTATGCATGAACATGTAATACAAATCTATGTAAGAACCAAGAGGTACATATATTGAGTCTAAAGTAAAAGTATCTAGAAACAAATCTAAGTGTAACATGATCAATATCAAAATATAATAATGTTAAAACTACGATTTAGAGTATAGAAAGATATAACCTGGTAATCAAAATTGTGTAAAGGTTTCCCCAAAGTGGGTGAATTTGTCAAAGAACCCATGTATCAGTGCATATGCCCTCAGTGGGTAAATAATAGCAAATTTAGATTAGTGAAGTGGACATGAGTCTTATAGTAATATGTAATCACCCAAAAAGAACAAGTAAAACATGTATGTATGCTAAATTTACCTATACTAAGATTGCTAGCATATGAAATATCTAAAAAATATAAACATAGTAATGCATACAATCTATAATTGTGTGTTTTTTAAGTAAATTTTTGAATTTTTTTATGTTTTTTGAAATATTAGATTGTTTTGGTATTTTCTAGATATAATCTATTTACAATCAATATGAAAAAAAAATTTTTTTTGATTTTATATGTGAAATCTCCTTAGATTCATGGTGTTTAATGGGTTGTTGATTGCCTTGCCATCAAGTGAAAATAGATAGTGTAATTTTGGGCTAAGCTTTTTTATAATTATATATGGGGCAAGCCAATTTGGATTGAATTTTAATTTGTTCTCTTCTTTGGTATTGATGTTTATGATATATATATTTTTTAAACCAAATCATTGACTTCCAATTCACTATTATGGGCATGGTTATTATAGGTCCATTGTATTCATTTATAATATGCCTTAAGATGTTATGTGTCTTTAATGAATGTGTTATCTAACTATTCTAATTCATGGAGACATCTCTCTTTATATTGACCATTTTTTATTGTACCTTATAAGTAGACATGTAAGGATTATATTTCTAAATCTAGTAGGATAACTACCTCCATGCCATATACTACTTAATAAGGAATATCTATTGTCAATGTGTGAATACTAGCATGGTAAGCCCATAATTCATAGAATATATGATTGTGGCAATCATCACCAAATTTGGTAACTATTTTACTAAAGACACTATTGATTGTCTTATTTGCTACTTTAGATTGACCATTGCCATGTGGGTAGTATGGAGTATAGAATGTATGCCATGTTTTATTTTTAGTGAAAAATTTCTTCACTATTTTAATCTTGAAATAAGTTCAATTATCTATGATGATGGTTTTTGGGAGGCCAATGTGGGAAATAATTTTGGTCATGATAAAATGACATATATATTCTCCATTTTTGGATTATATTTGAATGGATTACACCCAGTTTTAAAAATATTTAGTAGCTATGATAATGAATTTATGATCTCCTATAGATTTTAGATTTATCTTACTGATTAGATCAAAACCCCATAACATGAATGGCTATAGGATACGATGGGTTATAGTTGTTGTGAAGGAACATGGTTTAAGTTGCCATGGCATTGACATTTGTCAAATAACTTGACACATTATTGGAATTATTGTTCCATAGTTAGCCAATATTAACCTTATTAGAGTGATTTGTGTGACATCACTTTACCATTAAAATGATCACCACACTCACTATCATGTACCTGTCTAATAGACAACTTTGCTTCCTTAGCTATCACACATTAGATTAAGTGTCCCTCATAATTTATTTTGAATATGTCCCCACTAATAATTACATATTAGAGGGAGTTTCATTGTAGTTTAAATTTTTCATTTCTTGTGAAAGTATCAAAGAACCATTTATATGTTGATGTGCTACATGTGGTAACTAGAACCATTTGAGCTATGAGGTCTAAATGAGACATTGATGGAGATTGTAATCATTTAATAGTGAAGATATCATGGTCTTCATCTATGCCATTATAGATTAGTGATGTTGTGTTAACCATTACATCAACATGATGATTATAATTACATGGAATGTTTTCAATAGAAAGGTTTTCAAACTAAGATTATAGACATTAAACCATATTCTTTTAGGGAATGGGGTGTTCGTATTTGACTTGGTAAATATTTATAACCTGATTAATGATTAAATATGAATCCCTATAAAATTTAATTGATTTGATCTAGAGAGACCAAAATTTTTTAAGTCCTAATATAAGATATTTGTATTCTATGATGTTGTTGGTACATGAAAAATTGATTTGATAAGGGGTACTATGTGCCCAAGTGGGTTGATGAAAACAATTTCAGATCTAACACCAAATGCACATCTATAATCATAAAATAACATTATGCACACATCATAAGTGGTACTATATGATGTGAAATCATATTAAAAATCATCATTAATAGGATTTGTATCTAATAATGGGGTTAATATCAATTGATATGCAATTATCTAGCCTTTTATTAAATTTTATAAGACAATATTGAGGTTAAATTTTATGAGTACCATAGCCTAATTTTCAATATGGCCTGAGAGATATGGTTTAAACATAAGGAACTTTAAAGTATTGAATTTTATAATGAATTGTGTATCCTTATGAATAATATAGTGTTGGAGATTTTAAGTAGAAAATACAAGTGCCATACAAAATTTTTCTACTGTTGGATAATTTCATTTATAATTTACAAGTGTATAATTAATGTAGAAAATGACCCAATATTTATGTCGTTCATCCTAATGTGTTAGAAGTGTACTGAGTGCATGATCTATTATTGAGAGGTAAAGTAGAAGTGGCCTATCAAGTGTTGGTGAGACCAAAATAAGTGGATTTAATAGGTATTATTTGAGTGTGTCAAATCTTTCTTGACATGTGACATTCCATTCAAATTTTATATCTTTTTTAAGTAATTTGGTGAATGATTTAATCTTATCTATGAGTTTTGTCACAATGTGGTATATTTCCTAAATCTTGATTTTGAGGGAGTGAAGTTGTTTTAAATTGGTAGGAGGAAGCATGTCCATTATTACTTTGACTTTCTTGGGAACAACCTTGATATTGCATTGGGATATTATAAATTCTAAGAGTTTACCCAATGAAAACCCAAAGATTCATTTCTTTGGATTAAGTCATACATTATATTTTCTTAGTCTCTCAAAAATCCATCAAAAATCTATTAAATTGTGTTTCCTTTCTTTTGATTTTACAAGTAAATCATAGACATAATCTTCCACTATTTTATGAATTAAATCATGAAATATATGTGTCATTATTTGATGGAATGTTTCGCCTATGTTTTTTAATCCAAAGGGATGATTAAATAAAATAAATTACCCCATAGTATTGTAAAATAAGCATTTTTGGTCTTCTTCAGTGATCTTAATTTAATTTTAATTAGTAAATCCATCCATATAGGAGAGCATTTCATAACCTGATATAGAATCAACTATCATATCTATGTTGGGTAGAGGAAATTCATCATTATGATATGATTTGTTTAGGTCTCTAGAATCACAAAAAAATCATATTTGGATATTAGGATTTATAACATGGATAATATTAGAAACCTATTAAGGATGAGAAATTGGTTGAATGAAACCAACATCTGGGAGCTGTTGGATCTATTCTTTGACTAAAAAAAATTTTGGGGTGCATTTTTTGAATTTTTTGCTTAATTAGATTCACATCAAGATAGAGTGTAATCATATATACTAATATTTAAGGATCAATGTCATATATATTGGAATAACTCTAGGTAAATATTTCAAGAAAATATTTTAAAATCTAATGAATATCTATATCTTCTTCTTTATGTAAGGAAGCAACCAATAGTATGACATGAGGATCAACATTTATTCAATAATTGAATTAGACTATCTCTTCATTAATTAATGTAGATTGATCCATAATTTATGGTTCTTTAGGTATAGTGTTATCTATGTCAGGTAAAATATCATCTAAATCATTTAAACACTCATAAAAGTATGTCTGGGCATTTTTGAAATTAGGAAACTTGTTCTTGTGATGGAAGGGGTATCCTTATATGCCCCTAGAAATTATGAGAGATCATAATCTTATAAAATTCATAAAAGGTAGGTGGATAGGCTGTATCATCGATAAGATCAGGGTAAATAATTAAGTATATAAATAGGGTTTACCATATTGTCTACACATGGAATAGGTAGACAAAAAATGATATGATAAGAATTATGGTGAAAGGACTTGGCATTAGATGTTATATATTTATATCAAAGTCCTTGTCTACCCTATTTATCATATGATTTATTAGGATTAACTAATCCTTGATCATGTTTTCCAAGGCCCTATCTTATGTAACCCATTTTTTGGAAGCATCTTGATGCAAAAGGAGAAGTGAACTTATTATCCTATGTTATGGAAATATATAGGGGATAGAGACATGTGCTCCAAATAGTATATTATAGTGGTGTTGTAGTGAAATCCATGTGATGAATATAATTATGTGAATGCTTTATATGTTGACAATATTTGAATGGTTGTTTATCCATTAGACAGTTATGGATATGACATCTATAGCTAAACTTTAAACATGCATGTAAAGTGGAGGGAACTATGTGCATATCATGAATCCATGGTTTTCCAAGAAAGATATTTAAATTAAGATCATTATGAATAACTTGACATGTTGTAAGTATCATTCTAGGCCCAAATATAAGATTTAGTGTGATTTAACCCAATACTTTTAATACAATATTATCCAAACCTTAGATGTTCATTTCAAAAATATCAAAATTCTTAGCATTTATATTAATAATTCAAAGAAAAGATATATTACAAATGCCCAATCCTTATCCATTATTGACTAAAACCCATTTGACACCTACCTAGTTAATTCATAATGTAATGTAGAGAGGTGATGATGCATGCAAGATTATCACATGTGGTTTTGAGTGTTTAATAAACCCTACTCATTTATAATGTTAGATAATACAATGCATGAGTTTAAAGTTGTGATAATCTTGTTACCTTTGGTGGAATAATGGTAGAACAAGTGAACTATTTCACAAAATTTATAAAGTTTGGATGTTGGGAGTAATCGTGTCCTCATAGTTAATATTTATGAAAATGAACAAGTGGACCTAAGAAATATTATTCAATCAAGAATTCATAATAACCATTCAAATATGAAATTTAGAATAGACAAATGAGAGAGAAGCCATGGTGACAGTTCATATAAACAAATGAGACAAACTTTTTAGAATTCTATGATTGCATTAAATTGCTCCAAAATTAGGACAAGTTTCTTTCTCAAAACTCTCTCCCTTTTTACAATTGGCAATACCCCTTATATATAAAATTGAGGCACGTCATTCAATTATGTAAAATTACAATTATACAACTATCATTTACAACTTTCTAGAGAAAGACACTTACTAAAGTACTAAACTATACATGATGTGATTTTCAAGTTTCACATGCCTTTACAGAAGAATATTCTCTTTTCAAAAAAATATACATGTTCAATTAAAAAATAATATTCTTTAATAACAAATTCAACTTTGAGGCCCCTTTGCTGTTGAAATCCCATATTTCTACTAGAGGATCTTCATTGCCTTTTCATGTTGATCATCAATGAGAATTAAGTTGATAATGGGATCCATGAAGAGTTCATACTCTTGATCTACCATGTTTTTGAGGTCTTTATCAACCCTTTCTAATGATTTTTTTATTCTCCTAGCTTCTACAATCTTCTCCTCTATAGTAAAAATCATGTCCATGATCTTATTGTTATCTACCATAGTCTTTCCTTGTCTTTTACATATTACTTCATATTGACATTTGGATTTGTACCCCTAAGGATATGCCTAAATCTCCTCATCCAAGTGGCATAATGGAGACATTTATCTTTCTATGGGTGACAATGTTAAGAGATGAATCTCTAGAAGGGCTAGTTCCCTTGATGCAATATTTAAAGCTCTTTATTTATCAAATTGTGGATGAAAAGGGATTAGGAAACAACTAATAAAAAAAAAAAATTTGATGAACCAATGTTTAATATCCTCCCACTTGACTGAATATCTACTAATTAAAGACAAAAAAAACCTCTCTCACATAAAACTCATGACTTAGGATGCATTGTCACATCAGTGTTTCATATGTTATATTCAAGAAGGTATTTGATACTTAGGAGGGTAATGGATTAATCCATGAAGGGATACAATCATAAAATACGTATAAGACATATATACACTTAGGAAGGAATACTAACAAAGACCTGTAAAAATAACCTTTCTGCAAATTGGTAGACAGTCAAGAGTAACATGCTAGAAAAGAAGATCTTTCACTAGAAAAGACCAACAAGACTACAATAAATACTCAAAATTACAACATTAGAGTGTAAAAATAACTTTTATATTTATTCAAGAGTATTTCAAGTACAAATTTTGCTATATTTTCCCCATTAACCAATGGAGGCTGCCAAAAAGAAGTAAAAGAGTCCATATTTATAGCTTTTGAGAGAGAGGTAAAGCAATGTAAGTCCAAAGGTAAATTAAACTATTTAAATATTCCAAAAAGAGTTAAAATTTTCATGGAAATAGGCATGATTCAAACCATGCAAATTTAGGAGGTCCAATTGTCCATACATGCCATGAAAATTGTGAAAAGTGGCATAAAACTCTCAATCTTGGCACTAAAAATTACCTTCATAATTTTCATCTATTTGAATGTCCCAACACTAACAAGGGATATATCTTATGATTGGGATGAGAGAGAAGGACTTTAGGCATACAATTATAGGCATTGGTTTCATCTTTACACTTTTGAAAACTCCTTGAATGAAATAATCATTGTCTGCAATCTTAAAACTCCTTATTTTAGTCACCCCTCACACTTGGCCTCAAAAACGTCTTTAGTTTCCCATGAAAACCCATGGTATGGGGTTAATGACACTTTTAAATCTTATATATGCCATTATACGTCTCAAATTCACCTTAAAAGGACATCTAATTGAGGCTTCCACACTTTTCACCCTTGTGTGCACCATGCTAGTTTTGACTATCTAAAAGGAGAGATTTATTTTGGACACTTATAAAATTTTACATAGGATAAAATTACCATAAGTAGTTATAATAGGTCTTTATCTTCCCATAAAACTTGATTTCACCCTCTGAAATATCATAAACCATAAAAAAACACAAAAAATGGTGAGAAAAATCACATTTTGACTTTTTTTCATACATTTACATACATATCCTTGTATGTGTGAGAGAATTTTTGAGTCATATCCATTATATAATAGTTTTACTTACCAAAATATGTCATTAGGATGGCTCTCCAAGCTCATTTTCCTCATCAGGTCATAACTAGGGTTTTATTAGGATTTTAGGTAGTTCTAGGTCTTAAGATTTGTTCATAAAACATGGACATTAAACCTACCTAAAAATTACACAATATTTATTCCAAGGGACCCTAATAAATTCCATCAATCCCTTTTTTTCCCATGCATAGCCTTAGAAAAGATATGAGTATTTGAAAACACCCATCGAGCTTAATTTCCCCTCATTTTGCATGCTTAGACTATATCAAGGCTATAAATTATTATCCTATGGATTTATATTCACTATAAGAGATAAAAAAAAATGTATATTTACATATTATAATAATTTTTCAATCAAACACATATCATTCTAAGGGTTACAAATGAATATATACCTCAACATGGTTCTAGGTGTCTTGGAAGATTAGTGGGTTTAGCATATCCTATACAAGTTTGAACCAATTGGGACGATCTAACATGATTAATATTGTATATTATGTATTATAAAAAAAATAGTGCTTAAAAATACATAAAACCACCTCTACAACATTACTTTCATCACTTTTCCTCTCTTTTGGCAACTTGGCTTAGTGGAACCATGCCAAATTAGACTGTATGCATGCACAATCAAGTCACTTGAGTAATTAGAGCTTGTGTGAGTATTATTAATCATTATTAAACCTTAAATAAAAATCAAAAAATGTTTATTTAAGATACCAAGGTCTCATATTAGGTCATTCACTCATTTTTCCACCTTTTCCTTGGTAGACCAAAGTTTTGATTTTCATGAGTTTCTGATCTCTGAGACAAAATAGAGAGATGTATACCTATTAATTATGGAAAAATGAGAATTTTTAGAATTTTATAAGATCATAATTAGTATTTTTACTAAATTTTATGGTCATAATCCCTCATTTAGGCACCTAACCAACTTAATCTATCCAAAAAAGGGGCTAAAAAAACTTATTTTCCTACACTTTTGCCTAAATCTTCTTACAGATGATCCTTCCAAGCTCATGGTATGATGCTATTATATTTATAAATTATCTCCACATTTAATTTTTTCTCATGGATATTTTAATACCATAAAAAACCTTTTCCTTTATTTTATTCCTTATGCTTACCCTTTGAACCAAGGGTTTCCTAGCTTGCTTGTACGTATTGTAGTCCATTTGAAAAGTGAGAAAGATATTTGGGAATATTGGGAGGGTTTTTATAATCATATGAAATATATATAGTTATTATTAATCTTATTTAAGTCACTCACACCTTCCTTTCCTCTCCTAGAGGGTTCATGTTTCATTTTTCTCCTCTAAATCTGAACTCTACCTTAACTATAATAGTCTTACTTATAGGTGTTTGTCACCTATTATAAGTAATCTCAAGAGGCTTCTTAGACCTATTACAACTTTCCACTACCTTTATAATATCTAATTAACCATTTATCCCTTTATATAACTCAAGTAAACCATAATCCATGTCAATACTTTAGTTTATTTCAAATCTCACCAAAATGACCTATAGGTGAGATTTTAGGCATGAGAGGAGGGGTATGAACTTGGTTATCAAGGGTATATATTGTCTATATGAGTATTAGGTCATTTTATACTTCATTATCTCAAATCAAACATGTTAATTTCTAACTTCAAGGTCCTCTTAACCCTATAGACTGAGTATGCTTTATTTGTAAGGGTCTGCTATAGGTGGACTAAGACACTCTTTCTTGTAGGTGTATATATATATATATATATATATATATATATATATATATATATATATATATATATATATATATATATATATATATATATATATTGATCATGATGTTTTGAATCCCTTTATGAATCATGTGAACAACCTAATTACATTTCATACTAATGACTCAGCCTTAAAGGTCTTGAAAACCCAAATAGGCCTCAATGGAGCTCACTATTTACATACCCTATTTACTAAGACAACACCTCATCTCTTAACCTTGTTGCAGGTATTATGTGGCTCCAACTGAGCTTGGTTGATGTGAAGAAGTTTTTATTGGATCCTCCTAAGGTTCCATATATCATATTTGAAATTATAATCTCCTTTAAAATTATGGAAACATCACTCTAGAACCAAAATTAAGACCACCATCTTATACCCTACTATAGGTATTCATTTCTATAGTATACAAATAGGGTGTGAGCTTGGGAAGCCAAAAAACAAAGTTTTATCTTATCCATAGTGATCCTTTAGACCATGGATCAAATTTAATATCTTGAACCATCTTATTCATGGGAATTTCTCTTGCTTACTTCTTTAGGGTGTCAAAATTACTTTTTTCTCTTTAGGCCTATAGACATTATTGAGCCATTTAAGTACATTTTAGAGCATGTTTGAGGCTTTGAAAAAACATCTTTCCCTTGTCATTTCCTCTTCAAAAATTTTAGGGTCCTAGTACATACTTGAGAATACTAAATTTATAAATATGGATATCTAAGACACCTTGTGAACATGTTTATAAAGGTCTATAAAAACCTTTTGGGCCTCTATTTCACCATTTTAGAGCAAACCTCCCTAAACACAGTTCTCTTGATGTTCACACATGCTTCCATACTCTTTTGTTTAATTATAACTAGGATTGGTTTATCAAAACCTTACTATTCATTCCATAACCTTAAATGGGTGCCAATAAACTTCATTCACTTCATCTAAGCATTCAAGCACTCTACCTAGCCACCTGTAGGTGGGTATTTGACACACCACAGTGAGGTATAAGTGTACACCATGAAAATAAGAATGCATATGAACTTGTATGTTCTCATCTAATAGCATAGTTGTATCTCTTATATTATCAAGGAGATGTAACATATGTAAACACTTTAAAACCTTAGCATGATGTCAATAATGACTATTATAGATGCAAATTTTGATTTACAAGGTAGTGGGAGTGAAATTGAGCACTGATATGCTTGTTTAAAGGCTTATTACATCTCAAATTCACTTTTTAGCCCTCAAAAGGATACCCTCCATCAATAACACTTGAAAATAACTTTAAAACAACCTCCTCTATATGGAATCATCTATATGTTCATTGAAATCAATAAACAATGGCATTTCATCACTGAGATAGCTTGGGACATGGGCACATGGTCAAGTTTATGCCTCTTTTAACATGAAAATGGAACCTCACTCAACCTCCAATGTATTTAAAAGCCAAAATACCTCCATTTCCACTTCATATATAGGGTGAATAAGCTTGTGCATGAAATTCAAACTAAAACTAAGCATGAAACTAGAAAAAGGAAAAAAAATAAGCTTGTAAGCTACCCAATGAATGCCATGGTAAGATCAAATCATGGAGGGAAGTGGTGATATGACTCAGGGACTTATGGGACACTCTTTCCCAATTGAAATGTCACCTAAAATAAAGATACACTTAGTAAATCAAAACACTTTAACTGAAACTATACATAGTGACACCTCCTTACATGATAGACCAAATTTGCTCATAAAAACCTCATGAATCATGAAAAAAATAATGGATACTATCTATTAAGGAATAAGATATCTAGTAGAGACAACACCAGAAATTGGTTCATATGGATTTGGTAGAAAAGGGAAAAAACCTATAGGGTACACCAAACAACTATCAAATCTACACAATCAACTTGTTAAATTTTTTTTATAAATCAATATTTACCAAACATAAAAATACATATATGAAAATTAATTTCTCTTAGTTTAATATCATTATTTAAAACCATTTTGTCTGAAATTATGTGTGTTTCCCATACTAAGCAAAAACTTGAAGGCTAGTTCAGTTTATCCAAAAAATTAAAAAAGTACAGAATGGTTTTGGCCTCAAAATGGAACTTACATAGAAAACCAAGATTATATATGACTTTTAAAAGGTTTTAGGGACATACCAAAAGCTTCACCATGTGTCACACTTCACAAGAATCCATACAAGTTCCATTTTCCCTCTTTTTAAGTTGATTTCTACAATTTTAGTTAGGGAGCTTATAGGGATGTGATTTAACTAACATTTCAGACATATAAAATTACTTTTTGAACATTTTACATTAAAGTGAGACACCTAGGTACCTTGGCAAACATGCCAAATGCATTAATGACTCTTTAAATGACATAAAATGACCCCTAATGGACTAATTGGCTAATGTGACTAAGACTAAAGATAATGTGACATCAAATGGCATAATATAGTAAGTTAAAATTCCTATGACAATAGATTAGGAACCTTTCAAATTTTTAAAATAAAAAATTTCTCCTAGGGTTGCCCAAATCTGACCAAGAGCTAAATTTGGTCAACAAAACGGTGACTCATAAGGGTAGTATCCCTGCTATTTTAAGGGCTAGTAGCCTTATCCTACCAAGGTCCAATGGATTCAATGTATTATTATATAAAATATTAAATAATTTTCCAAATCAAAAACAAAACAAACATAGCACACCAAAAAAGCAAGACCAAGCAAAACACAAAACAAGGCAAGACACAAGATAAAACTCACACTTGTACATAAGCACTTAGAGAATGCAAAGAAAAGAAAGAAACTATATACAAGGGGATAGGATACTATTAGTAATAATGTTTTATATATATCCCATTGACTAGGATATGAAGCTTCTCTCCATCAAACCTAAAGAGTTGGAAAGCATTGTGTTGCTTGCATTATGTGATCACATATGGGCCACTCCACAAAGTATCAAACTATGTGTGTCTTCTAGGTTTATCCCCATACTCACCCCATTTTAGGATAATCTCTCCCTCCTTAAAGCTTATTGGCATGCATTTATTGTTAAAGTATCTCTTTGTTTATTCTTAGTGAGTTCACATAGTTTACATAACCTGATCTCTTATCTCCTCAAGCTCCATCAACTCACATAACCTGAATTCCATGCTTTCATTCTCCATCAATTACAGCTAATACGTAGGATACAAGGATGGTAACTCAAGTGAAATAGGCAATATATATTCTCTCCCATAAACAAGTGTGTATGGTGAATTCCCAATTTCTCTCTTTAGGGTAATCCTATCAGCCCAAAGGCCGATCTTCAACTTGGAATGCCAAGTACTTTGATTCTCCTCCATTGTCCTCTTTATGATCCTAATAAGAATCTTTTTTGTAGACTCATCTAGTCCATTTCCTTGGGGATAATAGTTGGAAGAGGTGCTAAGATAGATGCTAAGATTCAAATCCCACTCACTTGTCCTTGCTCCAATAAAAGCTAATGCATTATCTAAAATTATTATTGAAGGAGCCCCAAACCTTGTTAATATACCTTCATAGAATTATAGAACTAAGTTTTCATTTTCCTCCTTGAGAGATAGATCCTCCACCCATTTTATAAATTAGTCTATAGTAGTCAACACCCACTTGTGACCAACACTATAAGGTAGACTAATTAGTCATATGAAATCTAAAGCCCATTATATGAAGGGTTTCCCAACTTGGATTGGATGAAGAGGTAAGGAAAAAAATTGTTTTCCATAAAAAATATCACAATTTTGAAATTTTATTACCCAATCATGAGTGTGCTTCAAAAAGATAGGCCAAAAGTATCTAGCACTCATAATCCTAATAGTTGTGGTTCTTGGAGCAAAGTGACCACTAGCTAGTCCATCATGAAACTCAAATAGTACTTTGTCAATCTAATTTGAGTCAATACACCTCAATAAAACACTTGAAAATTATTTCCTAAATAGCCCTCCATCAAAAAGTACATAAAGAATGGATTGTAATCTAAATTACTTTCTTCTATCTCTATCAAGACTTTGTG
Source organism: Torreya grandis (assembly GCA_037957365.1). Classification (NCBI taxonomy): domain Eukaryota; kingdom Viridiplantae; phylum Streptophyta; class Pinopsida; order Cupressales; family Taxaceae; genus Torreya; species Torreya grandis. Next base: position 2,215,548 of record JARHVA010001631.1, on the reverse strand, counting down.
GACACTCACTGATTTGAAGGAAATGAATCATATCTTGTGTCTAACTCCTTATGGATGAAGATGTAGATATCATAGGGTCATCATGAAGTTACAAAAAAACCTCCTTTTTCTCTTTAAAATCTAAATCAAGATGCTCACATAACCCTTTTCCCTTCACTAGCTTGGTTGTCTTGATTTCCACATCGTATTCCATAACTTTTGTGATCCAACCTGCCCTGTTCTCATTCAAATATATACTCAAGATAAAGTATTTCACACTAGGATGAGGTACAAATATGTGAATCTTGTTATTTTATAACATGTGCCTAAATTTCTTTAGGCTCCTAATAACTGAAAACAATTATTTCTCAACATAAGTGTATCTTACCTCATAGCCTTCTAAACCTTAACTAATGAAGGTAATAGGCTATTTTAAATTTTCATCATTTGCTTGAGTAAACATGGAAGATATTAAATCTTCATTACCAAAAGTATACAAATTGAAATCTTTGGATAAATTAGGAATTACAAGAGTAGGAGCTTGGGCAATGGCTTATTTGATCTCTTCAAAACTTCCCTTCCTTCTTTTAGTCCAAGTGAACAATTCATCCTTCCTTATAATCAAGGTTAGAGGCTTGAACAAGCTAAAAAAATTATTAATTAGTCTCCTTATGAAATTTATTTTTCTAAATAAACTTTTAAAACCTTTTTTGTGTTTGGGTAAAGACAATGCCAAGATGGCACTCACCCTTTCAGGATCCATGGATAAACTCTTCTTGGAAATATTGTATCCTAAGAGTTTGCCTTCATGGAAAAAAAAACACATTTATTTTTACTTAGAGATATCACAAACTCTCTACACCTTTCCAAAATCTTCCTTAGGTGATTCAAGTGATCACTTACATCCTTGGATAAAATTATTACACCATCAAGATACACCAACACAATGTCATTGATTACTCCTTGAAAATCCATATCCATTACAAGTTGAAATATAGATCCAATATTAGAAAATCCAAAATTCATTTTAATATAAGCATATGTACCCCATTTATTAGTAAAGGTTTTCTTATATTGGTCACTTTCCTTCACCAAAATTTGATTATACCTAGAATACCCATCTAGGAGAGAAAACCTCTCACTACCTACCACAACTTTTAGAATTTGTTCCATAGAAGGAATGGGATAATTATCTCTCAAAGATACTCTATTAAATTCCCTAAAATCCACACATAACATTATATCCCCATTCTTCTTCCTAATAGGGACTAAGTTGGCCAACCAAGATGAATGATTGATAGGGAATTTGATTCTAGAGTCAATTAACTTAGTGAGCTCTTTCTACATGAGGGTTTTAATATTATGATTGATTGTACTTTGTATTTTATTAATAGGCTTGGAATTTTTATCTAAATATATGGTGTGTTAAGACTATCTTATATCAAAACCCTTCAAATCACTATACTCCCATGCAAAGACATCACTAAATTCCTTACATAACTCAATGAAAGCATGTTTCTCTTGACTAGTGCATACTTTTCCAATTACAAACAAATTATCCTTAAATAATTATACCTTCTCATAGTTCTCTTTCTTGGCATACATTCTTACCTTTTCTTTCTTTATCTAGTCATCCTCATTGAATATGATTTAAGAGTAACTAGACCCTTAAGAAGCTTGTTGGACTTCAATTGGACAATCTGCCCTCCATATTATTGCTATAGCTTAGAATGGTTCTTGGGAGAAAACTTATCCTCATATTATATAGAAATATCTCTATTATAGTCACTATCAAACACTTTCCAATTAGTGAAATTATCTGGTATGGAGGGCTTTACAATCACCTTTAGATGAGGTTGGTTCTTATACTCTTTTATACCTTTTGAAACATCAAATTGAGTTCCAATAGATTCCAACATAATAGCATGATTGTTTTTCTCTCTTGGAATATATGTGATGTTGAAATCTTGAAAATATTTCACAAGATAACATACTCTATGCTTATAGGACCTAAGGAAAGAGTTTTTGTCAAATTCTACCCTCTAACCTGGTTCACAACAAGTTCACTATCTCCATACACAATCCTTAATCCCTATTTTCCTATCCCATTAAAGGCCATGAATAAGGGCCTCATATTATTCCACATTAAAATTAATTGATAATTGAAATATAAAATTTTAATAGTACCTTTCTTTAGAAGGTGAAACCAACATTTCTCCACCACCTGCCCCAATTTTGCTTCTTGACCCATCAAAAAAAAGTTTCCATAAACTATTAACATTCTCACTTGGATTCACTATTTTTAGTATGAAATATTCCTTCTCATGCATATAATATACCTAAATACCAAATTTATCTTTGAAATTTTAAATATCATGCTCATAATGCTCATCTCCCCATTCATCTAGGAATAAATTAAAAACTCCTATGGAAGATGATGGAGATTGGTCAATGTGGAGTTCCTCTTCATCAATGATAGCATAGTTAAAATTTACCACTTTAGGTGTGTAGGGTTCCAAATGACTTTTATAAATATTTTTTAATTCAATATTCACCTTAGTGATATACTTTATCCTAAACATTACGTAAAACTAATTGGCTACCAAGTATCCACATATCTTGGTTGTAAACTCTCTTGACATGCAAAGGGCATAGTATGGAGGTAAATATACCATAACCACATCATAAGGAATGGAAATGGTAGGAAAATAATGAAGGATCAAATTCAAATATTTAACTACCCCAAAAGTCTTTGTTGGTGATCCATCTATTTATAAGACTCCCTTAGTCATTGGATCATACTTGAGGCTTAGTTTATCTACTATACACTTGAGCATAACTAAAGCACTATCCCCACTATCTATGATGAAACTATGAACCAATAAATCACCAATTATTATATATAGGTATAAAGGAGGAGTTTTTTCATTCTTTTTCACTTGACCATTTATAGGTTAAGTCCCATTAACTAGGACAACATTTTCATTCCTAGATGAGCCAACTTACCAAATCCTTGCAGTTATTTTTGGAGCATATATTTTTTCCATAGTATTTTCAAATAATCCAAAAATGATATTTTCATATGTAGATTCTTCATCTGATACAAAAAATTAATGGAAGGATTATTAACCTTTTGGGACTCCTTAGGAGCATTATCTCCTTATGGTGTAGCTTGAGAAGAAGGGTGAATAGAAGTTTTCTTCACATTTTGAAAATTTTGACATTCTTGCACTCTAGGAGATGAATTTGACACAATTACCATTGGAGATGAAGTGGGGACCAAAATAGGTCCTTGATTTTTTCCTTATTGCTCCTCAACAACCCTTTTCTTAGACCTAGTGTTAGAGGAAACACTAGTATTCATATTACTTGGATTCCCCAAGTGATTAATAGAAAAAAGGTTTCCCTCAAAATGATTTATGAGGGTATAATAATATTTTGGTTGACCATTATCCACTCCAATTTTCATTGGTCCTTCAAAACTTGAAACTTGGAAAGATTGATTACCTTGCATTGTCATGGCTTGATTATGCATTTTATTTGCATAAGCAACTTATTATTGATTTTTATCAAAAGATGGAAAGCATGGATTTTTATTAACAAAGTTATTTTTAGTGGGAAAAAGAGATTTATAATATGATGGATAATTAGGATTATATCTTTTATAAGGCCTAGCTTGGGTGATTTGACCTTATCCTTGAGCATTACCTTGAAAAAAAGGTTTATCAATTTGTCCAAATTGATTATAGGATTGGTATGACCTATAAATTTTTGATTATTTCCTTTTGATGGAAAAAAATTCATTAGTGACACTTTATAATAATATTTTGACTTCATGGATCTCATTGAAAGGAACAATGGCAATTTTCTCATTACTAGACAAAGGAGCAAAGGTAGGTCATGTAACTTGACTAGGAGGCAACAAATCAGGGAACAATGGCATTAGAGGTCTAGGATAAATATTTCATGCTTGAAAAATATAATTCTCAACATTTATGTCTATCTAATAGGAAGTGGGGAGTGTATTTCCACCCATGTATTGGATCATCATAGCTACATCACTATTTAATGCTTTTATATAGTGTACAAATGCATAGTTTGGAGTAGGCCTCACAAGAACTAGAATTATATCCCATGTTTTTAAAAACCTAGTGTTAAAATATTACATAAAATCATGTGATGCTCTCCTGATATTGGTCAATTTCTCATCTAGAGATAAATAGTCACTCTTCTCTCCAAACTTCTTAGTCAATATATCTCCTACTTCATCCTATGAACCAATAGAATTTTTAGGTAGAGTCCCATACCAATCCAAGACTTTTCCATTGAAAGACAATGCCAAAAACCTAATATCCAAATTTTATTGAATGATATTATGGATATTTTAGAGGTTTTCTATGTTTTTAATATGTTTAATGGTAGTAATAGGACCTTCTCCACTAAAAGATGGAACAATCTTAAGGTTTGTGCCTAGAATTTGGTCATATTAGGCAAGATTCAAAGGAGATGATATAGTAAATGATAAAAAAGTTTGATTTATAGACATATTAGAATGTTAAATTTGTGTATTAGGGATTTAATTAAACAATAAATTAAACTTCTTAAACACCAACTCTCTTGAATAAGGATGGGTATTCACAAATGTAAACCTTTTCGCAGAATATGGAGGTAATTACACAAACTCAAAAGGTATACCTTTAGTAGAAAACCTAGTGGTCACCTTTGGCATGGAAATTAGGAATTGATCATCAACCAAATTATTTAAATCTTGAATGGAGTCACTAGGTACTGAATGTAAATTCTCTTGTAGTTACAACTATGCCAAGATTGACACCAATCTTAGATAATATTATAGGACTTAGAGTCCTACCAAGTGTGCCAAAAAATATTGACATTTGCATTTACACACATGATTAAATTCCTATCTCTCCTCATCCAAGAGGCATAATGGAGACATCCCTCTTTATATGGGTGACAATGTTGAGAGATGAATCTCTAGAATGGCTAGTTCTCTTGATGCACTCTTTGAAGATCATCTTTACCTATACACTTGTGGATGAAAATGGATTAGGAAAAAAAATAAGAAAATGAAAAAAGGTGATGCACCAATGTTTAATATCCTCCCACTTGACTAAATATCTACTACTTGAAGATAAACAAAGCCTCTCTCACACAAAACATGTAACATAGGATGCATTGTCACATCAATATTTCATATGTTAGATTTAAGAAGGTATTTGATACTTAGGAGGGTAATTGATGATTATATTAAGTGATAAATTAATAAACCACTTATAATACACATATAAACTTAGGAATGAATACAAATAAAGACATAAAAATACCCTTTTTATAAATTGGTAGACAATCAAGAGTAATATACAAGAAAAGAAGATCTTTCACTAAACAAGACCAACAAGATTATAATAAATAATCAATAGTAAAAAATGTGAGTGTAAAAATAAATTTTATATTTATTTAATAGTCTTTCAAGTATAAATTTGTCCATAGTTTTCCCATTAATGAATGGAGGTTGCCAAAAAGAAGTGAAAGAGTCCATATTTATAGCATTTGAGTGAGAGGCAAAGAAAATTAAGTCCAAAGGTCACTTGGACATGTTTTAATCTTAAAAAAATATTTAAAATTTAAATTAAAATATTCATGAGTCTAACCATGCAAATTTATGAAGTCCAATTTTCCATACATTCCATGAAAATTTTGAAAAGTGGCATAAAACTCTTAATCCTGGCACAAAAAATTACTTTCATAATTTCCATCTATTTGAACATCCCACCATTAATTATGAATAGATATGATGATTTATATGAGATGGAAGGCTTTAATTCATTAAATTCCATGGATTGGTTTTATCCCTACACTTTTGGAAACTCCTTGTATGAAGCAATCATTATCTAGTCTTAAAACTCCTTATTTCAGTCACCCCTCACACTTGGACTCAAAAAAGTATTTAGTTTACCATGAAAATACATGAAATTTGGTTAATTACACCTATAAATCTTATCCATGGCTTTAATAAATCTCAAATTCACCTTAAAAATGCATCTAATTGAGGCTTCTACACTTTTCACCCTTGTGTGCACCATGCCAATTTTGACTAGCTAAAAGGAGAGCTTTAGTTTGGAAAAATAGAAAATTTTAAATAGTATAAAATTACCATATGGAGTTATAATAGCTCTTTATATTCCCATAAAATTTGATTTCACCCTTTAAAACATCATAAACCCTACAAAACATAAAAATTAGTGAGAAAAAACACATTTTACCTATTGTCTGTATAGTTCCATATAACTCCTTGCATGTTTGAGAGATCTAGTGAGTCCTCTCCATTATCAAATAGGTTTACTTACCAGAATATTCCATTATGGTGGTTCTCCAAGCTAATTTTATTCACTAGGTCATAGCTAGGGGTTTAGTAGGGTTTTAGGCAGTTTTGGGTCTTAAGCTTTACTCATAGAACTTGAAAATTAAACCTACCTAAAAATTCCATAGTATTTATTCCAAGTTACCATAATAACTTCAATAAATCCCTCTATTTCCCATGCATATCCTTAGAAAAGATATGAGTATTTGAATACAACCATCAAGCTTATTTTCCTCTCATTTTGCATGTTAGGAATGTGTCAGGTCTATAAATTTTTCTCTTGTAGGTTTATCTAAACTTAAATATCTAAAAAATGTATATTTATATCTTATAATCATGTTTTAATAAGCCAAATATCATTCCAAGGTTTATAATTGAAGATAGACCTCAACATGGTTCTAGGTCTCTTAGAAGCCTAGTGGGTTTAGCATATCCTTTACAAGTTTAAACAAAATGGGATAATATAAAATGATTAATATGGTGTATTTTTTATTATAAAACTCAATTAATGATTAAAAATCCATAAAAAAAACCTCTCAAACATTCCTTTCATCACTTTTCCTCTCTTTTGCCAACTTGGCCTAGTGGAACCATGCCAAATTGGCCTATATGCATGCACAATCAGTTCACTCTGAGTTATTGGATATTTTTTGAGTGTTAATAATCATTATTTAACCTTTAATAAACATAAAAAAAAAATTATTAAAGATACCAAGGCCTCATATTATGTCATTCACTCATTTTTACATCTTTTCCTTGGTAGACCAAAGTTCTAATTTTTATGAGTAGCTGATATTTGAGACAAAATAGAGAGACATATCCCTATTATTTATGGAAAAAATATAGTTTTTTGAGTTTAATAATGTCATAATTATTATATATACCAAATTTAAGGGTCATACTCCCTCATTTAGACACCTAACCAACTGAATCTATCTAAAAAAGGGGCTAAAAATCCTAGTTTTCCTACACTTTTGCCCAAATCTACTTATAGATGATCATTCCAGGCTCATGATATACTTATATTATATTTATAAATTCTATCCACCTTGAATTTTTTCTCATGGATCTTTTTATACCATCCAAAACCTTTTCCTTTATTGGATTCCTTATGCTTACCCTTTGAACCAAGGGTTTCCTAGCTTACTTGTACAGACTGTAGTCCATTGGCCAAGTGAGAAAGATATTTGGGCATATAGGGAGGTTATTTAGAATAATATGAAATATATTTTGTTATGATTAATCCTATTTAATTCATTCACACCTTATTTTACACTCCTACATGGTTGATTTTTCATTTTACTCTAGGCAAATCTGAACTCTGCCTTGACTGTAATAGTCCTACCTGTATGTGTTTATCACCCTTGGAAGTCCTCTCAAGATGATTCTTAGACATATTATACCTATCCCATATATTTATACTATATAATTAACCATGTATCCCTTTATATAAATCAAGGAAATAAAAATCCATGTCAATACTATAGTTTATATCAAATCCAACCTAAATGACCTATAGGTGAGCTTTTAGGCATGAGAGGAGGGGTATGAACTTGGTTATCAGGGGTATATATGATATTTATGAGATATAGGTAATTTTATAATTCATGATCTCAAATAAAACATTTTAATTTCTAAATTTAAGGTCCTCTTGACCTTATAGACACAATATGATTTCTTTGTAAGGGTCTGTTGTAGGTGGACTGAGACACTCTTTCTTATAGGTGCATATATATAAATAGCTTGATCATGATGTTTTGAAGGAATTTATGAATCATGGGAACAACCTAATTTAATTTCATACTAGTGAATCAGCCTTGAAGGTCTTGAAACACCAAATAGGCCTCAAGGGAGCTCACTATTTACATACCCTATTTACTGAGACAAAACCTACTTTCTCAACCCTATTATAGGTATTATGTGGCTCCATTGAGATTGGTTGATGTGAAGGAATTTTTATTGGATCCTCCTAAGCTTACATACCACATATTTTAAATGTTAATATACTTTTAAAGTCTTGAAACATCACTCTAGCACCAAAATTAAGACCACCGTCTTATACCTTGTTGTAGTTATTCATTTCTATAATGTACAGATACGGTGTGAGCTTGGGAAGCCAAAACACAAAGTGTTATCTTATCCATAGTGATCCTTTATAACATGGATGTGATTTAATCCCTATAACCATCTTAGTCATTGGATTTTGTCTTTATTTATTCTTTAGGGTGTCAAAAGTCATTTTTTCTCCTCAGGCCTATAGACATTATTCAACCATTTTAGTACATTTTAAAGCATGTTTGAGGCTTTGAAAAAACCTCTTTCCCATGTCCTTTCCTCCTCAAATTTGGTAGGTTCATATTAAATAGTATGTTATATCAAAATTATCAATATGGATATCTAAAAAACCTTATGAGCATGTTTTTGAAGGTCTATAAAAACCTTTTAGGCCTTTGTTTCACCATTTTAGAGCAAACCTCCCTAAACATAGTTTTCTTGGTTTTTGCACATGCTTCCATACTCCTTTTTTTAATTATCACTTTAATTGGTTTATAAAAACTTGAATATTGATTCCATAACCTTAAATGGGTGTCAATAACCTTTATTCACTTCATTTAAGCATTGAAGCACTCTACCCAACCACATATAGGTGGGTATTTGACACACCATAGTGAGGTATAAGTTTACACCATAAAAATAAACATGAATATGAACTTGTATGTTATTTTATAGCACCATATTTTCATATATTATATTATCAAGGAGTTGGAACATATGTAAACCATTTCACACCTTAGCATGATGTCAACAATGGCTGTTGCAGATGCAAAGTCTAAGTTGCAATGTAGTGGGAATGAAATTGAGCACTGATATACTTGTTTAATGGATTCCTACACCTCAAATGAAGTTATCCATCAAAATTATATCATCCATCAATAAAATTTAAACACAACTTAAAAACAACATCCTCTATGTGGAAGTCACCTATATGTTCATGGAAATCAATAAACAATGACATTTCATGACTAAGATAGCTTGGGACATGAGCACATGGTCAAGTATATGCCTCTTTTAAAGTTAAAAGGTAACTTAAATCAACCTCAAAATTATTTAAAATCCAAAACACCTCCATTTACACTTCATATATAGGGTAAGAGATTTTGCATGAAATTCAAATTGAAACTAAGCATGACACTAGCAAAAAGAAGAAAACAAGTTTGGAAAATACCCAAGGAAAGCCATGGTGAGATAAAATCATGGAGGGAAGTGGTGATATGACTTATGTACTTATGGGACACTCTTTCCTAGTTTAAAAGTCACTTATAGGAAAGATACACTCAAAAAATTAGAACACTTGAACTGAAAATATACATGGTGACAACTCCTTGCATGATAGACAAAATTTTTTCAGCCAAACCTCATGAATAATGCAAGAAATAATTGATAATATCTAATAAGGAATCAAATATTATATTTAACCAACACCAATAATTGGTTCATATGGATTTGGTAGAAAAGGAAAAAAACCTATAGGGTTCACCAAATAGCTATCAAATCTGCAAAGTCAACTTGTTAGTGATTGTTCATAAATAAAAAGTGACCAAACATAAAAATAATTATATTAAAATTAATTTATCCTAGATTAATATCATCCCCCATAAGTATTTTGTCTAAAACTACTTGTGCTTCTCGTACTGAGCAAAAACTTGAAGGCTAGTTCAATCTATCCAAAAATTAAACGAAGTGTAGAATGGTTTTAGCCTAAAAATGGAACCTCTAGAGGAAAAAAAGAGTATATATTATTTTTATAAGGTTTTTTTGGCCTTACAGAAACTTTACCACATGGAACACTTCCCAGTAATCCATACAAGTTCTATTTTTCCTCTTTTTGAGCTGATTTCTATAATTTCAGTTAGGGAGCCCACAAAGATCTGATATAACTAACATGTCAGACATCTAAAATAAATTATTGTATTTTTTACATGAAATTTATACACATATTCACCTTGGTAAATGTGCCAAATTCATTAATGAATCTTAAAATGACATAAAATGGACCAATTAGATAATGTGACTAAGACTAAAGCTAATGTGACCTCAAATGGAATCATATAACAAGTGAAAATTCATATGAAAATAAATTAGGACCTATTAAAATGTTTAAAATCAAAATAAATTCCTAGGGGTGCCCAAATTTGACTAAAAGTTAATTTTGGTTAATAAAATGGTGACTCATAGGGGTAGTATGCTTGTTATACTAAGGGTTGGTAGCCTTATCCTTCCAAGGGCCAATGGAGTCAATGGATTATTGGAGAAAATATTAAATAATTTGACAAAAAAAACACAAAACAAGCAAAACACATGAACAAAGTAAAACCAAGCAAAACACAAAACAAGGTAAGATACAAGACAAAACTCACACTTGTTCATAAGTACTTAGTGAACACAAAGAGAAAAAAGAAAATATGTACAAGGGGAGAGGATAATCTTAATAAAAATGCTTGAAATATATCCCATTGACTAGGATATGAATATCCTCTACATCCAACCTTTAGAGTTGGAAAGCATTTTGTTGCTTGCATTGTGTGATCACATATGGGCCACTCTACAAAGCATCAAAATTTATGTGTCTTCTAGGTTTAGCCCCATATTCATCCCATTTTAGGACAATGTCTCCATCCTTGAAGCTTCTTGACATGTATTTCTTTTTAAAGTATCTCTTTGTTTTTTCTTGGTGAGTTCTCATAGTTTGCATAGCTTGATCTCTTATCTCCTCAACCTCCATCAACTCACATAACCTAAATTTCATGATTTCATTATCCATCAATTATGGTTGATAGGTAAATTCCAAGGCTGGTAAATCAAGTTAAATAGGTAATCTATATTCTCTCCCATAAACAAGTGTGTATGGTGAATTCCTAATTGCTCTCTTTGGGGTAATCTTATCAGCCTAAAGGTTCTCTACAACTTGAAATGCCAAGTCCTTCAATTTTCCTCCATTATCCTCTTTGTGATCCTAATTAGATTATTTTTTTTATACTCAACTAGTCCATTCCCTTTGTAATAATAGTTGGAGGAGGTGCTAAGATATATGCCAAGATTCAAAACCCATTTACTTGTCTTTGTTCCAATAAAAGCCAATGCATTATCTAAAATTATTATTGAAGGAGCCCCAAACCTTGTAACTATACCTTCATATAAGTCTAGAACCAAGTTTTCATTTTCCTCCTTGAGAGATATAGCCTCCACCCATCTTGTAAACTAATTTTTAGAAGTCAACACCCACTTGTGACTAGCACTAGAAGGTGGATTAATAAGGCGTCGAAAATCCAAACTGCATTGCATGAAGGGTTTCTCAACATGGATTGGATGAAGAGGCAAGGAAGTAAGATTTTTTTTTCCTTTAAAAATAGAACACTTTTGACATTTTCTTACCCAAGCATAAGTTTCCTTGAATAAGCTAGGCCAAAAGTATCTAACCCTCATAATACTAGTAGTTATGGTTCTTAGAGCAAAGTGACCATCAGTTGGTCCATCATGAAACTCAAATAGTAATTTGTCAATTTTATTTGATTCAATACACCTCAATAACACAATTGAAAATTCCATTAATATCACTCCATCAATAAGTACATAATGAATGGATTTCAATCTAAAGTACCTTATTATAGGTCTATCAAGACCTTGTGGACACATAATGGTTTAAAGGAAATGAATCATATCTTGTGTCCAAATCCTTATGGGTGAAGATGTATTTGTCATATGGTCATAATTAAATACCAAAACAACCTCATTTTTCTCTTTCAAATCTAAAGCAAGATGCTCACATAACCCTATTCCCTTCACTAGCTTGGTTTTCTTGATTTCCGCATCATATTCCATCACTTTTATGATCCAACATGTCCTCTTCTCATTAAAATCCCTTCTCAAGAGAAAGTATTTGACATTATGATGAGGTAAAAATATGTTAATCTTGTTATTTGATAACATGTGACAACATTTCTTTAGGATACTAATAACTGAAAGCACTTGTTTCTCAACATAAATGTTTCTTACCTCATAGCCTTCTAAACCTTGAATAAATAAGGAAATAAGATGTTCTAAATTTTCATAATTTTCCTATGTAAGCATGGTAGATATTACCTATTCATTCCCAAAAGTATACAAATTGAAATCTTTGGGTAAATTAGGACTTGTAAGAGTACGAGCCTAGGAAATAGCTTGTTTGATCTCTTCAAAACTTTCCTTCCTCCTTATCCAAGTGAACACTTCATCCTTCCTTAGCATGGAGGTTAGAGGCATGACCAAGTTATAAAAATTAGGAATGAATCTCCTTATGAAATTTATTTTTCCAAAGAAACTTTGTAAACCTTTTTTTCATTTGGGAAAAGATAATGCCAAGATGGCACTCACCCTTTCAAGATCAATTGATAATCCCTTATTGAAAATAATGTGTCCTAAGAGTTTAAATTCATGGAGAACAAACACACATTTCTTTATATTTAGAGAGATCCCAAACTCTCTCCTTTCAAAAATTTGCCTTAGGTGATTCAAGTGATCACTTGCATCCTTGGATAAAATTGTTACATCATCAAGATACACCAACATAATGTCATTGATTAGTCATTAAAAATCCATATGTATTACACACTGAAATTTAGCTCCAACATTAGACAATCTAAAATTAATTTTCCTATAAGTATATGTACCACATTTAGTAGTAAATGCTATCTTATATTGGTCACTTTCCTTCACCAAAATCTGATTGTACCCAGAATACCCATCTAGGAGAGAAAACTTCTCACTACATGCCACAACTTGTATAATTTGTTCCCTAGAAATAAGGGGATAATGATCTCTCAAAGAGACTCTATTAAATTCCCTAAAATCCACACACAACCTTATCTCCCCATTATTCTTCCTAATAGGGACTAAGTTGGCCAACCAAGATGAATAATTGATAGGAAAGATGACTCTAGACTCAATTAACTTAGTGAGATCTTTCTTCATGAGGGGTTCAGTCTTAGGATTGATTGGCCTTTGTACTTGCTTAATAGGATTGTAATTTTAATATAAATCTATGGTGCATTGAGATAATATTGGATCAAAACCCTTCAAATCAATATTCTCTCATGCAAAGACATCACTAAATTCCTTGCATAACTCAATAGAAGCATGTTTCTCTTGACTAGTGCATACTTTTCCAACTATAAGTAACTTATCCTTAAAGATTTATACTTTTTCATAGTTCTATTTCTTGGTAAACATGCTTACCTTTTCTTTATTTAGTTTGTCATCCTCATTGAATATGATTTCAAGAGTAACTAGGACCTTAGGAAGATTGTTAGACTTTAATTAGACAATCTACCCTCCATATTGTTGATGTATTTTAGACTAATTCTTGGGAGAAAACTCATCCTCCTCTTGTAGAAAAAGAGCTATTTTTTTGTCACTATAAAACACTTACCAATTAGTGAAATTATCTGGTATGGAGGGCCTTACAATAACCTTTATATGAGGTTGGTTCTTATCCTCTTTTATACCTTTCGAAACATCAAATTGAGATCCAATAGCTGCCAACCTATCATCATGCTTATTTTTCTCTCTTGGAATAGATGTGATGTTGAAAACTTGGAAATATTTCACAATATCCCATACTCTATGCTTATAAGACCTAAGCAAAGAGTTTTTTTGTCAAATTTTTCCCTCTAACTTGGTTCACAACAAGTCCACTATCTCCATACACTTGCAACTCCTTAATCCCTCTTTTCATAACCCATTCAAGGCCATGAATGAGGGCCTCATATTCTTACACATTAAAATTACATGAGAATTGAAATATGAAATTTAAATAATACCTTTCTTTAGAAGGTGAAACCAACATTGCTCCACCTCCTTCCTTAATTTTGCTTCTTGACCCATCAAATAAATGTTACCATAAACCATTCACATTCTCACTTGGCTTCCATAAGTTTGGTATGAAAGAGTCCTCATGCATACAACACACCTAAAGATGAGATTCCTCTATGAACTTATTAGGATCATTCTCATAATGATCATCTCCCCATTCATTTAGGAGCAAATTAGAAACTCCTTTAAGGGAAGATGATGGAGATTGGTCAATGTGGAGTTCCTCTTCATCAATGATAACATGGTTAAAATTTACCACATTAGGTGTGTAGGGCTCCAAATGACTATGTAATTCAATCTTCACCTTAGTGCCATACTTTATCCTAAACACCATGTAAGACCAATTGGCTTCCAATTATCTACCTATCTTGGTTGTAAACTCTCTTGACAAGTAAAGGACAAAGTATGGAGGTAAATATGTCACAACCACATCATGAGGAATGGAAAAGTTAGGATAGTCATGAAGGATAAAATTAAAATATTTAACTACCCCCAATGTCTTGGATGGTTATCCATCCAATTTTAAGGCTCCCTTAGTCATTGACTCATACTTGAGGCCTAGTTTATCCGCTATACACTTGGGCATAAGTGAAGTACTAACCCCACTATCTATGATGCAATGATTAGAGATAGGTATAAAGGACAATATTTTTCATTCTTTTTCACTTGAACATTTATAGATTGAGTCCCATTAACGAGGACAACATTTCATTCCTAGATGAGACAACTTGCTTACAAAATCCTTGCAATTATTTTTGGAGCATATATTTTTGAAATGGTATTGTCAAAGAATACCATAATGAGATGTTCATGTGTAGATTATTCATATGATCTAAAACATTAATATAATAATTTTTCATCTTTTAAGAATCCTTAGGAGAAATAGCTCCTTATGCTATAGCTTGAGAAGAAGGGTGAATAGGAGTTTTCTTCACATTCTAAATTTTTTGACTTTCTTGCACTCTAAGATATAAATTTGACACACTTACCATTAGAGATGAAGTGAGGACCAAAATACTTCTTTGAGTTGTTCCTTGTTGCTCCTCAACAACCCTTTTCTTAGACCTAGTGTTAGAGGCAACAATAGTATTCATATTACTTAGATTCCCCAAGTAATTAATAGCACAAAACTCTCCCTCAAAATGATTTATGAGCATAGATTCAGATTGTGTTTTACCATTCTCCACTCCACTTTTAATTGGTCCTTCAAAACTTTAAACTTGGAAATATTGATTACCTTTCATTACCATGGTTTGATTGTGCATTTCATTTGCATAAATAACTTATTCTTGATTTTTATCAAAGGATGGGTATCATGGATATTCTTGAACCAAATTATTTTTAGTGGGAACAAGAGATTTATAAGATGAGGGAGAATTATGATTTTAGCTTTGATAAGTCCTAGCTTGGGTGATTTGACCTTGTCCTTGAGCATTAATTACCTTAAAATGGGGGTCTATCGATTTGTCCAAACTGATTGTAGGATTGGTATGGCCTATAACTTTGGGATTATTACTTTTTCAGGGAAACCAACTAATTATTGACACTTTATAACAATATTTTGACTTCATAGATCACATTGGAAGTAAAAATGGTAGATTTCTCATTTCTAGGCAAAGGAGCCAAGGTAGGTAATATAACTTGACTATGAGGGTACAAATCATGGAATAATGGCATTAGACACCTAGGATAAATATTTATTACTTGAACAAGATAATTTTAATAATTTATGACTATCTCATAGGTATTAGGGAGTGTATTCCCACCCATGGATTGGATCATCATAGTTACATCATTATTCAATGTTTTTAGATAGTACAAGAATACATAGTTTGGAGTAGGCCTTATAAGAACTAGAATTGTTTCCCATGTTTTTTGAAACCTAGTGTTAAAATATTGCATAAAATAATGTGGTTCCCTCTTTATAGTGGTAAATTTCTCAACTCGAGATAAATAGTCACTCTTATCTCCAAACCTCTTAGTCAATAGATCTCCTAGTTCATCCCATGAACCAATATAATTTTTAGGTAGAGTCCCATACCAATCCAAGAGTTTTAATTTGAAAGACAATAAAAAAAACCTAATAGCCACATTTTATTGAAAGATATTATGGATACTGTATAAGTTTGATATGTTTCTAATATGTTCAATGGAAGTAATAGGACCTCCACTAAAATATGGAACACTCTTAAGGGTTACGCCTAGAATTTGGTCATATTGGGCAAGATTCAAAAGAGAAGATCTGATAAATTATATAAAAGGTTGATTTATAGACATATTTGAATGTGAAATTTGTGTACTAGGGATTGAATTACAAAATAAATTAGACTTATTAAACACAACTGTCTTGAATAAGGATTGGTATTCACAAACGTAAACCTTTTGGTAGAATATGGAGGTAATTGCACAGACTCAAAAGGTGTACCTTTAGCAGTAGACCTAGTGGTCACCTTTGCCAAGGAAATTAGGAACTTATCATCAAAAAAATACTTTTAAATATTAAATGGATTTTCCAAGTAATAAATGTAGATGTTCAGGTATCTACAACTATGCCAAGATCAACATCTATCTTAGACAATCTTCTAATACTTAGAGTCCCACTGGGCATGCCAAAAACTATTGACATTAGGATTTTCACCATTGAGGAGATTCCTATATCTCCTCATCAAACTGGCATAATGGAGACATCCCTCTTTCTATGGATGATAATGTTGAGAGATGAATCTCTAGAAGGGCTAGCTCCCTTGATGCACTAGTTGAAGCTCTTCTTTACCTATCAACTTGTGAATGAAAAGGGATTAGGAAAAGAACTAAGAAAACTAAAAAACATGATCCAAATTTTTTTAATATCCTCCCACTTTATTTAATATATATTAATTAAATATAAATAAATCCTCTCTCCAACAAAACTCACAACTTAGGATCCATTGTCACATAAGTGTTTCATATGTTAGATTTAAGAAGGTATTTGATACTTAGAAGGGTAATGGATGATTATATGAATGGATAAAAAAATAAAACACTTATAATACACATATACACTTAGTAATTAATATTCTCAAATACCTATAAAAATACCCTTTCTATAAATTGGTAGACAATCAAGAGTAACATGCTAGAAAAGAAGATCTTTCACTAGACAAGACCAACAAGATTATAATCAATACTAAATAGTACAACATGTGAGTGGAAAAATAAATTTTATATTTATTAAAGAGTATTTCAAGTAAATTTTTTTTCCATATTTTCCCCACTAACCAATGGAGGTTTCTAAAAAGAAGTAAAAGAGTCCATATTTATAGCTTTTGAGAAAGAGGCAAAACAAAAGAATTCCAAAGGTCACTTGGACATGTGTTAATATTATAAAAAGAGTTAAAATTTACATTAAAATAGGCATGATTATAGCCATTAAAATTTATTTGGTCAAATTTTCTATACATTCCATTAAAATTTTGAAAAGTGGCATAAAACTCTCAATCGTGGCATAAAAAACTGCCTTCATAATTTGCATCTATTTGAACATCCCACCACTAACTAGGGATAGATATGATGATTGGGATGAGAATTAAGGACTTAAATCATGAAATTAAAATAATTTTTTTCATCCCTACACTTTTATAAATTCATTTAATGAAGCAATCATTGTTTTTAGTCGTAAAACTCCTTGTTTCAATCACCCCTCACACTTGGCCTCAAGAAAGTATTTATTTTCCCCTGAAAATATATGGGATGGGGGTGAATTTAAATTAAAAATATTATCCATGGCCTTATACCTCTAAAATTAACCTTAAAAATACATCTAATTGAGGCTTCCACACTTTTCACCCTTGTGTGCACCATGATAGTTTTTATTGGCTAAAAGGAGAGCTTTAGTTTAGACACTTAAAAACCTTTTCATAGGATAAAATGACCATAATGATTTATAATAGATACTAAGCTTCCCATGTAACTTTATTTCACCCTCTAAAACATCATATTCCATGCCTATTTTCCACATATTTACATGCATATTATTTCATGTGTGAGATCTTGAGTGAGTCCTCTCCATGATCCAATAGGTCTCCTTGCCAAAATAAGCCATTAGGGTGGCTCTCCAAGCTCATTTTCCTCATCAGGTCATAACTAGGGTTTTAGGTAGTTCTAGGTATTAATATTTGTTAATAAAACTTGGATATTTAACCTACCTCTAAATTACACAATATTGATTCCAAATGACCCTAATAACTTCCATCAATCCCTTTTACTCCCATGCATAGCCTTAGAAAATATATGAGTATTTGAAAACACCCATCAAACTTGTTTTCCTATCATTTTACATGTTTTGAATATGTCAAGGATGTAAATTATTATCTTTTAGGTTTATATATAATCCAATAGTTAAAAAATGTCTATTTACATCTTATAATAATGTTTCAATCCACCACATATCATTCCAATGGTGAGAAATGAAGATAGACCTCAACATGGTTCTAGGTCTCGTGGAAGCCTAGTGGGTTTATCATATCCTCTAAAATTTTGAACCAATTGGACTGATATAACATGTTTAATATTTTATTTTTTGTATTATAACACTAAATTTATACATACAAATCCATAAAACAACCTCTCCAACATTCCTTTCATCACTTTTCCTCTCTTTTGCCAACTTGGCCTAGTGGAACCATGCCAAATTGGACTATATGCATGCAAAATCGTATCAATCTGAGTGATCAGGTATTTTTTGAGTGTTATTAATCACTATTTAACCTTATATACACAATAACTAGTTTTTATTTAAAATCTAAAGGCCTCATCTTAGGTCATTCACTCATTTTTCCATATTTTGCTTTGTATACCAAATTTCTGATTTTCATGAGTGGCTGATCTCTGAGACAAAATAGAGAGATAAATCACTTTTACTTATGAAAAAATGATAGATTTTGGAATTTTATAAGGTCATAATTAGGCTCTATACCAAATTTTAGGGTCATAATCCCTCATTTAGGCACCTAACCAACTCAATCTATCCAAAAAGGGGCAAAAAACCCATGTTTTATTGCACTTTTGCCCAAATCTACTTATAGATGATCCTTCCAAGATCATGATATGGTAATATTATATTTACCTTTAATTTTTCATCATGGAGATTTTAATACCATCCAAAACCTTTTCCTTTAGTGGATTCCTTATGCTTGCCCTTTGAACCAAATGTTTCCTACCTTGCTTGTACGGACTATAGTCCATTTGCCAAGTGATAAAGATGTTTGGGAATATTGGGAGGGTATTAGGAATCATATGGAATATATTTAGTTATGATTAATCTTCTTTAAGTCATTCACACCTTCTTTTCCACTCTTGGAAGGTTTATGTTTAATTTTACTCCTCCAAAGCTAAACTCTACCTTGACTATAACAGTCTTGATTGTAGGTGTTTGTCACCTTTTAGAAGTCCTCTCAAGATGATTCTTAGACATCTTAAAACTTTCCCCTGACTTTATAATATATACTTAACCATTTATCCATTTAGATAACTCAAGGAAACCAAAATCCATGTCAATACTACAATTTATATCAAATCTCACCTAAATGACCTGTAGGTGACCTTTTAGGCATGAGAGAAGGGTATGAACTTGGTTATCAAGGGTATCTAGGGTATTTAAGAGTCTTATGTCCTTTTATAATTCATATTTTCAAATAAAAAATGTTAATTTGTAACTTTAAGGTCCTCTTAACCTTGTAGACTGAGTATGCTTTCTTTTTAAGGGTCTATTGTAGGTGGACTGAGACACTCTTTCATGTAGGTGCATACATATAAAAAGCTTGATCATGATGTTTTGAATCCCTTTATAAATAATGGGATAAACCTAATTTTATTTCATACTAGTGAATTATCCTTTAAGGTCTTGAAACACCAAATAGGCCTTAAGGGAGCTCACTATTTACATACCCTATTTACTGAGACAAAAACTCCTTTTTTAACCTTGTTATAGGTATTGTGTGGCTCCAACTGAGCTTGGTTGATGTGAAAGAGTTTTTATTTGATCCTCCTAATGTTCCATACCAAATATTTTAAATTTTAATCTCATTTTAAAGTCTTGAAACATCACTCTATCACCAAAATTAAGACCACCATCTTATACCCTATTATAGGTATTCATTTCTATAGTGTACAAATAGGGTCTGAGCTTGGGAAGCCAAAACACAAAGTGTTATATTCTCCATAGTGATAATTTAGACAATGTATGACATTTAAAACCCAAGTTATTTTGTCTTTATTTATTATTTAGGGTGTCAAAATTCATTTTTTCTTCTCAGGCCTGTAGACATTATTGAGCCATTTCAGTACATTTTGGAGCATGTTTGAGGCTTTGAAAAAACATGTTTCTCTTATCCTTTCCTCAAATTTTTTAGGGTTATAGTACATAATATGGGATATAAAAATTATCAATATTTATATCTAAAAAACCTTTTAATAATGTTTTTTAAGGTCTATAAAAACCTTTTGGGCCTATATTTCACCAATTTAGAGCAAACCTCCCTAAACACAATTCTCTTGACCTTCACACATGCTTCCATACTCCTTTTATTCAATTAAAATTTTAATTGGTTTATAAAAACCTTAATATTCATTAAATGACCTTAAATGGGTGTCAATAACCTTCATTCACTTCATTTAATCATTTAAGCACTTTGTCGGGCCACCTGTAGGTGGGTATTTGACACACCACAGTGAGGTAAAAGTGTACACCATGAAACTAAGCACGCATATGAATTTGTATGTTATTTTATAACACCATAATTGAATATATTTTAGTATCAAGAAGTTTTAAAATATTTAAACCCTTTCACACCTTATCATGATGTCATCAATGGCTATTATAGATGTAAATTCTGAGTTATAATGTAGTGGGAGTGAAATTGAGAATTGATATGCTTGTTTAAATGCTTCCTACACCTCAAATGAATTTTTTATCACTAAAAATGATACCATACATGAATAAAACTTGAACACAACTTCAAAATAACCTCTTCTATGTGTAAATCACATATATGTTCATAGATATCAACAAACAATGGTATTTCATGATTGAGATAGCTTGGGATATGAGCACATGGTCAAGTATATGCCTCTTTTAACATGAAAATGGAACCCAAATCAACCTAAAAAGTATTTAAAAGACAAAACACCTCCATTTCCACTTCATATACAAGGTGAACAAGCTTATGCATGAAATTCAAACTGAAACTAAGCATGAAACTAGCAAAAGGAAGAAAACAAGCTTGTAAACTACCCAAGGAATGCCATGGTGAGATCAAATAATGGAGGAAAGTGGTGATATGAATTAGGTACTTATGGTAAAATATTTCATAGTTGAAAATTCACCTACATGAATGATACACTTAGCAAATCAAAACACTTTAACTGAAACTATACATGGTAACACATCCTTATATGATAGACCACATTTGCTCATAAAAACCTCATGAATAATGCAAACAAGAATATATAATATCTAAGAATTAATAAAATATCCTATGGATCCAACAGTATAAATTGGTTCATATGGATTTGGTAGAAAAATAAAAAAACCTATAGGGTGAACCAAATAATTATCAAATCTACATAGTCAACTTGTTATCGATTGTTCATAAAGCACAGTTAACCAAACATAAAACACCATACATGAAATTTAAGGTGTAATATTTTAATATTATCCCAAAATATCATTTTTTATAAAAATATTTTTTCTTCGTGTACTAAGTAAAAACTTGAAAGCTAGCTCAATTTGTCCAAAAAATCAAAAAAATACAAATAGTTTTGGCCTCAAAATAGAACTTACAAAGCAAACCAAGCATAGAGATGATTGTTATAAGGTTTTATGAACCTCCCAATAACTTCACCATATGTCACACTTCCCACTAATTTGTACAAGTGTCATTTTCCCTCTTTTTGAGTTGATTTCTATAATTTTAGTTCAGAAGCTTGTGAGGATCTGATGTGACTAACATGTCACACATATAAACTAAATTCTTGGATGTTTTAAATAAAATTGAGATTCCTAATAACTTTTTTAAATTCTCAAAATGCATTAGTGATTCTTAAAATGACATAAAATGACCCCCAATGGACCAATTTGCTAATGTGACTAAGACTAAAGCTAATGTGACCTCAAATGACATCATATAACAATTGAAAATTCCTATGACAACACATTAAGACTTCGTAAAATGTTTAAAATAAAAAAAATTCTAAGGGGTGCCCAAATTTGACCTAAATTCAAATTTGGTCAACATTTCCTACATGACTTGGCTGGCTTTGTGCTTGAATTCTTCATCAGTGATTAGACCAATTGAGCTAAGTGTAGTGGTATCCTTGATTATACTTCCCAATATGTGTTCCATCCTATTTTTTAGTTGGTTGTCATCTTTATAAATATTGATTTAGGTCTTTATACCATTATTTTAGACCCTTGATTTTATCTATCAATAACCATATGGCTATTTTCATATGAGCCAAGTTGATGGTTTTGAAATTAGGAATTAGATCCTCTATTCAGATGTTGATCAAATCCTTTCCTTTGTCTCTTGAGTTCTGATATTGGTGAACTAGGTTCATGGATATAGTACCATGTTGTCTCAATACACTTTGTCTAAAATTTAATGACTTCAAATAATTAAACATGTCAAATAAAGTATCTTCAAACATCTTGATCATTACATCTAGTACTGACAAGATAGCTTGTTCTTCTAATTTCTTCTTTTTTTAATGTATACCTTTGAGAATAGCTTTTAATTACTTAGTTTGATCTTGGGATAACTCTTCTAGATATTATTTAAAAATGAAACTTCTATAAGCCTCTATCTACCTACTAGGGTTAGATTGTTTAATGCCTCTACCTTTTGATAAGTGATTTCCTCACCACCTACCATGACTTCTTTCTCTATTGCTCTCTATAGTCCAATAATTTTTGGATCAAATTTGACTCCTACCTTAAATTAAGTCACTTGAGGAGCTGGAATCTCTAATGTCATCTTCCTTTTATAGAGCCACAATCCATAGCATGATCTCTTCATGTACAAGAATGTTTATGGATTGCATTATTTCCTAAACATGATATCTAGTAGGGACCTTTTGTAATCTAGGTCCAGAGATAAACCACTCTAGAATAGCTAGACCATATATCAAGTTTTATTCACTAAATAGATTAAATTTTTTTAAAGGATGAGTGAAATTCACTTTGGTTTTTTTGGCTCTAGGAACAATAAGAAACTCAGTCTTCCTTTTGGGGGTGTCTACAAGAACTAGGTCCAATACTGTCTTCCCCTTTTCTTCCTTGGTCTCTTCATCCTTTTCTTCTACATAATTTGATTCATATGTAATGTATAGAATTTTTAGTGCGTATTTTATAGATTCATTGGGGCCTAGGCCCACCATGTGAATTTCTTATAAAGGTGATTCACCTAAGAACTTTTAGTTAATCTAGAATTTACACAAATTAACAACTCTTCATTTGAAAAGTACACATCAAGAATTCATAAGAACCATTCTAGTATGAATTTTAGAATGGATAAATGAGAGAGAATCCATGATGATAATTCATATAAACAAGTGAGATAAACTTTTTATAACTCTTTGATTGCATTAAATTTCTCTAAAATTAACACAAGTTTTCTTGATCCAAACTCCCTTCCTTTTTACAATTCACAATACCACTTATATATAAAACTAAGGAGCTACACTGGTAAATTATGTCAAATCACAATTGTACAGTTGTCCTTTAAAACTTTACATAGAAAGACACTTTATAAAGAATTGACCTATAGGCAATGTGCTTTACAAGTTGCATATGACTTTAGAAAAGAATATTCTCTTTTCAAAAAAATATACATTTTAAATTAAAAAGGAATATACTTTAATAAAAAATTCAAATTTGAGGCCCCTTTGATTTTGAAATACCCTATTTCTACTAGAGGATCTTCATTGCCTTTTTGTGTTGATCATCAATGAGATATAAGTTGATAATGGGATCCATAAAGATTCCATCCACTTGATTTTCCATGTTCTTGAGGTCTTTATCATCCATTTATAATGCTTGTTTTATTATCCTAGATTCTATAATCTTCTCCTATATAGTAAAGATCGTGTCCATGATCCTACTATTATCTACCCTAGTCTTTCCTTAGATTTTTTTCTTACTTCCTACATGACTTGGGTGGCTCTGTGCCTTAACTCTTCATCATTGATTATAAGTGTAGTGTTATCCTTGATTATACTTCCCAATATATGCTCTATCTTATTTTACAACTACTTTTCATCCTTATAAATATTTGATGTCCTTGGACCATTTATTCGGACCCTTGATTTTATCTATCAATAACCCCATAGATGTGTTCAGATGAGCTAAGATGATGGTTTTAAAATCAAGAATTTGATCCTCTATTAGGATGTTGATAAAATCCTTAACTTTGCTTCTTGAGTTATACCTTTGGTGAGCTAAATTCATGGATAAAGTACCCTACTAGCTCAATACACTCTATATAAACTTTCTTGACTTTAAATAATTAAACATGTCAAATAATGTATCTTTAAACATATTGATCATTGCATCTAAAACTGATAAGATAGATTGTTCTTCAAAGTTCTTCTATTATTGTATACCTTTGAAGACAACTTGTAATTATTCAATTTGATCTTGGGATAACTCTACTAGATCTTATTAAAAAATGGGAGCTTTTCCATGTCTCTATCATCCTACTAGGATTATATTGGTTAATGACTCTACCTTTTGATAAGTGATTTCCTCACCACCTACCATGACTCTTTTATCTATTACTCTCTATAGTCCACTAGTTTTTGGATCTAATTTGACTCCTACCTTAGATTGAGTCACCTAAGGAGCTAGGATCTCTAATTTCATCTTCCTTTTATAGAGCCACACTCTATGGCTTGATATCTTCATACACAGGGATGTTGATGGATTGCATCATAACCCAAGGATGATGCCTAATAGGGATATTTTGTAATTTAGGTCCATAAGCAAACCACTATAGAATAGTTGGACCATATATCAAGTTTTCTTCATTGAATAGATTGAATTCACTCAAAGAATGAGTGAAAGTCACTTTAATTTTCTTGGCTTTGGAAACAATATCCAATTCAAACTTCCTTTTGGTGGTGTCTATAGGAACTAGGTCTAATACTACCTTACCCTTTTCATCCTTAGTCTCTTCATCCATTGATTATTCATCATCTAATTCATATGCAATGGATAACATTTTTAGTACATATTATATACATTCATTAGGGTTTAGGGCCACCATGTGAATTTATTTTGAAGGTGATCCTCATTCTTCTACCTTTGATGACTCAAGGACTAATGAAGAAAAATTATTCTCATTAGGTCTCCTTTCCTCTGGTCTTTGATCAATTGATGCCTTAGGTTTGTGCTTTAATTGTGTTTGTGCTGATGGAGGTCTAACAAGTGCACTACTCAACAAATGGTATTGCCTAGGCCCTAGTTTCCATCTTTCATCTCTTTTTTGGTTTCTTTCTAGTATAGGCTCAAGTATAAGGTTATTCTCCCTCAAACTTATTGTGACCTTAGAGTAGCTAGATGTCATGGTATAAATAGGATCATGAGAACAAAGATGATGATCATAGGTCACACATATAATATCTTTGACCTTTAAATGCTCCTCGACCCTCTTATAAGGGTCCCACTACTTTATCTCATCTATTTGAAGATTGAAACAAGTCCTATGTTTGGAGGCTACTTCAATGTTGTCCCATTTCTTTAAAATGGTCTTCCCAATTATTATGGGGAAATTATTGAGTATTCATTTTCTTTTGGTCTTACAAAGACCATTTATACCATGAAATAGGTGATATACCACCTCTTGCTCTACTTGCTTGTCTAAGATATGGATGGGTAACCTGAGAGGAGTGTACTAGGTTCCTTCATTTCTAATAACTATACAATTTGAATATAACTAGATATCACCCATAGCTTGAATATTTTCATGATTAGTGGGATGACACTTTCCATGGGATGACTAGTTATGGCTTCACTAATGACTGTATATACATAATTATAGATGAATTGATTGTCATCCCTATATTTAAATAGGTAGAGCTTGTAATAACATTATGAAATAGTTTATGTTCCACTGGGTGACCAGTCCCTTTGATTTGGGATCTTGGTAGTGTCAGATAAATTCCAAGAGGTATGACATCATGTAGAAATGGTTTTTCTTATTTTGTTTAATGACATAGATCTACCTACTCAAAGAAATGCTAATAATTTCACTTAGAAGAGGGTTAATCTACTTTTCAACCATGAAATATACATTAGGAACCCAAACAAGATTAACATAGGCTGTAGTGGCATTTACACATAGTTTTTTCAATATTATCATGACCATTCTTATCCTTGGTCTGAATTGGCTAATTGGGATATTTTGTTGAAGTCTTAAAAGACTTGGTTTATAGAATACAACCAGATGATTAAGATGTTCTTCAAATCATTCTCTTTGGACTAGGCATTGATAGAAGGTAGGCCAATCTATGGTTTGGGTAGTTTATAATAACTCTTAAAGGTTATAGTAGAGGTATATGCCACATTTCTATGAGTGTGTTAATTAATTATCATGCCCTTAACTACCTTAGTTTCTTTGAATATAGGAGAAAGAATGTATATGCCATAAAGTATCTTAGGCTTCATAGATGCATAATAAAGACCCACCATCTAGATTGCAAAAATGTCCTCATATAGTCCCTTAGCTGAGAAAATATTCTCTTCTTCTCATATAATGGTAGGTTGATTCTTGATGGTCCAAAATAGCTTTGACCAGTTAGTGTCTCTAGTGTTTAGAACTAAAGCATCCAACACAATGTCCTTGAAAACCATTCCCTTAACATATATGGTCAATTATAATTTGACATCTTCATTATAAACACCTTTTTGAGCTATCATTATTCTAATTTTGATTGAATTGTTCACTAAAGGTATATAATTTAATTTTGGATTGAATTATCCCTACATAGGTGAAAATTTTGATTCTCCTTCACTTGATTGCAATGAACACAGATTTAGATTATGGCTTCCATATGTGCTAAGGTTTTCTGGATTATAAGAAAGTATGCATAGAGATTTAATGGCAATAGTAGAGTTTGAATTAAGAGCTTTGTGACTTATATTTGTATTTATATCTTGTATTTATACCTTTACATTTTTGGTTCTATGAGATCTCTTAATCTGAATTGGTGCTTATGTGTCTCTACCATGTCATACAACTCATTAATATTTAAAATTTGACTATTTTTCCTTTAAGAAATGTGCCAACATCCCATTAGGTCTTAGCTTATTGAAAAATTTACTTTGCCTTACACTATTGATTTATATTCAAAAGTCAAATGTTATTAGTCAATTTTATGCTTAGCATTTGAGATTATGCCATGTGTTACTTTCATGGGCCTTCTCTATGCTTTTAAATATCATTTTTATCTATGCTAATGCCTTTCCACTATGTGGAAACTCTACATTCATCCTGGGTCCCTTTTTAAAATTCAACATTTAATTCACACTGATAGATCGTGGTTACATAGATCAATCCACGTCATTGATATGGATCCTCTAGGTCTTGTTCTTTATTTTACATGTTGTTGATTTATTAACTTAGTTTATATGATGAGACACTTGTCACCTTCTCTCTCCTACTAGGGCTCCATTAAAGTTTTGACTTAATTCTCACCATTTATTGGAATGTGTATGCTCAATTGTGTACCATCGATCTTTAGGATAGTGCTCAAGTTTTAACTATCCATTATGGTCATGACACTTGTCATCTCTGTACTGAATTCTAGGATTTTGAATTTTTAACTTCCATATTTTATCATTGATTTGTTTTTCCTTATTAAATGCACATTATCTATTTATGTTCTTGACTTATTGACTTTGAAGAGTCTCCACAAACCATTGGATCTTGTTTGATCAAGCATGCTCCTTTAGATATATGGATAAGAAAATAAATTATTTAACCTAAGGTTATGGTCACATTAATAAATTCAATTAGATACCTTAGGATAGAATTTTAGACTAAGTGTAAAACATAATAAAAGGGACCCCACATATAGTTATTCCTTGTGAATAATGAAAATAGATAAGGGGTCTCAATGCATAAAAAACATATCCTTAAAAATTAGAATAAGGTTTTATTCATATTAATAAACATAATCAAAATATTTGGATTAAATATAATCTAAGTTTTAAACAAATATAAATTTTTCTTGCATAATTTTGAATTAAAAAATACTCACATAAATTTGAATTCAAATTCAAAAGGCTTAGGCTAAAATAATTAGACTAAGGGTTTTTTATATGTTTGAATATGAATCCAATCAAACAATTGAATATTAATGATTAATCAAAGGTAAAATTATCATTTGAAGTATGAAACCCTAAACATTGTTCATCCACTTAAGACTCCATTAAACTTGCATCTTGAAAACACATGAAGCAATCATTAGCGATATTAGACAAAAGAAGAAAAGGATCAAATGGATACATGCTAGTCAAAAAAAATGAGAAATAGGTGTGGATGATCTTTAAATAAATAACTTAGATCAAGTCGCATTTTAGATTCAAAGCACAAATTTGAAATTTTTTGAAACGAGGATTCACATTTTTATAAATGGGGGTATGTAGACCTCAACAAGAGGAAAGTGTAAATATATGATGTGCTTAGGTAGGAGATATTACCTTTTAAATGAAATATTCTCTTTGGTCCATTTCATAGTATTAATTATGGAAGTAACATAATATATCTCAGATGTTTGAGGCACCTAAGTATCATAGAGTGAAGCATAAAAAATGTATATGTATGTGTTAGAATGATATATGAGATCTAAAATGGAAACTATGGTTGAAGAAACACTTCTCTGGTCAACAAATTTATAGCCATGGGTGTTTCAAATCTACCAAGCTTTGAGACCACATGTAGACATCATAACCTAGACCATAGGGTCTACTAGGAGTGTAGAGAAGGTAGTAGAGGTGGGATGGTGGCTATATGTGTGTGATCAAGAAGTAGGTGGGATAAGTGAGACCATAGATGCTCATTTATGTACAAGGGTGATAGATAAGGAATCAAAGTTTACAAAAAATCAAAAAACATCTAAAGGAGACTTATTAATTTTAGGTAATGGAGTTTTTATCATATGTAATGTATTATATATGTGTTTAAATACGTGTGTCCTAATTGAATTCCACATAATATAAATATATAGTTGTAAATAAATAATAAAACATGACAATCATTTTAATTGATATAAATCATCATGTATACATGTGTTTATGTATTTTCTAAGTTCATTCTAAATTAAAAGGAACAAACATGCAATGAAATTATTAAACTTTGAAATAAAAAGTGATACACTTATTACATTTTTATTATCATGATTATATCAAATAAAATTAGAAAATGTGTGGATCTTAAATTTTAATGCTAGAAAATATAAACCCTAGAGTTATTTAGGGTTAGGGTTTGTGCAATATTTGAAGTAAGTCAGGTCAACCAAATGTTTTAACCTTTTAAGACTTAGAAATTATGAATCATATATTGTTAAATAACTAATTATAATAAATTATGGTGATAATATGTAATAAATATAACCACTAATTTGTTATAAAATTGACCAATTTTGACTTTTCTAAAATTAGAAATAAATAGTGCAAGTAAGAACTTAGCTTGAAACCAACTAAGATAAATGACATGGAAGTTAGAAACTAAGGTAGAAGTTATTATAAATTCAAAAAATAGGATACCATTATTATAACCCCTCCTAGAAATTAGTTTCATAATTAGATAGTAGTGTTATTATTGGATATGTGGTAGTAGTGTCCCTATGTTGGCGATAGTATCCTTTGTGCATGACTATCCCAAGCTTTTAGGTGCACTTGTGTCTAGATATATGAGGCTTGTTGATACATGCATGAGTTATAAAACCCTATATACTATCTATTTTGAATAATTTGTGAGAAAAACCTAATCTTCAATATTTATAGGGAATTTGGTTGATACAAGCAGAAAAGTGTGTTTGTTAATGGGTTAGGATGGACATCCTCAACAACCCACTATGATGAGAGGTTATTAAATACCAATAATCTAAATAGGGATCAATATTGATGTATTTCTCCCCACCTTAGTGATAGTGCAAGTGCAATGGAAGCTAGTATAATAGTTTAGTTGAGTTTTTTGAATGTGCTTGAGACTAGAAATTTGGGTAATCTTAGCTTAGGACCATTGTATATGGTAATATGTAGAAGTAGGTAATAATAGGGATTGATAACCTTAATTGTGAAAAACTTTTTATGACTATGAATGTGTATTTTGTATTTCATTTCCATATAGTTATTAGAAGGATAAAAGTCATGTATTTATACTATTATAATGCTTGTGTGGGTGATAAAAGAGGTCTAGGCTAACCATAAGAGGTTTTAGATTTGAAAAGATATTATTTTGTAAAAAATATATGAAAATGACATTAGTGCCATTATTTGAACACTAACACCATTATGGCACTCGTTTCTAGGTGGAAAAACACTAGGAATGAAGGGCTGGGATGTAAGAATGAGGGTTCGAGACTATTTTAAGGATAACTAGGGATGCATGTATCCCAAAAAAAGGTTGGATACATGTGAAAATAAGAATTATTATAGGTCTAGGAATAATCTAAGGATAGGTAGTCTCAAGTAGCAATCTTACCACTTAAATACCACTTTTAGGTGATTAAAAATGTATAACATTATTTGCCATAAATTGACTAGGTGAAGATACATATAAATGATTGACATTAGTATGCCCTAGAGTATTTTATCTTGTAAAATTATTTTTAAATGTTTAAATCTTTTCATGTAATAGTTAATTCTAAACTTGTAATTCTACAATTATCTTTCTCATACTAATAATTTGATCACATAAAGTCTCACAAGTGTAAAACATAGTTTTTTATGATTGAACATGTAGGTACACACCCTATATAAAATAGGTGGAGGAATGGATTGATAAGTATAGACATTTGAAACATTATTATATGCTACCTCACCTCTTGGAGGAGTGATAGTATGGACCTGATTAGAGGGAAAATAACTATCACCCTCTTAGAGATGATGAGGAGGAAAATAATCTTTTATATCCATAAAATTTGGCAATGCAAATTAGAAGAGGGATGATTGAGTAGAATATATCAAGTTTGAAAACCCTAACATAACCACTAAAAACATGAAATAAAAGGATTAAAACCCTAATAGCATCTAGGGCTAGGGTTTGGGAAGTAAGTCAAATTCACCAAAAGAATTAACTTTTTAGGGTTTATGGAGTGTAAGACATAGGTTGTTAAAGGGTCTAAGTATAGTAAATCAAGGTATAAAATATGAAATAAATATAACCACTACATTTTAAAAGAATGTATATAAACTAATATTTCTTATAATAGTAATTAATGAGACAAATGAATACTTAGTTAAAAACTAAGACAAAGGATCTAGAGGTTGAAAATTGGTATAAGAGTTGGTTTGAGTGTAAAATATAGGATCCATGTGTTGAAAACCCTCCTAGACAATAGCATCCAAATCTATATAGTATAAGTATGGCATTAGATTTTAATTATGGTGCTAGTGTCCTCCATGCAAGATCTATTTTGAGATTTTGGTAGCACCTATGTTTGAGTCTAACAAGCTTGCTTTTATGAAGATAAAACCTGATTCATTATCTATGACCTATTATGAATTTTTTTATATGAAATACCTAGGCCTATATATGATTAGGTATTTGACTTGGCTCAAGTATTAAAGATGTGGTGTTAGTTAGGTAGGTTGGACATCCTCAATGCTATGTTATGATGATAGTTGCTTACATATAAATACTCTAAGGATGTCTAGCCTACATATGTTGTGATGATGTTTTGAGTGATGCTTGAGACTATAAATTTGAGTATTATGATCTTAGGAAGGTTGTAGATGATGATATGTAAAAGTAGGGTACAATAAGGATTTATAAACTTGATTGTGTACAACTTATTCTAAGCTTGTTTATGTGTATTTGAATCTAATTTCCTTATAGTGGATAAAGGGATAAATTTCATGTATATATAGTGATCTAGTGTTTGTGTGTGGTTTTAAATAGGTCTAGGTTAACCATAGGTTAAAAATAGGATAATAGCATTATGGTGTTATTATACACTTATGGTGTTAGTGTCTAGTGGTAGAACTTGAGGCACTAGGGGATTGAGTGACTCAAGAAGGTCCTAGGCTAATTTTGAGATGTCTAGGGATCTATATGGCATGCACAAAAGCTAGATAAGTGTATAAATAGGCCCTAAGATAGGTGTAGGGATAAGTTAATAATGGGTGGTTGCAAGTAACACTCTTAGCACTCAAGTTTCATTTTTAGATGATTATAATTATAGAAGTTCACATCAACATTATCTACCAATTTTTTAAGGTAAGGTCCACTCCTAGTGGGGAGGTATATAGGGGACTATCATTTTATGATTAGAGGTAAAGCACTCAAATGATTCTCTCCTTATATTTAACTGATTTAAACCAATATATGATGCATGATCATGATTATTAAGTTATTTAAGAGCTGAATTTTGAATATTTATAATGCTACTGTGTAATTGATATATCATTTTAACATTTATTTCAGCTAAGATTGATGCCATACTTGTGTATTCATTATTTTACTATGTTATACTTTTTCATATGAGACTATATGTACTATTGAGTATTCTTATATAATTGTACCATATGAGTTAAAAGAATATTGTTATATATTTTTCATTTACACATAATTTAGTGAAATTACCTTGTACCATTAAACTATTTTTTTATTAGATTGGTTAATTACCAGGTTAGAATGGGCTCATTCCCATACAATAAGATGATATAAGATAAGTGTGAAATAACAACAAAATAAAAAGGAATAAAATAATAACTTGACAAGAAAAACCCCTTGCCACCTAAAAGATGTTAAGTTTCTACAAAAAGCCCCAAGCCAAACAATAGAAAATAGAAAAGGACCAACTAATTATATTTAGAATAGATGACAAATTTTTTATCCTCAAAACTTTCCCATTTATTATTTTCTTTCCCTTTAGTGCAGTTCCCAATAGACTAGTCTTTTTACTTGCCTTGCCTCTTACACATTACACTGGTAAGCTTGGGTTCCTCTGTATCCTTCTCAAACTCCTTGTTGTTATCCTCCACTCCATCTCTCTGAGTGGTGTTATTGACTTTAGAAGTGATCTCATATATTCCTACATGTTCTTTTTTCAATTCATTTCTATCATCCCATGAACTAGAAGCCCTTTAAGTTTTTTTAATTCATCTATAATTTCATTGCATAAAAATTTCTAGATTGATATCTTGGTGAATAGCTTATCAAGTGATTATTTTATTTCTTCATTGTTATTGGGATATATAACCCTCTAGCCCTACTATCAATCGGAGACACATATTCAAGAATCCCCATATCCATACCTCTCACTTTGGAATCCTCCTGTGAAATCTTAGCTCTAGTTCCTTAAATAGGATCATTCCCATCTCTATCAAACTCAGACTCTATGAATAAATCCTCTTCCCTATTAGATTCTTCCTATTCACTAGGGATTTTAATCACCTCCATAACAATTTTTGATCATAATGGTTCCCCCTTATTGACCAATAATAGTATCAACCATTAATGGATTATATTCACTGAGGGATTGCTCTTGAAATTCATAATCATAGTTTCTAAGGATTTTAAATGGAAAAATGAAAGATTGATAATATGCCCCTTGAAGTGATTAATCAAGAGAAAGTGATGAGATAAGATTATCATATGTTTATCCTCTAATGTGATACAATGCATGATCTACAAGCAAACATCATGCCACTTCATCGATAGGTCAGTATTCATAAACCCTTTTTGATTCACAACCTTATGTTTCTTCTTCTCTTTTATGAACAAAATTTTGATGAGCTTCTCCTTCCTCTTTTTATCCTTAAAGGATTTTACCCCTAAACTATCCATACCTATTATCTCCAAAATGAGCTCTTCATTTATAAAAATTATTAAACCATACATGTGAACCTCTCTATCCTTCCATCCTCAAGTGAAATCCTTAGATAGCCTAATATCATGTCTAACTAGTTGTTCCATGAATGTCATCAGACCTCCTTTAACCATCTTGTGCCAAGCATACTCATCCTCCTTAACATCCTTATAGGAGATGGGTTAAAATCAATCATGATCACCACCTATAATGTGTTTCTATAAACTTATTCTACAAATTTATTGATTCAAACTCTTAGAAATAGAGGGTGTATTAGAAATGGAGCCAAATAAATTATTGGTGTGAGAGGCCAAAAGGGTGTATTGGAAATGGATCCAAATAAATTATTGTGCATGTAAGGCCTTGAGAAAGGACTGGTTTATGATTTCCTTATGTTTATTAAAATATAATCTATTAAGATAGATTTGAATCATCATTAATAAGACCGTAATTTCATTGTATGGGGTGTCCTTTATCTAATTCAATAAAAGGAGTGACATCAGTGGGGAAATTATTACCTTGCCAGCTAGTGAAGGAGCTTTTATGAGCCCCTAGATTAACCATTTTATCAATTCTCTTATTCCATTATCTATACACATACACTATTAACACCCATTTAAAGTGGGACATCAAGATTTTAACATCATTGATAATCCCTAAAATATTCTAGGATGATTAAGTCAATCCTTTTAAATAATTTATGATATTCATTTAATCACCCTCAATCTAGAGATAGTCCATGAAAATATTTGTTGTGAGATCAATATCCCATATAGAAACTTAGACTTAAAAAAATGTGATTCATTAATATCCCTAGAGGACCTGCATAGGCAGTGTTGAGGTTTTCATAAGAATCCTCGATGACTCCTCTAACTACTGTTGGGCCCAGATTACCTTTGGAAACCCCATTAATGTTTAATTTAAACCAAGTGGGAGGAGGATGAGAATACTTAACCTTAAATCTATTTACACCTTTCTTATGGTATTTTATTTGGGGGACAAGATTAAGTTGACTAAGAATTTGGGAGAAATATGGGGAACTAGGCCGATCAAAGGAAGAAGCAAAATAAATCCAGTTTTCTTTCACAAAATCCATGATTCTCATAAAAATATTATTTAAATAATTGACTTCAACATATATTTGGTATAAACATATATAATATGGTATAAAAAATTGATCATAAAACTAATATTATTATGTTTTTATATACCTTCACTAAATGAATAACATTTGGATAATTTGGTATAAGTTCAAAAAACATGTGTTAATTTCTTAAAATAATCCCTAGGTGGTTCTAAAAAGAGTTAAATAGAAACTATATCATATTGGGAGATATCATTTTTTCCAAAAATAAATGTATCAAGTTGGCCAATATAATTAAATAAAATAAGTTGTATCAAGTTGGTTGATATAGCTAGATTAGCTGGAAGGACATAAGTGATTATCTCTCCAAATGCAAATAATAAAAACTAATGTTGGGGATATTATTGAATTTTTTTTAAAGATCAATGAGGAATTTAAGTATTAATAGAATGAGTATCAATGAAATAACAATATGATTCATGTTTTTAATTTTTACCAAGTTATCCTAATTATTAGAAAAGTGAGGGTTAATAGTGGTTTTGACACCTTTAGTAGTTGGTTGGGAAGAGATTTGAAGTTAGTTTTTATCTTGTTTATTTTGAGAATGATAAGGAAAAAGGTTGGTATAAATGGCAAGGTGAGCATTTTATTGGTTGTGTGCTTAATGCTCTACTTTAGGCTCATGAACTTTAGTAAATTTATCATAGGCTTGTTGTCATTATCTAATAATGGATTCATGATAAACTCTATAACCAAGAAAGAAATGAAATTTTATATGCTTAAGATACTTATAATTTTCATGTGAATTACACCAATTATCATGAAACCAAAAAACATTGGTAATCAAAATAATGGTTACTAGGATGGGGAGCATAAACATATCTAGATGAGATCCTAAGAATGTGTATCCTAAGTTCATTGAGGGTAATAAGTTAATGGACATCACACTTGTTGACTAGTTATGGAGGAGGAGGATGTTGGAATGTACCTCTCACTATGGGTTGGGAGAGATTCACCTTTTTGGAGCTTCTTGGAATAATGTCATGGATGGTTCTCTTAGAATCATAAATATCAGTGACATAATCATCAATAGCTTGATTATTACTAGGTATCATAATATTTTGAGTTATTTTCTTAGGTTGGTAAGTTTTGAGTTCTCTTATGAGATATTCGTATTATTTATCTTACTCTAAGGCTTTATTTTATTATTTTTGAGTGAAATATATAACAATGGATTATAATCTAGTGTTTAATGTTTCAATAAAGAGATGGAAGAGGTTATCTTCCATCATATTATGCTCAAAATTTTTCACTGAGGCTTTCCAATGTTTAATGAAATGTTAAATAATTTATTTTTACACTTATTTTTAGTTAATAAAGTTAGTTATATTATTTTTATATAAGTCATTGTATTAAAACTCTTGGATCAGTGCATTAACTAGGTTTAAGTTGGTAATAGAGATATGTATAAGTTGATTTTACCACTCTAAATCATACCTAATTATTGTTTTGACTAATATTTTGGTATAAAAAAAGGTGTTATGTTTAACCTAATCCTTATAAATATCATCCAATTCCTTCATATGTAAACTGGGATTAGTGGATCCATTATAGGATATCATAAGATTAATTCCACTATTTTCAATGTCAGCAATGTGGTGGATTAAAGGTTCATTTTGAAGGTGTTTAATGACTTTTTTATGAAGTAGAGGTTATGGAATGAGGTGGCCAAAATATTCTCAAATGATGGTGGGGGTATTTTTATTTTGCATCCCCCACTAGACCTATTAAGTATTATATTGCAACATTTGAGCATTATTGGAAGCATGCATAGTATCCATTTGGTTCACTAACAAAAATATTAATTGATTAGGATCAATATAATTTTAGTTAAAATTAAAGTCTTGAATGTATTTTGAATTCACTTGATTCAACATTAATGTTATCATCGATGTGAGAACTTTAGGTAGGCCCACTAAATGGAAGATTCATCATGTAAATAGAGATATTAGGAATGGTAGTTAATGAAGGAAAGAGGAAATTTTAAATTTGATTTTCCAAAAGTTTTGTGGAAAAAAGTGATTAGGGGAAGTAGGTTATTCAACATGGGGTTCCATCATAATGTAATAAATGACTTTAGGGTCCTTTTCCCTATGCTCAAATTTTTTGGAGAAATATTTTCATTTAGATGTACATTTTATACTTTACGTCACATTCTTATTTGCCCTCAATTTTTTTGGATTCAAGTAGTTGATCTCTCCTAAGTGTTTTTTTAGAACTGTTATATGGTTCATATATTTATGATCTAGTGGAATCCATATTACAATTATTAACATGGTGATATTAAGAAATATAAAAATTGTAAGTCATGAATGTGGAAGTCTTATTGATTTGGGTTAATTCTTTAGTATTTGGGTTATTGGCATCAAATCCTTGAATACACTTGCTAGTTTTATCTTCAATTTTTTTAAAAATAAGTTTCATTTTGAAATAAAAATAAACAAATCTATTGAGTTTGTGGATGCATTTGGTAGTGAAATAAAATTCAAAATTGATAATATCTAATTGTTTTATTTAGTAGAAATAGAACTAAAAAATATGAGTGTATCAATTTGGTCAATACAATTATGTAAATAAATAGCTATATCAATTTGGATGAAAGTTGTGTAAAGTGAAAAATCCATATCAGGTTGGTCAATATAATTGTAGACACATAGAAGTATATTATTTTGGTTGATACAAATGATAAAAAGAGATTTGCTAAAGTATATGATCAAAGTTAAGACACTGTCAAGAATTTAAAAGGAAAATTTTGAAAATGATCCAACCATAGGTGGGATAATATTCACATTATATTCACAAAAATTTATGTGTGGGATAAGGTGACCAATAAGAATCTTATGTCTCTCCAAAAATTATGATACAAATAAATTTCATTATAATAGATCTTGTGTATACTTGGATAATACAACAAAAATGTTATATATGGTCATAGATCTACTAGAGGGGAACATAAACTCAAAACAATGGATATATGGTTCCAAAACCTATGCCTAAGATATATGGTATGGCTCTAACTAGATCCCAAGATAAGTATCTAATGTCATAATGGTAACATGAGGGTGTATCAAGGATATAATAAGATAAATTTGATGTAAAAGATTGAGGCTAATTTGATAATTTCACTTGATAAATATGAAAATTAATAAAGAGGATTAAATACTTATTTTTACTTTTATTTTTTGTATGATCGATATTTTATACAGGTGGAAAAATAGGAAGGAATTTAGATTATGAGTCATTCATATCAAGATTTGGAGTTTTAGGCATGTCTGGTCATTGTCATTAGTGTTTGGTCACTAACATCAGTATTTGGTTGTTATTGGTCATTATTATGTTTTTATTTAGATGATTTTATCTCCATAAATCCTACTCTTCCATTAAGATACATGACACTGATACTATTTTAGTTATGTCTGTGTGTGCAGTCCCTAAGTCTAACTATGTGTGCAATACTTATAAATATGTCTCTATCATTTAATACCTTAGGTCCACTTTTAATGGTAAAATTAGTACTAAAAAAGGGTAATAAAGTTGGGTTGATCAAAACCAATCCATTCCATTTTGAATGGATAGTAGCTAACTACACATCCAATAGTCTAAATATGGAATTCAAATTACATGTAGTTATGCCCACTAGGTGAATCTATGCAATAGTCCTCCTTGAATGTATATAACCTTTAATTTATATTTTTATACCTATTAAATAGTATTTTTTAAAATTTTAATTAAGGTAATTTAGACTTTACTAAGGTCTACTCCTTATGAATGATTAGTAAATTTATAACAATAGTGCATTTCCTTTGAATTTTCATGAGTTATATTATGCTTCATAAAATTTTCCCTAATAGGTCATAGGATTAATGCTAATTTATACTTATATGAGACTCTTTTTATATTTTATCATGCTACTAACATGATAAACATA
This sequence comes from Torreya grandis, assembly GCA_037957365.1. NCBI lineage: Eukaryota > Viridiplantae > Streptophyta > Pinopsida > Cupressales > Taxaceae > Torreya > Torreya grandis. Next base: position 2,176,134 of record JARHVA010001631.1, on the reverse strand, counting down.
TGAGCTGACCCATATGAATGATTTTAATTTTAGATGTGATCATTGTTTAGCATGAGACTGAACCATGTAATTTAGATGGTACCACATGAATCATATAATTTGAGTCTAATATTTTTGTTTGGGTGAAAATAATATTGATATAATGATTTCAAAATTTCTAAGTTTGGTAATTTATTTGTTTTACACAAACTAGGGGAATTAATATATGTGACTAATAAAAAATATAGAGGGTTAGACCTATTGCGAACATGTGGATATGAGATAATAGTGTATTATATATATATATATATATATATATATATATATATATTCATAAGTCATGTAGGTTGAATTTAGGTCAATATTTATAATTTCAAGTATCTAATACCAATTTTTTTTAATTTAAACTTGCATAGTATTACTAATAAGACATAGTATAATATTGACCAAAAATGGGAGTTATGAAAGCACACCCAAAAGTCACAACACACCATAAAAATTGGGAAACAAAAAACAACAATAATTACATTAGGATTGCATCAATAAAACAAAGCATAAAAGGAGAGGATATCAATAAATCAAGACCACTAAATCCATGGACAAAGGAGGTGATGGAATAATACTATTAGGATTATCTCCCTAACCTCCCACATGAGGGGGAGAGGTATTAGGTATATAAAAGCAATCTTCTTGATTGTTTTATTCATCTTCATTCGACTCATGGGAGGAGAGATTATAAGATCCAACTTGGAAAAGTTGTCATGCCCATATTCACTTAGAGGTTTAAACCCATCATAATCAATGGATTACAAACACCTTTCATAACCACCAGAGGGAGAAAATACCCACCTTAGAGGAAGAGAGGAAAGGGAGAAATCAGAGTGACTCTATGATCTAAAGTGGTTGTGGTTTCCATTTAGACCATAGCCCCTCCAAGTTTGGTCCATGTAGTAGTCATTTTGTTGAGAATACTCTACTAGAACTCTACTTATAGTGTAAGGAGCACAATCTTAGTGTTTAAGAAGAGTGTGGAGATTCTAAACCTATATTTATACTTTTTCTACTTTTACCTAGATAAATACATTGATAACCAAGGTAGGGTTTGTATCAAAGCATAGATGTGGATGTGGACAATTCCAATCCTTCCATCACTAAGGGGACTTAGTGAAACAATGTTTTTTAAAGGCATAATCTAATACAACCATATAAATTTTAGTGATAAACTTAAATTCTTAGGTTTTCAACTTAAAATTGAACTTTAAGACCTTCGAAGGGAGTTTAAATCTAGTACACTTATAAGAAATATCCTTAAAGTCTTCATTCGTCAATGATATAATCTTAGAGATTTAACTATGGGGCTTTGGTCCAAGGTTTATCATTGATAGTGATAATAGGGAACCCCAATAGGGAGATAGAATTGGTAAATAGGCTGAATATGAACCCATCACCATTCCAAATCAATAAGGGTTTCATATTTTCCCATGCCTTATAAATTATTTTAACAACAAAGGTCTTAGTGATCTTAAAAATGGCCTAGTTAACCAATAGGGTTTGAAATCCTAGATTCCTCTAGACCTTTCTACCTTGAGGGCATCCTAAAGAGATGAAATGTTTATCAATAATTTTTAGGCCTCATGTCCTTCAATGGCTCTAATAATCCACTTTAAACATAAATCAAGGCCTTGTTTGGATATTTCAATGAAACCAAGGCCACCAAATTCCTTGGGTTGGTAATAATTGTCGTACACCACTTAATGAAATATTTTGTTGCCTTTTAAATTTGTCCACAATAAATCCTAACCAATTTTGCATATTTTTTTATTTTAATTTTAAGGGATCCCAACATGAATAGTTGTAAACATGTGTATCTAAAATAAATTTGGAACAAATTTGAAATTTTCTAGTTAGGGAGTAGGTTTAGTAATCTAATAGGATAATTTTTATTAATTATAATGACCACATAATTATTTAGTTAAAATGGAAAATATTTAAAATTAAATGTAATTACAATAAACTTGAACATTTCACCATTAAAACTTCATTTTCATTGATATGCACTAATTTGAGAAGGTAAAGGGCCATAAATCTACCCATAACACTATGTTTTTGCTATGAACTACTTGATCTGGAGGCTGAGCAAAATATTTAGATGTATTCGATGACAGTATAAACCCCTTTTTCATCCTATTTAATGGTAAGAAATGAATAATAAAAAACAATTACCATTAACTAACTTGTTATGAGGAGCAGTGGGAAAAATAAATTCCCTTGATAAGCCCTTTGTTGGTATAGTCTTCTAATATGTATCCAAACCACTTATTAGAAAACACATAGAAAAGGAAGCAATTATAAAGTGAAACAAACAAAAATATCTTAGATATAATGAACATAGAAAGAGGAATAATTGATATAGTCATTAATAGTAAAACAATCAAAAACATTTTGTAAAATGGTTTACATAGAGAGACTAAACCTAGGGCCAAACCCTAAAGTTTGAATCATGGAAATAATGAAGGGCCACTCAATTATATTATAAGCCTTATCAAAGTCAATTTTATGATCATATATTTATTCTTGGAGGTATGAGGCCACTTCATACCTTCTTAGACTTCTTAGATGTTATCCAATATATATCTCCATTGGATAAACCATGTTTTCTTAGATTAAATGATAAGGGGAAGAAAGTAACTAATTATAAGGGAGATAACTTTAGCTATAATCTTGTAGGAGATATTAAAATGGTTATAGGATCCTAATTGTATATAATATTAGTATTCCCAATCTAGGTAATAAATTTTATATTACCCTTTTTGATGATTTTTCCAAATGAATGTTGGGACATATATTCTAATTATACTTTATGTAAATTGGGGCCAACATAATTCCAATGATATTGGTATAATTTGGAATGGAAACCATCAAACCCTAAAGCCTTATCTTTATCCATAACCATTTAATCTTGATGTAGTTATTTTATGTATATAATTTATCACATGCCAAATTTTGAGAAGTGGATATTTTGAAGAGAACAACATTAGGCAAGTTTTTAAGGCCATTTTTTGAGTCTCTAAGGAAGGTTGAGCTTGGAAAACTTGACTATGATGTCAAAAAAAATTTAAAGGTTGTCTAGGATATTATTCAAACAATCTCCAATATCCTTAATGATTCTTATATGAGTGTCATAATTTTAATCCATAATCTTAATGAAACATTATTTTGAAACTCTATCACCAATTTTGAGCTAATGTAGGTGAGCTCATACTTGAGCTCCTTAGGATTAATGAAGGTCAACAAGATTAACTTTATACCTAAGATTAGCCACTTTTTTTAAAGTAATCATCAAAAAGGGAGTATTCTAACACTTGGGAAAGATTATTTAATTATCTAAAAAAATCAAAACTATCCCATTTTGTAATGAGTGCTAAATGATTACCAAAAAATGATGAAAGGTGGCAATGATAGTGATGTCATCTTCACACCACTCAATCCACCCAAAATACACAAATTAATGAGTCTATTGATGTGTTAAAATGTTTGTGGATGTTGTATATGGTAATTATTTAGGTTAAACTAGTTATTGTAAATTTTAATGGGAGGTGTAGACCATTCTACTAGAAACTAGATGGGTTGGTGATCTGAGAAAAGGACATATTAAAGCACACTCACATGGTAGTCATATTTATTATAAAAAAATAATATATTATGTTATAAAATGAGGGATCATATATTATTTTGATAATTTTTTAATTTCTTTGGTTAATTTTGGACCAAATAAACTAAGTCATGGGAGATGCATGCTTATGGTGGTGGTTTAGGTCAAACATACCAAAATTATTTTATAGATATAACTAGACTTCTCTATCACTAGAAAACTTTTGCATTATAAGTATGTATTATTTTAATTTTCCAAATTATATCATGTTAAAATACCTACCATCTACAAATATTATTCCTTTCAATAGCATCATTATTAGCATAGATGTTAACAATACTAAGAATCTACCCATCAAAATTAAAAATTATCTAGATAAAATATTTAGATAGGCCCACTCCCAAATCCACCATAAAGGATGAATAGTTAATAGATAAAAATTTACTTTATTCACCACACCCCACCTCATTTATAGACATATGATAAGTATCCTTAGTCCAGATGATGTTAGCTACCTTCTTCAGAGTCAAATAAGTAATATTAACTTCCTTTAGGCATATAATGTGCATATCTGAAAAAAATATAAAAATTTTCGCACACTAAATATTTATGTGTTGGTTATATCAAATCAAATACATTCCATGATAAAAAAATTCATTATAAACTATCAAGGTTCATGGTTTCACCCTTTAGGCCCTATAATGCCACAAATTAGTTACTCAATAAATTATAATGTTGCTAGTTTGTTAGAAATTATACAAGCATAGTAGGTCACCTCTCAGGATTAAAAAACTCAATATCATCACTACCATGATAAGGACTCTTTTATTAATAAGTCACTTGATTGTATGGGGAGGGAGGGATATTTTTGGGGTTTACCATTGGAAAATACTTGAAAGCAGTTTTGAATCTTGTGTTATAAATAAAGAGAATCCAAAGGACATATCTGTCATGGTTTAAGTATGGCACTAACATCATATCTATTACTTATCATGGATATACTAGGGTTGGTTATGGGTCATGATTTGGTGGTGTTTGGGTTTAGGGTGATGGAGTGGCTATATTGTTAGAATACACTACCTTATTATTGCTAACTAGGATTTTTAAGATTGTGTTGATTAATTCTCCTCCCCATCATGTACCGTCCATTTGTTTATCCCATTGAAGGATGGGTGGTTCTATTATTTATTTAGGTTGTGGGTTTGAATTGTTTGTAAGGGTTAAATAATTTATCATGTTGTCTTAGGCCTTGCACTAAAAAAATGTAGTGAGTAGGTTAATGTATAACACCCTCTAGGCAAATTTTTAACTATGAATATGAATATCAATGTCCTCATATAGGTATTTAGATATATCCACCTCCACACAAACCTAACATTGGGTATGAGTACCAAAAAAATGATCATTTTAAAAATAGACAAACTGACATATGGGTTTAACTAGTTATTTCATAAAGTACTAGAAAGACATGGGTAGGCCAAATAACTATATCCAAATAGGGGATTTAATCTTATTTTTATATAAAATAATAAACTCTTGGGTCCAAAGAGAGAAGGAAGGTAAGGATATTCACACATAAATTGGGCCACGTTTATGGATGGTAGTGCAGTGCTCAGGGTTTTCAAACCTAAAGAGGAAAACCCCTTAGTCATGTTTTGAATCCAAACCAACTTAAGTCCATGGGGTGACTAGTTGGTTTGAACCTAGCTTTGAATCATGGATTTATCCAACACATGCCCCAAAAATTAACTAATAAGAGTATGGGTTTTCATCCATGGCAAGAATCAACAAAATAAATATAATCAATTAAAACATTAGGAAGAGAATATTGACATAAGGTTACATTACCTTGTAATAAAATTTTATAAGAAAATTTCATGCTTGCTTCAGCACCATGGTTGATTCTCCTAGTTGAGCTCCATAAAATGATGTAAGCTCCTAAGGAAATATCATTAAATAAGTAAATGACTTACCAAAGGGTATAAACCCAAGAGTAAAAAGTAATAAATGCAACTAAAAAATCACATAGGATTGAGTAATATGGTGGGGATGTGATAAAGAGGGGTACACCCTAATCAAGGCTAGACATGACACACACCCATAGATCTCATTTCAAAATAAAATTTATTACAAATTTTAGTATCTAAAAATGCCCCCTTTTATTATAGTATTAAAATTCAATATAAATACTAGAGTAAAAATATTTTATGATGTACCCGAGTGTAGACAATGCGATATATTTATGATAAGGTTCAAAATGTGAAGCTTGATATAAGTAAACCTATAACGAATATGTAGTAGTAAATTTCCATGAAATGAAATATAAATTTTAAACTATAATTGAAATTTTAAACTTAAGAAAAAGGTAAATCATGTTTCCCTATAATTTATTGGAGGTGATACGTCCTTATTGACACATTATAAAATTATGCTTCTTGCTTTAATCACTTAGAAAATTATGGTTATTATGACCTAAATTTGTATAACTAAGGTAGGGTGGTGGGTTGGGAAGACAAATGTCCCTAATACTCATGAATACTGAGTAGTATCAAGGCCATTGAGCATCGTTAAACCTCACCACATTAACTCATGTAACTAATCTTGCACTAATATTATAACCCCAATATGAAAGGTGGGGGGAAAATATTTGGTTCACTATGTGTAATTCTAATCTCATTGAGCTTCATTAAACCTCAATTGTATTACATAAATAAACAAGAATCAACCACTATACATTGAATTATATATTTAATGTTTATCACTTCTAGGGACCATCAAACATTTTATAAATTTTCAATATTATAGTAGTGTGCATGAACTAGATTCACACCCCATAATATGAGGAAATTGGTGCCAAAATGACATAAAATGTTATCCATATATATTATATTTGTGATAAACTTAAGAAACTCTATCTCATGATGATTAAAAATGAGTACATATTTATTATATATGTCCCCAAATGTATTTAAATATGTGAATATTAAAACACATGTAACTTTTGTTCCTTTAAGACTATCTGCACCTACATGACATATGCACTCAATTGTATTTGAATCTATACTAGTGACCCTAAAATTTGAGTAACATGCATGGCATATGCCCAAAAATATGTCTAAAATCCATATATATATGTCCCAATCTGATATTTTAACTACCCTAAAATATTTAAATCTTGTATTATGTCCCAAAATATGAATTTTATGTTCATGGAGGTTTAAGTATCTATAGAAATCCCACTGATGTGTCCCCCTTTTGAGGTGAGGGTTGTATCTTATGAGTCACTCATCTCAAAATAAATATTTAATTATATCATGTTATGTATAAATATTTAATCATGTTGAATCATGTCAACATGTGGATAATGTGTCATCATATTAATGTATGTGTCATGAAAGTATGCATGAAACATATGTAATGTAAAGGCATACTATGCTACATTCTAAATAATACCAAAAAGTGGAATTACAAAATATATAGAGTGAAAATTTGATAATCATAAAATATGGGAACACATACTTCCCTAAGGGTGGATTGTACCAACAAATATGACTATAACAAAAGAGCTCTCACATAATGGTCATTATATCTTGAATTAAGTTGATACTATAAATAATGAAACATTTTTTATTTTCTATCCCCATTTCTATTTAACCACTATAAACACTAATTAATATAAATTTAACTCATGACCTAACCATTCACTAACATTAGGTGCCTAAAATATAATATAATAAAAAATTCTAACTAAGCGCGCGCGCGCACACACACACATACATAAATATATGTTATGTTTAGGTACACAATATTTCATTCCCGTTAAACATATTTAAAAAAATATAAAAGTGAATTTTTTTTTTATTAGGAGATTGGACCTCAAGACTATTAAAATTAGGTAGGTTTCATGGGGCTAACTATTTTATGTTACCTAATGTATTTGGTTCTACCCACCTCCTTATTTTTTGGGTGTTCCTTCAATGCCTATATAATAGGATTTCCATTGTATTACTCCATATGATTTATACATTGATTAATTCATTTATTCATATCTTTGATAAATATAATATGGTACCAAAGCTTATAGTTTAGGAATCTTGAGAGGGAGCCTATGGAGTAAGAGAGGATGGTCTTGTTGGGGAGGAGCATGAAGTGCCTAGTAGAGAGCTGTGAGAAGAAGAAATTTTATTTTCTTGTGACTAGTTATTTAACTTGGAGGAAAATCCCAAAAATTAATTTGAGCATCATTTTTGATGATTATTGTTTATATAAAACTCTATGTCTTAGGATTCATCTGTTAAATTAGATAGAATTAGATTTCACTAAGTATTTTACCTAGAAACTATATTTGAAGTTTTTGAGTTGGTCATTTCCATACGGTTTGGGGAGGAGACCAAATTTTTATTAGGGCACTATTTTTTGAATGTAGAGGATCTAAAAATTTCTATTTTATAAGATAAAATCATTGGATCTAATAGCATCTGATTTGGCTGAGAAATGAGTCTATAATCAACATTTGAAAGTTTCACAAGCTGGCCATTTTCTTGCAATTACATAGGTCTCTTCTAATTGGTTGATTTTTATAATATAAAGTTTTGAAAAATTATATTAATGTGAATACATTTTAATTTATTTAAATATTTAAAATTTAAAACTTTGGAATATAATCCATATTAAAGCCCCATTGGTGATTAATTATCACAGAAGTGTCTAAGAGGTTAAAAATTTGATCATTTTCTATGCTTTTTATCTGGAATCAAACACAATAGTAATTTTGAAATTAGAGTTGTATATCTATTGATTTAATTGTTTTTGTCAAATTTTTGGTGTTTTTAAAGATGAAAAGTTTAAAACCTCTCAAATAGTGTTGATTTTTTTGGTGAAAACCCAAAGGTATTGACCAATTTGTGATTTGAATCAGTGGGTAAGAGGAAATTTTGTGTAAATTCATTATAGTTTTTATAGTATTTAATTTTATTGGAAAAACTAGGTTAAAATGGCTATCTTACAACATCTCTTGTTCCTAGATTCACAAAAAGTGATAAGAATTTTTTTTAGTTTATGGAGTCACAAGGTTTTGATGATATGTGAATATTAGAATCTTGATCAAATAGTGCTTGATAAAGAGAAAATACATACCACTAATACCAATGACTATTATAAACATCATCATGAGGCTATTATGTTTTTAAAACTATCAGTAGTAGATAATTTGATCTTAAAGGTAAAAAATGCAACCATTGCATCAACTTTATGGATTAATCTTACTTCTAAATACTATGATTTTGAAGCTGGTAAGATATTATATTTAAACAATTTATTATTTTCCACTATGATTCAGGAGGTGGATCCATTTTTAAATTGTTATTTTAGATCAAGGACATTAATGATCAATTGAAGGTTGTGTAGAAGCTTGCTGATGAGAAATATTTGATTGCTCTTGATATGCAGAATCTTTCACCTTCATTTGAGCCATTTGTGGAGTCCTTGCACATGATTGTTGAGACATAGACTTTATAATTTGAAAAGTTGTCCACATTTCTATTGTAGAAAGAGAGATGATAGGATTATATAGTTTTTTATACATCTAATTCTATAGAGAGTGCATTCTTCATCAGGGAAAAGGGTAAGCAATTTGGTAAAACTACTAGTTCTTTGATATAAACTTCACAAGTAAGTGGTTCTAATAAGAGATATAAGTGGAAATGTTTTTACTGTAAGTAACTTGGTCATCTTAAGAAATATTGTAGGAAAATTAAAAATGATATGGCTAACCCTAGAAATAAAACTCATCATAGGAATGTTACTAAAGGTAAAGGTGAGGAAACATCTAATTTTTCACTCATGGATTTTAGTGTTTCATCCTGATTCCTCACTAGACAAATTTACTAGATTTTCCATAGATATCTGCAATTAATAAGTTCATATTTGGTTGTATTTCTGAATAAGCTTGATATTTATACTATTTAGGGATAATAGAATGTTTCTTAGTTAGATGATAATACATTATTGTTTATATTGAACTAGATGATGTACGCATTTAAATTTCTAAGCATATTAATTTATTGATTTAATTATATATTATTACTTATGATTATCATGTGAAAATATCTAATTACTTGTGTGTTTTGAGTTGGATATAGGAGAATCCTTATATTGAGTATATCAGAGAGATAGCATCATCAGAGAAGATGTTGTAGATGGCAACATCATAGGTCGATAGATAACTAATAAAACCCTACACACACCATGATAGTTAGTCATCTTACAAAATACATTTTAAAATGATTGCTTCTGATGTCAATTTTAATTATTATTTTTTTCTTGATTACTTAAGTAGGTATATTATAAAAATAAATTCCTTATGTGCTTAGCCTAATGTGTCATTAATATATGTAAAGGAAAATTAGTGCGGGTTATTATTTTACCATTAAATTACTAAAGAATAATTAAATCTTGAATTGGTTTAATATGAAATTGAAATTTCATATTAAAATATAAAAAGGGAATCATTTTTCTAAAGAGAGAGAGAGAGAGAGAGAGAGAGAGAGAGAGAGAGAGGAATAAATAAAAAATCTAGAAAAGAATTAAAGATATTAAAGTTATAAAAAAAAGATAAAACAAAAATAAAAATATGGGAAAGAATTTAACATTTATTTTCTATTTAAGAGAATTGGATAGCTCTATACATATACACAGAGGAGGAGGAAAAAAGACACAGGGAGAAAAGAAGAATAAAGATAAGTAATCTAACAGAGGAATAACAAGAAATTTTAGGTACATAATGTAATTTTATTTTGTGATTTGTGGTTTGGTATTATATTATATTATATTATATTATATTATATTATATTAATCTAATATTATATAGTGAGTGGAATATATGTTTTAAAACCTTATAAACTCAGTGATCTATATACAAATTTGGTGACTTAAAAAATGGTATACATTGAATTTACTATATGGTCCTATTCTTGTTTGGTCATTTGTATATTATAAGTTATCAACAACAAATAAAATAGAATATAATGTTACAAGTAATTAAGATATCATAAATACATAACTAATAATCTTACGTTAAATGGTATCTCTACCGTATATCTCTTGACTATCAATAATATTTGTTCATCATCATCCTCCTAATAGAGAATCAATAGAGAATTACGTAAATGTCATTATTGATAGAAAATTACATTTTTGTATCATATCATAGTTTAAATATGATTGATAACTTTGGTAGTTCTGATATTATATATTTACATGCTAGATTAATGGTGGATACAGATATAAATTATGCAATAGAGATATATGATAAACTTAATATAATAAGAAAATGATGATCATACCATATGAAACCTTAGCTTGGATATATTCAACAAAAGATGAATATTATAGTGATTATGTTAGCTAATTAAGTGTCATACTATTTTCTTAATTCAAAACCCAGTAGTATATAAAAGTGCCCTATGAATTGTGATTATCATGTATAATACATAAATAAGCTAGGGCATCCTAGAATCTAATATTAATTTGTTGATTTTTCCCAATTTTGAGTGCCATAAATAGATCTGAATCTTGCTTAAATATTCTCATAAGGTTGGGCATCGACTTATTCATGAAATCATAGCTCATGTGATCTAGGTGATGATTTTTACAAATTTAGATGAGTTAAAGATAAAGAATGCTAAGTCACTTTAATAAAATTACCAAAACAACATGTCAATTCATATTTATTTAATTCTCTATGTATATAATATAAAAAGTAATGTTGAGTACCATTACATTAAAAATCCTTGTCATATCCTAAAAATCCATGTCATAAATATTGTTGAGTCATTTAAAAGAATAAATGTTTTTCTTGTATGCAAGATCAAATGTTTAGTGGAACTTTATTTTGCCTCAGATTTCCATATTACAGTTAGTTGAATTGTATCTCAAGAGAATGAGAAAAAATATTTTGAGACCCTATTTAGAATTGGGATATTCTTTTATCATTGATCTTGGTCAGTAATCAATGTTGGAATGTTCTATATAACCAATTTAGAAAGCCATTTAGAAAGCCATTTAGTAAAACATTAAGATATTAAAAATGAAATGTTGAATGTTAAAAATAGAATTTTGAGGTAGTCAAGCTGTAAAGTATATAATTGATTGGTTGGAAACTTATTAATATTTACATTATTAACTATATTTGTGGCTATAATACTATTCTATAACTTATAATGTTGACTAAAAGTTATCATAATTTAAATAAATTAATAAAGCCTTACTTCTAATAGATGTTTTTCTTAAACCTAGACAATAGGTAAACATACCCTTTTGATTGAAAACATTATCTATAATTGTCTACCTTATAGTGGTACTCAAGTGGAATTTATAGCTTGATAATGAGTTTAAAATTGGGATTTTTCTAAATTTATCTGAACACTACAATAATATTAGAGTTATATTGCTTGATAGGCATAAAACTTGAATGGATAACTCTAGTGTAAGAGTGATAATATAGAACCAACTTCTTAGTTATTACTATATGGAAAACCATAAAAAAGTGTAAATAGGGTTAAATGGGTAAACCATAACTATCTCTATTGGAAAAAAACTTGTGGAACTTCTAGATTATTTATTATATGAAAACTCGTCAAATATAACATGACATTGTTCTAAGTTACAACTATTTGAATAAATTTACCATGGGGGTAGATTGTTTTAGTTAAATTATGTGGGATAAATATTAAATAAATAGTGAAAGAGTGGTAAATTATAGTTTAGAAAATAATTACTTATAAACTATCCAAAAATAAACCAAATGATAAACTAGACATCTTGTGTTTTCAAGAAAAACAAAGTTCTAGGTTATTGTAAAGAATGATTGTGTTATATGTATTCATGAGTTGATTTCTATGCTTGGTAGTTATGATTAAAATATTAAATCATAGTTAAGAAATTATATAGCATTAGAATAGTTACATGTGGTTCATGTTAGGATGTGAAAGTATTAGTTACATCTATATTTTATTAGATGATTTAGATAAGTCATTAAGATTCTTAGGGATTGGGAACTATAACCCTTTGAAAAATATCCTAGAATCAAATGCATCAATAGGATAATGGGATTTTCTGACTCACTATTAATAATATGAATGATTTTTAATCATGTGTATTCAATATGGAATACATATGAGTATTACATATTATGAGTGTATTATTATGTATAAGTACTTAGTTACACTTAGTGCATAATGGTGCATTGGGATACATATGGATATGGTGTGATAGCTTTGGTAAGCTTGTATGTATTATACCTGAATGGTATAATTTTTTATTTTTTACTTGTTATTGGCTGTATGGATTACTTGAGTCTTAAAAATCATAAATTTGGAGTATGTGTTGTTATGTAGTTGGGAACTATGATAGTATGGGATATCATAGGGTATTATATTATAAAAATATATAATACCTGAGTGGTACTTACTATAGTTATTATGCCTAAAATCATATCTACATTTGAATATTTTATTGTATAAATGTTATTCATTGCTATGGAAAGTTTGTGTTATTACAATTGGTAGACTTGTGTATGCATGCATGTAAACTTGGGAGTTTAACAACTGTTGTGTTGCTATGTTATTGTGTTCTATGGGAATGATTAATTTATTTGTTATATGTATGTGTGTGTGTGTGTGTGTGTGTGTGTGTGTGTGTGTGTGTGTGTGTGTGTGTGTGTGTGTGTGTGTGTGTAATTCTTGTGTTTCCATGTATTTGAGACTACTTCATATGATTGATCATGTAAAATGGATAGTTAAGTCTTAAAACATTAGAATGTGGTAATATGGGTTGTTATAGGGTGTAGATAACTAGAAACCAATTATATTGTTTGAATTATATAGTTAAAATTATATGTTTACCTAGGTGGTATATTTATAATCATTATTTATAGTATGATATATAATATAATGAAATATTCATGCATATGTTAGATGGATTTAATGTATGATGTTATTACTCCTATGTATAACATATCATGTGATGCATTACTAGTTGGATGTAAATTGTTTAATCTTATGGTTGAATTAAATTTGATCAATTTGTATTGAAAATGTGGAGTAAGTAGTGAGATGGACTTAAATGGAATTGTAATGCTAGATGCAGGCAATCCAATCAAGTGGTATGTAGGAAATTGATTGATCTAGAGCATTGTTATTTATTATTATAAAAATTTGGGCCAAAGTACGTTTTGTGAGATATTATCATTTCATGAGTGTGATTCACATATTTATTTGATATCTTGAAATAGAATGTATTTATATGATGCACTCCATGTTTAGTTTAGAGTCATATAGCACATGGGTATTTGTTAGTCTCTTTGGATTCCCACATCATTACTATCTACCCATCTATGAAGGGAGGGACATTTCCTTATGGGATTAGTGTGTGGGATCGTTGGTCCGTGGTTGGTGTGATAAATTTATTAGATGATGCTCTCTCTCCCCATAGTATTACTACTTATGGATACAACACTTAATATTGGCACATATACTTGAAGTTTGAGAACTATGCTCTAGGGTAGCCAAGTATCTTATTTATACTTTGTATTATATTTTACTTGTTATTGTAAATTTTCATGAAGGATTATAATTATAAATTTATGAACATTTATATTGGTTTTTATGTATTTAGATGAGTTAATTTTAAAGTGTTATAATTAATTTCTATATTGAGTTGTTCTCATGTTTGCACATGAAAATTATTATTGTTTATATTAGAATCTTTGGACGTAGTCTAGTTTTGCATATATGTTTATTTAAAAAAAACTTTACATATTTCTAGTTAGATTAGAGAGGGGATGTTACATGTGTTATCAAATTTGTAGCTCAAACTCTAGGACCTACTGAGTTCATTAGCATTTTCATATCTTGTGAACCTAGTGACATGAAGTTTTGCACTAGTATTTGGACTTGTGGTATCTCAGTGTTGAACCATGTTATATCATGTTTGGAATTTTGTGAAATTCATAAAATGTGTGTATAAAATTGAGTGTGTACCCTTAAGATCACTTTTATCCCTTTGAGTTATGTAGGGGATCAGTTTATTGAGTGTCCTAATGATGATTATTGTATATGAGGCTTGGGTAGATGGGTATATAGCATAGTTGATGAGTTATGAATAAAAAATTTCTACCATAGTTTGATCACTTAAATCGAATACCTCAAAAGTTACTAAACCTTTTCTTGATTACCAAGTCATCTTTGCCATTGAGTTTTGTGAGTGTTTTATAGGATCAGGATGTTTCTCTTAAATTTATGTGATTTAGTTTTTGTGTCTTTTATTTACTAAACCCAAGAGTGGTAAATATTATAAAACCATTTTTTTATTTGAGTACCACCTAGGGTGGTGGAAATATTATTAGTAGAGTATTATTGTTCTTCTTGATAATTCCTTTGCATTAGGAGTTTGTTTATGGAATTTGATTTCTTAAGATATGTGGTGTCATCCCTCTTAGCTAGCTTAGAGATGAGTCATTATTATCTCAATCTCCTTTGATATCATTATGATTTTCTGAGAGGATTCACATTTTCATGACATTGATTTAGTGTTCTCTTTTATGAGAATTGTTTCTGAATGTTGTTTGACTGTACTTCCTTGAATTTGTGTGAGAATGTTTTCTACTCTTGGTGAGAGAGAATTTTTAAGATTGGATGAATAGAAACATCTCTTTGTTGGTATATATCTCTCTCAATTATGGAATTAGGTTGAGATACCATAATTACAAGATTGAATAAGTAGGTAGTGTTTGGCAACATTGAGATGCATTGTTTTCCTTTGCTTGGTGAAGGTATGTGGGAGTTTTTGAGATGATAGTTCTCTAATTTTTACTTATAACTCTTTAAATTAACTACTTGATCTAACTTATTATTTTAAGACCACGTGAGGTGGAAAAACTTTATTTATATATATTGAATTTTATACTAAGAATTATAAGTTCATTATAATTAGTATTATACACCCTTGCATAGATTGATATTGTTCTCTTTTGCTTATAGCATGTTATTTTGAAAGAGTTATTTTATACCTATTGCTAGAAGTGAGTAAGTTTTAGGATATATGGAACATCTTATGTTATGTTTTGAATCCTATTTCCAAAGTATAATGGATTTCAAATACTATACATTTAAAATGTACTGTACACTTTTTATGTATTCTTACCAAGGTTTGGGGCTGGTAGCCCCCAAAAAGGGGGGATTTGGGGATGACAGCCCCTGATAAATGGGTTTTTGGGGGTGGTATCCCTCAAAAATGTTTTTATACCCCTTTAATGGGGAACCATTTTGGGTTGACTTATCCCATGGTTTTGGTACCTAGTGTTTTTTAAAACTATGATGTATTACCTATTGATGTATTATAGATGGACATACAGTTTGTAATACATCATGATGAAGATCTAAGGTTTGAGAAGAAAGAAAAAAGTGTGTGAATTCAGCTATGAATTAAAGAGAGTTTTTTTAGCACAACTTCAAAAAATATTTATTCATTATAATTGTGAAAATACTAATATGAGAGTGGATTGCACTCTCGTGGCTTGTAATAAAATTTGAGCAAGTGTCTCTTGGTGGATGTATCCCATATTTTGTAAACCACATTAAATATTATCTTCTTGTTATGTATTTTTATTTATGTTCTTTATTCATAGCCATTATTATTTTCATTCTATGAAATTATTCTATATTAATTTCTAATTTATTTCTAACAACTAGTATAAGAGCTTCAGATTGTATTTACTAAAGTTTTGAATCATAGGAATGGCTATTAGTTTAAGTGGGAGTTATGAATGGTGATAATAAATCAAAGGTTTAAAATTTTAACAAATATAAATTTGGTCTATGGAATATGTAGATGGAGGAGTACCTCTATCAAAAGGACCTCCATGTTCCATTAGGAGGAAAAGTAAATAAACTAGTGAGTATGTGCTATAAGGCTTGGGAGTTACTTGATAGGAAAGCACTTGGGGCCTTCTAATTATGCCTTACATCTTCGATTGTATTTAATATATCATAGGAGAAGACCATAAAAGGTATCATGAATGCGTTAGGGAAGTTATATGATAAACCCTCTACTTTTAATAAAATATTTTTAATGAAAAAGTTATTTAATATGAAGATGTATAAAAAATGGTTTAGTTGCTAATCATTTGAATGAATTTAATATGGTTGTGAGTATGTTGGACACTAAAAAAATTGACTTTGATGATTAAGTCAAGGCTCTGCTTATTTTTTATTCCTTACTAGAGAGTTGGAACAACTTGGTAATGGTTGCGAGAAACTCAGTCTCTAACAATGCCAAGTTGAAGTCTGAGGATGTCATAAGAGTAATCATTAGAGAGGAAATGAGATGAAAAAGATCTAGGGAGAATTATAATTTAGGTGATACTTTGGAAGTGGAGAGTAGAGGGAGATAAAAGTTTAGAGTAAAATGAAAGTGTGGAAAGTCAAATGGTCAAGGAATGTCAAAATCAAAGAGCAGGATGTCATGCTAGCACTGTGGAAAGCTTGGGCATGTAAAGAAGGATTATTGGGCTTGATAGAATAAGAATAACAATCAAAAAGACACCAAGGAGGTGAATTTATCATCAGGTAATGTTTGTCAAGATGCATTAATTATCTCCATAGATAATATTATTGAGTCTTGGGTTTTAAATTTAGGGGCTTCCTTTCATGCTACACCATATAGGCATTATTTTATTGATTATGTTCACGAAAATTTAGTATTAGTGTAGGTTTTTATTTTTCCCTATTTTTTAATTAGGGAAATTGTATTTTTGTGTATACATGGAGTTTTCCTACATTTGTGGGATAGGCTAGCTTATGTGGAGATGTGTGTCATAAATGTGTCATAAGTGTCATAAGAATGTCATAAATAATTCCCTTGATGGGAGTTACTTCTCTATTCTTAGCACCTCGTCACCACCTTTTATGGAGGATTTATAGTATATTATTGGGTTGCCTTGACCACCTTTTGTGGAGGAGTTACTTACGTGCTCTCCTATATGTATTCTTCACTTTGGCCATCTCATGTTAATCAGATTTTGGTTTTCTCCATTTTGTCTTGTGCAATTTATCTTTTTGTATAATTTCAAATTACTTTGGCATCTATGTGGTGTGCACTTGCTTCATCTCATGTGATCATGTCTCCATTGCATTTGCATTATCTAGATTCTAGCAACAACTCTTATATGGTATCAGAGCCACTCTGATAATCATGTGTTTGGTTATGCTATTAGTTTATTCTAAAATTCTTACTTTGCTTTTTTAATAGTTTTTTTGTTTAACTCCATTGTATTTGAGATATTTGGTAGAGTTTCTTGAAAACTCATGCAAATCCATATGGAAACTTGTTAAAAAAATTACTTTTGAGTTAAAATTTTCCAAGACATCTTGTATAGATCTATTGTGGCTTCAACAAAGGCAGTAGAATTCCTTTTTTTGGTCATTTTATAGGAAAAGATAGATCTCTGCAATCTAGTTTTTATTCTTGGATGCCACTTTCAGTGTGGGGCATCTGGTAGGATGAGGTGTGTAACTCCAATAGGGCATAGTCTAGCTCCATAGTGTACTTCTCTCATTGCTCTATCGGTCCTAGTAAGTAGATGATCCAATATAACCCCATCGCTGTCAACAAGATCGCTCATTTTAGCTCCTCCATTTCTTCTACTCCTGCTTCAAGGAGGGTTTGGTTTCTCTTGAAGGCTGTATCTCAGCTATATATGGGGCTTGGCCTAGTAGTGCATGTGCTAACCTTAGCTTGTAAGAGTCGATTGACTATTGTCTAGCTATTCTTTCTTGGGTCAAGACCCTCTCTGATAAATTGTTAATTTTATTGTTGTCCTTGTCGAGTTCAGACCTTTTTGGGTTTCCAACGCCCATGTGGTGGGCCCACTCTCTCTCCTTGATTCATTTTTTAAATCTACTCTTAAAATTATTTTGATTTAAATTAGTCATTTGAATGTTTGAATTAAAATCAAATTTGAAATTAGCATTAAAAAAAGCCAATTTAAAGTTTTTTAAAACTTGTATCTTCGACCTACGAGGACGAAGGGTGAGGCCTGGGTTGGCAAGAGGCCAATTCCCCCTCACAAAGACCTCATTTGGATTTCTCGCTTCGTGATGAATCCAAAAAGTGGTTGGAAGGCCACTTTATCTCTAAAAATAGACATTTTTTTAATGTTTTAGTATTTTTTACAAAAACACTAGTTTACTAGAAAATTAGATCTTTAATATCTTGCAAATAGTAGCTCAAATTTGGGTCCCATTTTTTGCAAAAGTGTTTATAATTCAATTTTCCATAGTGTAGGCTTGTTATTTGTCAAAAAGCACTACTTTATAAAGTGCCAAAAATTTGGGTCTCTCGAGATGTATTTTTGGCTGAGTCCAACATCTTGTTTGCTTAAGTCTTACACTGATTGCTCTAAGACACATTCTCAGCTGAGCCCAACATGTTTTGATCATTTAATTGCATATTTGGTGGGGGGGGGCTCAACATTTTATGTGGGTGTGATTTCTTTTCACAACTTGCAAATCTTTGCTTTTATTCTCCTTTTTGCATAATTTCACAACTTGCAATCAACACAACTTCACCTAAATTCAGCTTAAAATAGATTTTTTTCAACTTAAACCCCTAAAACCCTTAAAATATCTTGAATGGAAGGTTAAAATGTTAGTCATTATTAGAAGCAAAGGGTTGTATAGGATCACCATGGGTACTGAAGTAGAACCCAACACTGATGCTGAAAAGGTCAAGTGGTACAACTGTAGTGATGAAGCCTATGAATTACTGAGCTTATCTATGTCTCCAGAACTTCTCTTCCATTTAAAAACCTCCAAGACTCCCAAAGACATATGGGACACCTTAGAACTCTTATTTGGGAAGCTTGATGAGATGGGAGGTCATGAGCTCAAAAATGAACTCATAAGTCTAAGTCCTAGTAACTTTAACACCCTACAGGACTTCTTCACTAAGTTTAAGGCCCTTAGATTGCAATTTAAATAATGAGGGATAGAGAAGAAAGATGATCAACTCATCCTTTCTATTCTTGCAAAGTTAGGTCCAAGTTATTCAGTCTTTGTCTCCACTTTCCATGCCACAAAAAGTGCCCTTGGCACTACATGGAAAATGCCTTCTTTGGATTCATTCATTACTGACTTGACTAGGGAGCAAGATAAGCTAATTCAAATGGGAAAAATGAATTCTACTCAATCCCAAGCTTTGATAGCTATAAATGGTAAGGATAAGACTTCAACAAAGGAGAAGAAGAAAAAGAACAAGGACTAGGAGAAGAAGAAAGAAAACAACAATCCTGCCCAAAAACAACACTGAGTCTTCCTCCTCCAATTCTAAACCTAAGAAGAAGAAGGTTAAGTGTGCCTATTGTAAGAAGACAGCGCATGATGAACACAAATGCATGAAGAAACAAATAGATCACCTAACTTATCTTCTAGAGAAGCACAACATACGTGTTCTTGAGTCCATCAAGCAAAATTCATCTATCCAAGATTCTACTAAGGCAAAAGGCAAGGGTAAGGAGAAAGAAAAGGGCAAGGCCCTTGTAGCTACAGTAGCTTCTACATATTCATGGGTCATTGATTCGGGTGCTTCTCACCACATGGGCTCTTCACTAGTTAAGTTTTCATCTTTAGAGTCTTGTAGCATGACTTAAATTAGTTTGGGTGATGACACATCAGTTTTTATTGCAGGGAGAGGGTTAGTTGAAATGGAAGGAGGAACATTCAATAATTTACTAAGTGTTCCTTCTCTTTTAACCAATCTCCTATCAGTGTACCAAATCACTCACATTGGTCAGGACATGAGAGTTGAGTTTTCACTAAATTTAGTGGCTATCAGGGAGATACATAGTGATACTATAGTGGCAGTGGGTAGGGTAGATCACCAAGAAAGGTTATACACCTTCTCACATTTTTCACTTGATTCTTCTCCAATAGCATTAGTAACTCATTCAAATGGAGTTAGCAAATTATGGCATGAGTGGTTTGGCCACCTTAACTACCGCTACCTTGAGCAACTTTGCAAACATGACATGGTCATTGGTTTGCCCCGTGTCTAATTCTCAAAAAGACTTTGCAAGGGATACTCCCTTGGGAAGCATCTCGAAGCAAAATTTGACAAAGGTAAAGCTTGGAGGGCTTCACAACCTTTGGAGTTAGTCCATAGTGATGTATTGAGACCCTTTCCCAAACCATCTTTCACAAGGGCCAAGTACATCCTCACTTTCATTGATGATTTCTTTAGGTACACTTGGATATATTTTCTCAAACAAAAGTCTAAAGTGTTTGAAAATTTTCTAGAATTCAAGGCTCTTGTTGAGAAACAGAGTGAGAAATCCATCAAGGTTCTTCAAACTGATAATGGAGGGGAGTATGTCAGTAACAGGTTTGAGCAATTTTGCACCACAGAGGGGATTGATTTGTAGCATACAGTCACTTACATTCCTTCACAAAATGGGGTTATAGAATGAAAAAATAGGTTCTTGAAAGAAATGGGTAGCTGTATGATTCACTCCAAATCCTTAGCACCATAGTATTGGGCTGAAGCCATAAATTGTGCTTGCTACATTCAAAATAGGGTTCCTCACAAAGCTTTGAAATGGATAACACCCTTTAAAGCTTAGCATAAAAGGAAACCTGATGTTGAGCACCTTAAGGTTTTTAGATCCCCAACCATGGCTTACATTCCAAAGAATAAATGCAAAGCTATGGAATGTCAGTCCAAGCCTTGCATCTTTATAGGATATTTAGACGGTATTAAGGGGTATCAACTTCTAGATCTAGTCACTCATGATTTGTTCATAGAGATAAGTGTCCATTTTTAGGAGAGTCCTAGAGACTCAACACTTGACACCTCTTCTCCCTCATCAGATCTACTTCTTCATGATGATTCCTCATCAAATTTAGATCAACCACAATAGGTTCTTGAGCTAGAAACATCTTCTTCTTCTTTGAGTTTAGATAGTGAGGACAGTGATGCAGAGTCATCCACCTCTAGTCAGTTAGAGGATGAGGAGTTAACACTTGACTCACCCACTTCCAGGCCACTTTGGGCTAGATAGACACTTGAGAGTGCTAGCACTTGGGAAGGAGACCTTGCAGATGATATGCACACTAGGGGTTTTTTTTAGAGAGATCTGCATGCCTTATTTGCTTTAGTTTCATATCCATAGACCTTTCAAGAGGCATTGGGGGTACCTAAGTGGGATAGTTCTATGGAGGAAGAATATTCTTCCTTAATCAAAAATCACACTTGGGATTTGACTTCACTTCCTAAGGGAAGAAAGATGGTTTGATGTAGGTGGATATATCTAACCAAGTTTGCAGTAGATGGGTCAGTTGATAAGTACAAGGTGCAATTGGTCACCAAGGGTTTCTCACAGGTGGTAGGCATTGACTACTCAAAGACCTTTGCACCCATTGTAAAGATGACTTCGATTTGACTCACCTTGTCTATTGTCACAGCACATGGTTGGGATGTGCACCAGCTGGATGTGAAGAGTGCCTATCTTCACAAAGACTTAGAGGAGGAGATCTACATAGAGCAGCTGCCAGGATTTGTTCAAGATTCTTCCTTAGTATGCAAACTTAGGAAATCTATCTATGGCCTCAAATAAGCCCCTCAGGCTTGGTATGCCAAGATGGATTCCTTCCTTCTCATAGTGGGTTTCACTAGGTGCCATTCTGACCCCAATGTCTACTTCTTGTGGCAGGATGATTCACTCCTAATTTTGGTTCTATATGTTGATGACCTTTTGATCACCGAGAGTTCTTCATCAGCTATTGTAGCAGTGGAGGCATCTCTCCAAGATAAATTTGACATGATAGACTTGGGTTTGTTGCACTACTTCCTTGGCATCGAGATCTTATAGTCAAATTCAAGGATTTATCTTGCACAACCTAAGTATGCTCTTGACTTATTGGCTCAGTTTCACATGAATAATTTCAAGCCATCTCTGACTCCCTTTCTATCAGGAGTTAAGCTTGAGGCTGACTATTTTTCACCATTATTTGATGCCACTTAGTATCGACAACTTGTTGGTAGTCTCATCTACTTGACTCACACTAGGCCTAACATATCATATACAGTGGGACTTATCTCCATATTTATGCAAGAACCTCATGAGCTACATTGGAAATAAACTAAGAGTATCTTGCATTACATATAGGGTTCACATAGATACAAGATTCATTACAAATTTGGCATAGAGGTTGACTTGGTTGGATATATAGATTCAGACTGGGCTGGTGATTAACAGACTCACAAGTCCACTTCTGGTTATAGTTTTTCTCTAGGTTATGGTCCTATCAGTTGGTCTAGCAAGAAGTATAATGCTATTGCTATAACATCCATAGAGGCATAGTACATGGGAGCTATTAATGCAACTACTAAGGCTATTTAGCTTCAAGGGATTCTTTCTAATTTTGGCATTCTTATCAAGTAGCCCACCATCATTTATTGTGATAACAAGAGTACCATTTAGATTTGTAGGAATCTAGTTCAGTACCAACAGACCAAGCACATAGAGATTCACATGCATTTCATTTGAGATCTTATTCATAGTCAGGTCATTGAATTGATATTTTGCTAGTCTTCAAAGCAGGTTGTAGACATCTTCTCCAAACCTTTCACCGAGAGCAAGTTCATTCATTTATGAGCTCTTCTTGGGGTGCAATCTACATCTACAGTTGCATCATCTTCAGGGGGGCCTTCTAGCCTCTTCATTTCTTTGATGACTCTCTTTTGGGGGGGAGAGTTTTTTTCTTACAGGTTTTCTCCTTTTCTCTATCTTATGGGAGATTTTATTTATACATGGGTACCTCATCAGGCCTAGTTGTTGGGACCCATTTTATATTTCCACACTGCCCACCTAAGCTACGCTTATGGGGGGTATTAGAGTAGGTTTTTATTTTTCCCTATTTTTTAATTAGGGAAATTGTATTTTTGTGCATACATGGAGTTTTCCTACATCTATGGGATAGGCTAGCTTATGTGGAGATGTGTGTCATAGATGTGTCATAGGTGTCATAAGAATGTAATAAGTAACTCCCTTGATGGGAGTTACTTCTCTATTCTTAGCACCTTGTCACCACCTTTCATGGAGGAGTTACAGTCCATTCTTGGGGTGCCTTGACTACCTTTTGTGGAGGAGTTACTTACGTGCTCTCCTATATGTATTCTTCATTTTGGCCATCTCATGTTAATCAGATTTTGGTTTTCTCTATTTTGTCTTATTCAATTTATCTTCTTGTATAATTTTAAATTACTTTAGCATCTATGTGGTGTGCACTTGCTTCATCTCATGTGATCATGTCTCCATTGCATTTGCATTATCTAGATTCTAGCAACAACTTTGATATTTTGGACATGTTTATCTTGGAGATGATGATCCTTATATTATAATAGTAAAAGGAAGTGTTTAAATCAATATGAATAATGGGAACACTTGGCTACTAAAGGATGTTAGGCATGTATCCAAGTTGGGATAGAATTTGGTATGCATGGGATAGTTAGGCAGTGAAAGTTGCATGGTGACTTTTATAACATATTATTGGAAGGTGACCAAGGGAAATATTATGGTAGCAAGAGGTAAGAAGGTTGGTACCTTATATTTATCAAGTAGTGTTGACTTTTATAATTTAGTTGCTATAAATGAAGATGCATCTCTGTGATGGAATAGGCTCAATCACATGAGCTAAAATGGTATTATGAAAATTTTTAAGGATTGGTTACCCAAATTAAAAGGGTCTGATTTAGATTCTTAAGAAAATTATTTTTATAGAAAATAAAAAAGGGTAAATTTTCTCAAGGTTGGACCTATAAAGAAGGAGAATAAGTTGGAGTTGGCTCATTCACATGTATGGAGTCTGACTCAGGTATCTTCTATTGGTGGTTTATCTTATTATGTCACTTTTATTGATGATGAAACTAGGAAAGTTTGGGTGTCTAGAATTAGGAGAAAATATGATGTGTTTGATACATTTAAAATATGGAAATCCTTGGTTGAGAATGAAATAGGTCTCAAATTAAAGTGTCTTAGGTTCGATAATGGTGGGGAATATTGTAGTAATGAATTTTTTTATTACTATTCTAGGAATGGAATTCATAAATAGAGGATAGTTCTAAGAACTCTATAGTAGAATGGAGTGTTATAAATAATGAACAAGACTATCATGGAGTGTTCTAAGAGCATGAAGTTACATGTAGGACTGCCCCTTCAATTTTGGGTAGAAGTAATAAACATGGTTGTATATCTAATCAATAGTAGACGTTCATCTACCTTAGATAGAGGCATACTTGAGGAAGCTTAGTTTGGTAAGAAGGTTGATTATTCCATTCTTATAGTATTTGACTATGAATCTTATGTTCATATTAATAAGGATGATAGGACCAAGTTAGAGGCTAAGTCTAAAAAATGTACCTTTATTAGCTATGGTGAGGATGACTTTGGTTTCTAGATTTGGAGTCTTAAGGACAAGAAAATATTTCAATCTATAGATGTAATATTTAATGAAAAATTCATGTATAAAAAATAGTTTTAGGATCACAAAGAGGATTCTAGAAAATATTACAAAGTTTTGGAGGACATTGTATATGATAAAGTGTCCAAATAACTAGTTCAGGCATCTACTGCACAAGAACCCCAAATTATTATGGTGAGAAGGTCTTCTAGGGTAAGAAGGGAACCTAAATGTTTCTTTCCATCTCTTAATTATTTATTACTCACTGATAGGGGAGAATCAGAGGGCTTTGAGAACCAATGTAGGTATATTTCAAGAAGAAGTGGGAGAAAGATATGGATGAGAAGCATTAGTCTCATGGACAATCAGACTTGGAATTTGGCAAATCCACTTGAAAGTAAGAGAGCATTGTAGAAAAAGTGGGTGTACATAATTTAAGAGTATGATCGAGGCAAGAAAAGGTACAAGGCTTGGTTAGTGGTAAAAGGGTTTGAATTTAAGAAGGGAATTGATTTATATGATATTTTTTCCCTAGTGGTAAAGATGACTTCTATTAGGACTATTCATGGGATAGTGGTAGTAGAAGACTTGCACTTAGAGTAGCTAGATGTGAAGACTACATTACTTCATGGTGATTTGGAGGAGGACTTATATATAGATTAACCACATGAATATGAGGTCATAGGGAATAATAATATGGTGTGTAAACTAAAGAAGAGCTTATATAGCTTGAAACAAACTCCATGATAGTGGTACAAGAAATTTGATAGTTTTATATGGAGAAGGAGTACTTTGAGTTTCATTTAGACCATTACATATATATATATATATATATATATATATATATATATATGTTTAATGATGGTGATTACATTATCCTATTTTTGTATGTGGATGACATGTTGATTGCAGGTGAGAACATGTAGAAAATAAAGGTACTCAAGGAACAAATTAGTAATTTCTTTTCTTTGAAGGATTTAAGAGTATCAAAATAGATCCTTAGTATGAGAATAACTCAGGATAGGAATGAAAGCTAAATTTATACTAAGAAGAGTACATTAAAAAGTCTTGAAGATGTTTAGTATGTAGGATGTTAAACTAATTGGGACTCCTTTGGTAGGCCATTTCAAGTTATCAGAGGAGCAATGTCCCAAAATAGAGGAGGAGAGAATCTAGATGTCACATGTACCTTATTCATTAGTAGTTGGTAGCTTTATGTATGTTATGGTGTGAAATAGGATAGATATTGCCCATGTGATCAACAAGTAGGAACATGAGTGATAAAGGTAGAGAACATTGGAAGGTAGTGAATTGGATCCTTCATTATTTGAGAGGGACCATGGGGATAGTTTTAAGCTATGGTGGATTGGACACCACTTTGCATGGTTATGTAGATTCATACATGGCTAGAGATTTAAAGCGTAGGAGGAACACTACATGATATGTATTCACTATAGGTGACACAGTGGTGAGTTGGATTTCATGACTATATAAACTTGTGGCTTTGTCAACCACAAAGGCTAAGTATGTTTCTACCATAGAGGCAAGCAAAGAGATGATTTGGTTATAGTAGTTGATTTAGAAGTTGGGGCATAAGTAGGAGGCCATGAAGCTATATAATGATAGTTAGAGTGGTATAAACCTAGAAAAGCTTTCCACTCTAGGATGAAACATATAAAATTGAGGTACCATTTCATTAGGACAGCTTTGGAGGAGGAAAAGTTAAAGCTGGAGAAGATTCATACTAGTCAGAATTATATAGACATGATGACCAAGGTGGTCATAATGGAGAAACTAAATCTATGTTTAATTTTTATTGGCCTTCACAGATGATAGTGATGGGTTGAGAAACCTTAATAGAGGATCAGTCTCTAAGTGGGAGATTGTTATGTTGTGAAGCCTATTTCAAAATCACAATGTATTTCAAATTCTATATTTTTAAAATATACTATACACTCTTTATGTATTCTCACTAAGGTTTGGGGCTACCAACCCCCAAATAGTGGGGTTTTAGGGGTGGCAGTGCCTAACAAATGGGAGTTTTAGGGTGGTATCCTTGAAAAACTTTTTTGGACCCCCTTAATGGGGAACTATTTTGGGTTGACTTGGCCCATGGTTTTGGTACTCATTGTTTTGTAAAATTATAATGTATTACCTATTGATGTATTATAGATGGACATATAGTTTGTAATACATTATGATGAAGATCTGAAGATTGAGAAGAAAGAACAAAGTGTGTGAATTTAGGTGCAAATTTAGGAGAGTTTGTTGAGCACAACTCCAAATAATATTTGTGGATTTTAATTGTGAGAAGACTGATCTTAAAGTGGATTGTACTCTTGTAGCTTTTAATAAAATCTGATCAAATTTTTCTTGGGGGATGTAGCCCACATTAGGTAAACCATGTTAAATCTTGTCTTCTTATTGTGCATTTTTATTTCTATTATTTATGCATCTCTATTCATATATATTATTATTGCAATTATCTAAAATTATTCCAAATTAATTTTTGATTTATTCTTAACATCTTATCAATCTAGGGGTTGGAATAAACTTTTAACTTATTATGTGCTAATAAGGATATTTTTTTTCTTTATTACTCTTTAAGTCTGAAAGAATGATGTGATTTTTGGCCAATGCACGTTATGTTAATTTTAACATTATTTTTCCTCTTAATCATGAGCAAAATAGAATAGATTAAGCTTTGAAATAAGATACTATTGTGTTTAACTAGTAGTAACATAATACAATTACAAATGGATTATATGATTACTTTTGTATGTATGAGGATACATCTAGAATCATTTAGCATATATATTTTCTTTCAATGATTCATTAACATAAAATTTTGATTTTTTTAAATTTATTGTGCACATTTTGGAGATCATAAGGTCATGGAGACTTAAGGGAAGAGTGGTGAATTGGGAACGTGAATTTTAAGCAATAAGATGATATCCTACTTAGCCTCACATTAGCTCAAATTATTGGTAGTGGGTTGGATTGATAGGTGGACTTGTCAAATCTAGGATTTGATAGGCATAAGTTATCAAATTTAGTTGTATGGCCATACACATGTATATAGTGGACAAAGATTCCATGTGGACAAGTATTCTATGATTTTTGTATACATTATATTTACCATTCTTATTCATCATCATACTTGTCATAGGATCCATGGAGTAGTGACAATATTGACATATTATACTTATTCGAAGCTATGTGGAATAGCAATAGTATTAATATATACATATTATTTTTACTAGGTTCCCTAATTAATTTTCTTTAAAATGAGAAAAATACTCTCTGGTTAGGGAGATGTGTTGAGGGCTAGAAGATTTTGTGAAACTCTCCCTGGTCATTTGTTTTGGTTTACATGATGATCTTGTGTGCTCTAAAGGAAGTCATTTAAACTTTCATTAAGACATGTGGGACCTTTCAAAGTAATGGAAGTGGTCAATCCTATAGTATATATGCATGTCTTGATGATTTTAGACCTAGGTGTGGTCATGACATAATCAGGCATAGTAAATAATACTCATAACTATATTTGATTAATTTGGAAATGTTATTGAGTAGAGTCTTGTAGGACCAATAATTTGAGAATAGATTAACTTGAAGGAATCACAATGAGTTATATAGGTACTCTCCCCATTATTTTCTTAATTTTGACATTGTATATCATGTTATTTCTTTCTAATATATTTTTATTTATTAAGAAGTTATCTTTGAATAAGAGTCATTAGGGATGATGACTAGCTCTAGGGGGAAGAATGTTACATCTTGATTATTTATTAGACAAATTTTCTAGATTATCCATGGATATATGCAGTTAAAAAATATAGATTTGGTTATATTTCTGACTAAGCTTGAGAGTTATGCTATTTTAGAATAATAGAATGTTTTTTATTTAGATGATAATACATGATTATTTATATTAAACTAGATGATGTGTGCATTTACATTTTTAAGCATATTAATGTAATGATTTAATGATATATTGTTTCTTATGATTATCATGTGAAAATATCTAATTACTTATGTGTTGTGAGGTGGATGTAGGAGAACCCTTCCCTCAAGTGTCCCATAGGTAGAGCATCATCAGAGAGAATGTTGTAGATGGAGACATCGTAGGCTGATAAAGAACTAGCAAAACCTTACACACACCATGATAGTTAGTCATGGTAAAAAATGTATTTTAATATGATTGCTTATAGTGTCTATTTAAATTATTATTTTTATGTGATTTCCAAAGTAGGTAAATTATTTTAAAAAAAAAGTTGTGCTTAGCCTAATGTGTCATTAATATATGTAAAATCAAATTTAATAAAGGTAAAATTAATACAAGTTATTATTTTACCTTTAAATTTTTAAATCATAATTAAATGTTGAATTGGTTTAATATGAAATTGAAATTTCATATTAAAATATAAAAAGGGAATTATTTTTAGAAAAAAAAAGAGAGAAAAATAAATTAAAAAACTAGAAAAAAGTTAAAGATCTTAAAATTAGAAAATAGAAAAAAAAAATCAAAACAAAATCAAAAACAAAAATATGGGAAAAATTTTATCATTTATTTTCTATTTAAGAGAATTGGATAATTCTATACATATACACAAAGGAGAAGGAGGAAAAAGATGTAGGGAGAAAAGAAGAAGAAAGATAAGCAATCTAACGAAGCAATAATAGGAAATTCTATGTAGGTAATGTAATTTTATTCTATATTTACATTCTAGTATTATATTATATATATCTGATATTATATAGCGAGTGGCATATATGTTTTAAAACCTTATAAACTCATTGACATGTATACAAATTTGGTGACTTAACAAAGAGTATATAATGAATTTACAATATGGTTCTATTTTGTTTGGTTATTTTTCTATTATAGGTTATCAACAACAAATAAACTAGAATATAAGCTTACAAGTAATTGAGATATCATAAATAGATAGGTAATAAGATTACGTGAAATGATAGCTCTATCGTATATCTCTTGACTATCAGTAATTTGTTTCATCATCATCATCCCAATAGAGAATTGATAGATAATTATGTAAATGTCATTGTTGATAGAAAATCATGTTTTGGTATCATATCGTAGTTTAATTCTAATTGATAACCTTGGTAATTTTGATATTATATATTTACATGCCATATTAATGGTGGATATGGATACAAATTGTGTAATACAAATATATGATAAACTTTATTTAATAAGAAAATGGCAATCATAGATACCGTATAAAACCTTGGCTTGGATATATTTATCTAAAGATGATTATTATAGTGATTATGTTAATTGATTAAGTATTGTACTATTTGCTTAATTCCAAACCCAAAAATATATAAAAGTACCATATGACATGTGCAAATCATGTATAATGCATAAAAAAGCTAAGACATCCTAAAATCTAGTATTAATTTATTGATTTTTTTTTAAATTTTGGGTGTCATAAATAGATCTAACTCTTACTTAACTATTCCAATAAGGTTGAGATTCAACTTATTCATGATATCCTAACTCATATTATTTAGGCAATGAATTTTAAAAATTTATATTGATTTAAATATTGTTAGTGTAGTGTTTTTTCCCATTGGGTTTTTCCTGCATGACCTTATGGCCATTCTATGTCAATTAATCTTCTTTAGGTTAGATATAAAATGGTCACATATGCTAATTTTATTTTAATATAATTATGTAATTAAAAAAATAAGAGGCTTCCTCATGCTTGCCTAATTTTTCCTATAAAAACCCAACTTTTCCACTTTGGAAGGTTATAAAGGTTAATGTGATTTTATGCAAGTAGGTCATATTTTGAAATATTGTTGTGTGAAGACAAACTTCTTCCTTTGTAATCTATCTATTATTTCATTACTCCATACATAGATTTTATCAATATTTTATGCAAGGATCCAATATCATGGCCAATCTAACATGGTATTAGAGCCATTTTTTACAGTATTACAACAATCTTTGTGGTGAAATATTGCATACATTTGCTATTCTAGAGTAAATAAGGGTTTGGTGAGATTCCTTAGAGAATTGATGCAAAACTTTCTATTGGAGCTTCGAATCTCAAAAATTATTGTGTCATTGTTTTTATAAGGGGCCAAAACCCTTAGATCAACTATAAACATGATTGAGTTCTGGAACAGTCATTTTTCCTTTCTTTTTGGCATCCTAAGGCCTCATTTTTTCATTTTCTATAGAAATTCATGTGTTCTATGTTGCTATGAAAAATGACTTATGGGTTTTCTTTCTCAAGTCAAAATCTCAAATGGGTCTCTTGTATAATTTTCATTGATAATGTATTTTGTGTGTTTTTTTGCTTGCCTCAATTTGTATGCCTTCATTCTAGTCATACCACTATGTTACTTAGATTTGTAGATGGTCATTACTTTATCTTTGCATTTGAACTACCTCATGTTTCATGTATTAGAGAGTCTACTAACTAATCCTAACTTTTAGAGGGTTTTTACTTAGCCATTGGACCAAATTAGACTTTCAGCAGTGAGTAACTTAACTTTTATAAGTTGAATTGTTTGATAAGTTCAATTACTTTCCCATATAAGAAATTGGACTTGTGGAGTTAATTTACTTGTAAATTCATGAAGTTAATTAAGCAATGTGCTAAAAAATGGATTACACTACTATATATTCCCTTAGACTTGTAGGGGGTCATTACTTATAAATTTTCCTACCTCAAGTAAAGTAGGTCTGAAACTCTGGATAACACTTCACTCAACCAATTCAGACTTTTGAAGGTCTATTAACTAGGTTTTCAAATTACTTCCAAAATTCATGTAGAGTAGGTCCAAAACTTTAGTGTACATTATGAAATACCAACTCCAAATTTTGGGGTACCACTACTACCTTCTTCCAATCAACAAAGCAATCTAAGAAGTCTGATTACTCTTTCAAGACTGAGTTGGACATTTGAAGGGTCATTACTGCTTAGAGTTATAGGGTACCTCTATTTTTATTTATCATTTTTTTTAAAGGGTCCAAGAATGTGTAGAAATAATAACTTGTAAGTGCCATAACTTTCAATCTATAGCTCCATTTTGGATGTTTTTTTGAAAGAGTCTGAGAATGTGTAGAAGTAATAACATGTAAGTGTCATAAATTTCAATCCATATTTCCATTTTGGATGTTATTTTTTTAAAAGTGCATATTTTTCAAGATCTATGCATTGGTGGTATTATTTTACACACTTTATAAAATCTATTTTCTTCATGGTGTAATGGCTTAAAACTCAATTTACACTTTTTGTACCTTTCTTGAATGCACTATTGGCTATGCTCAACATCCCTTTTATACTCTCTCACACTAAATGCTCGTAGATTCATTCTCAACGGTACTCGATGTCCAATATTGAGCATGTGTTGTATTATAATTTAAGGGGGCATCTTATTGATAGTTCAAGGAGGTAATTTTACTATTTCAATATATTCTTTGATTTCATCTCAATTCTATAAACTATCTCAATCTAATCTGTACTAATGGATCTAAACTTGATGGAACCACTCACACCATTTAACTATCCCACTAGAAGTCAAAATTGCAACTCACCTTGAGAGGTAAAGGACTCTATCAAATCACTATGGGTGAGGAAACTAAGCCATCTATATATGAAAGAAAGGTTAAGTGGTACAATAAATTTGAAGATGCCTATAAGTTTTTATGCCCACCAATGTCTCCTGACCTCTAGTTTCATGTTGAATCTTAAACAATTCCCAACAATGTCTAGACCATCCTAGATAAGTTTTTTGGAGTACAGGACATCATGAGGTGTCATGATCTAGAGAATGAGATCATCACATAGAGCTTGGTGACTATGACATCCTATAAGACTTATTTACAAAGTTTAAATCACTGAGACTGTAGTTGAAATAATGTGCCATTTAGAAAATAGATGACTAGTTAATTCTATTTGTGCTTGTAAAAATGGGTCATGACTATTTAATTTTCATCTCTACATTTCATGATACCAAATGTGTACATGGACCCAGTTGAAAAAATCCATCATTCGATGAGTTTGTTTCTGATGTAACTTAGGAGAAAGATAAGATGGTTCAAATAGATGCACTGAACTCTTCAAAATCACATGCTTTGATTGTTAATCAAGATAAGAAAAACCCTTCTAGTAGTGGAAAATAGGAGAAGAAATAGTCTAAACTAGATCATGAGCACAAGAAGAATAAAAAATTAGATTCCAAGCCTAATATATTGTCAAATGAGTCCTCCTCAAGTGGGAAACCTAAGAAGGAGAAACTCAAATGCAACTTTTGGAAGAAACTTGGGAATGATGAATCTAAGTCCATGAAAAAGAATAACATTAGTGTTCCTAAATTCATTACTTAGAACATGTCCACACAAGATTTTTCAAAGGCTAAAGACAATAAAGAGGGCAAAAACAAGGGCAAGGTACTTGGGTTAGATTTTTAGCCTTTGACTTTGGTTATTGAATTGGGTGTTTCTTTCACATGGCCTCCTTAGATGATCTATTTTTAGAAATAGAGTCATGTTCTATGCCTTCAATTCTCATGGGTGATGACACTTTGGTAGAATTCAGTGGTAAAGGATTAGTTGAAGTAAGTGATAGGACCTTCAATGATGTTCTGTGTTCCTCCACCAATCTTTTGTCAGTGAAACAAATCACTCACATAGGTGTAGGTAAGTGAGTTGAGTTCACACCTAATTTAATGGTTATCAAAGAGCTACATAGTGACACCACAATGGCATATGGGAATGTCAATCATCATTTTAAGCTATATACCTTCACATAATTTGCACTAGATCAACCCTTAATTACACTTCTTACTCATGCAAATAGAGTGAGTAAACTATGGCATGAATGGTTTGTCCATTTAAATTATGGTTACTTAGATTAAATCAGTTATCAAGACATGGTTTTAGGATTTCCTTAAGTCAAATTATTAAATGGCATGTGCAAGTGTTGCATTCTTGACAAGCATCTAAAAGATAATTATGACAAGGGAAAAACAAGGAGAGCTAAATAAAAGTTGGAAATCATACATAGTGACATAGCAGGTTCATTTCCAAAACGTTCATTCAATAGGACTAGATACATGCTCACATTCATCAATGACTTTTCAAGGTACACCTGGGTGTTTTTTCTCAAAAAGAAGTCTAAGGTTTTTTATCATTTCAAGGACTTCAAGGCACTTGTGGAGAAGTAGTTAGATTGTTCCATTAAAATATTAAGGATTAACAATTGTGGGGAGTATGTCAACAATAGGGTTGAGTAGTTTTACACATCAAAGGGGATTTAGATGCAAAACACAATTCCATATAGTCCTCAATAGAATAGTGTGGCTGAATATAAGAACCATTCCTTAAAGGAAATGGCCAACTATATGCTTTAATCAAAATCTCTTGCTCCTTAGTTTTGGGCTGAATAAATCAATTGTGTGTGCTACATTCAGAACTATGTTCCACATAAATCCTTGAAATGAATCACTATTTTTAAAGCTTGGGATGGTCACAAGCCCACAGTGGATCACTTTCAAGTGTTTGGATTACCAATAATGGCCCATGTTCTTAAGAATAAATGTAAGGCAATGGACCCTTAGAGTCAATATTGTATTTTTGTGGGGTAAACATAAGGTGTTAATGGATACATGTTTCTCCATCCTAAAACTCATGAGTTATTCATAGAAAGAGTGTCAAGTTTCTTGAGGGCCCAATTGAACTCACTACTGACACTCTAGACTCTTAAAAAGTCTCACTAGACATTGATTCCACCTTAAATAGTGACTTGGATCCATCTCAAAATCCTCTTAATGATCAAGATGACTCTTCTTCTTCTTCTTCAAGTTCAAGTGATGAGAGCAGTGATGAGTATTCTCCTTCTCCATATCACACTCACACTTTAGATGATGATGACTCACCTCTTGATTCTCTAATATCATATAATTTTGGTCCTACTTGGGCTAAACAGACACTTCAAAGTGTTGGGAAATGGGTTAAAAATCCATCAGATACAAGGCAAACATGTTTACAATTTTAAGGAACTTCACATGCCTACCTAGCTATTGCTTTAGATATATAAACCTTTCATGAGGCATCTAACATTCCAAAATGGGGTTCTACTATGTATAAGTATAGTTCACTAATTAGGAATAAAGCATGGGACTTTGTCCCTCTTCCTAAAGGAAGAAAATATGTTTATTACAAATGGGTTTATCAGACTAAGTATGGTGTAGATGGGTTTGTTGATAAGTACAAATCTCATTTGGTTATAAAGATATTTTCTCAAGTTCTTGGCATAGACTACATTGATACATTTGCTCTTGTATCCAATATGACATTTATTAGACTCACTCTAGCCATCACAACTACACAATGATGGGATGTTCACCAAATAGACATCGAGAGTGCTTTTCCACATAGTAACCTCAAAGAAGAGATCTATATAGAGAAACTATAAAGCTTTGTGGAAGATTCCTCCCTAGTTTGTAGACTCAAGAAATCTATCTATAGACTCAAACAAGTGCCTCAGGCATGGTATGCCAAGATAGTCTCCTTTCTCCTCATATTTGGGTTCATCAGATGCCACTCAGATCTGAATGTCTAAATATTGTGGTAGGATGATTCTCTATTGATGTTATTTCTCTATGTGGATGACTTGTTGATTACAAGGAGCTCATGATCATCCATCTTAGTAATGAAAATTACACTTCCAAATATATTTTCAATGACAGACATGGGATTTATACATTAATTTCTTGAGATTGAAATCGTTTAGTCATATTTCAAGATAACTTTATCACAATCTAATTATTCTCTTGATTTGTGAGCCAAATCATATTCCCTTCTTGTCTGGTGTGAAGCTTGAGGTTGATTATCCTACACCATTGGTTAATGCAACTCCATATCAACAATTTGTGGGTATTCTAAACTATCTCACACACACTAGACCTGACATATCCTATGTAGTTGGCATGGTCTGCTAGTTTAAGTAGGAGCCATATAAATTGGATTGGAATGTAGCTAAGTGGATTTTACACTACATTCAGGGTTTGCACAACTATGAGATAAACTACAGAGTAGAAACAAAGGTTGATTTTATCAGATACATATATTTAGACTGGGATAGAGATATTTAGAGTCAAAATTCCACTTTAGGCTATATTTTCTCACTTGGTTAAGGTCTAATAAGTTCGTCAAGAAATAATTAACATGTAATTACTGTATAATCTATAGAGGTAGAATACATAAGGGCTATCAATGCCACCATCGAGGAAACCTAGCTTTATGAGATTCTCACTAAGTTTGGTATCTAGTTTCATAAGCCAATAATCATCTACTATGATAACTAAAGCACTATCCAAATTTGTAAGAATATAGTTCTCCATAAAAAGAACAAACATATATAGATTCACATGCACTTCATCAGGGAGCTTATAAATAATCAAGTCATTAATCTTGAGTATTATCCAACATCAAAGAAAATTGTAGATATTCTAACCGAGCCCTCCATAGAGAGTAAATTTGTTCATCTACAAGTTCTCATTAGGGTTAGGGATTTTATACCTTATTCTTCCTCCTATATAGGTTCTTCATTATGTACTTGGGTACCTCATCAATATTTCAATGCCCAGACCCAATTGTCATCTCACCTAAGTTATGCTTAAGGGGGTGTAGTATCCCCTGTTTCCCTTGAATTTTGAAACTAGATATTTTGAAATGCTTTTCTATGTATTCTAATTTTTTTGGTGTTTTATGCATGTAATAAGAAAAATTCTGAGTTTTGCAAAATAATTCTAAATAAATAAATAAACCACAGTATAATCTCTCAACTGGAAAATCAAAGATCTTATTACTTGTCCAGATGATTACAATTAAATTCCTCTATCATGCATATAAAAGACTATTAAAATACTGTCTTAAAAACTTGATTATTCTAACAAATTAGAAATAAACCTTGGATCTGTGTGGCTTGAGTTACTGTGTAAAAAAAATAGTCACCAACGTTGGTTATTCTACCACCATTAGTCGATATACTGCCAATGTTAGTCACTGTCAATCAGCTACTCTACCGACATCGGTATGAAGTCGGCCGATGTTGGTCACTAGGATGTCGATGTCGATCTCTGGGTCCCCTGTGGCACTATCCAGCCTGTGACAAAATGGCACAAATTTGTATGGATCTGTATGGATTCTGTACTAAAGCAAATAAATTATAGTGCAGCCTATTTGCTGGATGCCTAATCTGAAGGAATATGGTGCTAATACGGAAGATCTTAATTTGGATAATTACTGAATCAAACCCTAATAAAATAAATACCTGGAAAGCTCTGTGACAACTTTTGTATGAATTTACCTCTCAAACTGACAATAGATCAGCTACTATTTCATAGCCTCTGAATCACACACACTGAAGAGTGGATGTTCTCCAATGTAACAGGAATACT
The DNA here is from genome assembly GCA_037957365.1 of Torreya grandis. Taxonomy (NCBI): domain Eukaryota; kingdom Viridiplantae; phylum Streptophyta; class Pinopsida; order Cupressales; family Taxaceae; genus Torreya; species Torreya grandis. Next base: position 2,138,547 of record JARHVA010001631.1, on the reverse strand, counting down.
AGAAACCCTTGGCTCCTTCTCAAAAAAACTTAGCAAAATTCCTCAATATCAATAATTAATAATCATATGGCCTCTCTCTAATAAGAAACCCTTATATCTTCTAAAAAGTGTGCTTGCCCTAATTAGGGTTTCATAATTGAGAATTAGGGTTTCATAATGAAAATATGATAAATAATTAATATTTAATTTAATCAATCAAATATTAATATTTCCCTGAATACATGTCTGAAAGAGCCCGAACGAAAGCCAACTGGTAAAATTTTGCTAATCGAAGCCAAGCCAAGCTCCATCAAGACCCTCTATCCATCCTATCAGCCTACAAGGGTCGTATAATAGGCTAATCATCAAGTCTAAAGATGTCAACCAAAAAGGGGACATGACAGGGGGGATGTTAATGTAGTGATTTTTCTTATTGGGTTTTGTCTACACAACCTTATGGCCATTCTATGTCAATTAAACTTCCTTAGGTTAGTTATAAAAGGGTCATATATGGAAATTTCATTTTACTGTAATTATCTAATTAAGAAAATTAGAGGCTTGCTCATGTTTCCCTAATTTTCTCTATATGTACCCCACTTTTCCACTTTATAAGGTTAAAAAAGTTAATGTGATTTTATGCCAACAGGTCATATTTTGCAATATTTATCCTGGCATAAAATCACCTTGTATTCAAAAATAAGTTATCTTCACACCACCTTATATTCAAAAATACCTTGTAGGTTTTCTTTCTCAATTCAAAATCTCAAATGGGTCTCTTGCATAATTTCTATCACTGAAGTATTTTGAGCATTTTTTAGCTTGTCTTGATTTGTGTGCCTTCATTCTAGTCATTCCTCTACATTACTTAGATTTTTAAGTGGTCATTAATTTGTCTCTACATTTGATCTATATTATATTACATTCATTGGAGATTTGACTAACTAATTCAAAATTTTGGAGAGCTATTACTTAGTCAGTAGACTAAATTAGACTTTCAACAGTGAACAACTTTACTTTTTAAAGTTGAGTAGTTTGAAATTCTACTTACTTGACCATAGAAGAAATAATATTTGTGGAGTTTCTTTAATTACAAATTTATGGAGTTAAGTAATTAGGGTGGCAAAACCTAGATTACACTATTACAGATACCCTTGGACTTACAAGGGGTCAATACTTGTAACTTTGCCTACCTCAAGCAAAGCAGGTCTAAAACTTCTTATAACACTTCACTCAACCAAGTCAGACTTTCAAGGGTCTATTAACTACTCAAGTTTTCAAATGGTGATTAATTATAAAATTCACATAGAGCAGGTCCAAAACTTGAGTGTACAATGTGAAATACTAACTCAAAATATTGAGGTACCACTACTACCTTCTTCCATTCAGCAAAGCATTTGGGAAGTTTGATTACTCTTCTAAGACTGACCTAGATGTTTAAAGGGTCATTACTACTTGGATTTCTGGGTTACATCTACTTTTTTTTCCATTTTTTATTTTTTTAGAAAGGGTCTAGGAATGTGTAAAAGTAAGAACTTGTAAGTGCCATAACTTTCAATCCATAGCTTTATTTTGGGTGTTATTTGTTTTAAATGGTCTGGGAATGTGTATAAGTAAGAAATTTTAAGTACCATAAATTTTAATATGTATCTCTATTTTGGGTGATATTCTTTTTGAAAGTACATATTTTTTTCAATATCTACACATTGGTGGTAGTTTTTTAGGCCCTTTGTAACATCCATTTTCTTCATGGTGTAATGGCTTAAAAATCACTTCAAACCTTTTTTACCCTTCTTGGATGCACTATCGGCTATGCCCAATGTCCCTCTTATACTCTCTCACAATAATCTATCATAAACACATTCTTGATAGTGATTGACATGTGATATTGAACATGTGTTTCATTATAATTTAAGGATGGGTCTTATTTATAGTTCAAGGGGGTACTTGTACTATCTCAATATATTCTTTGCTTTCATCTCAATTCTATAAATTGTCTCAATATACTCTTCACTAATAGATCTAAACTCAATTGAACTACTCACACTATTTAACTATCTTGACTGGAAGTCTAAAATATAACTCACCTTAAGAGGTAAAGGACTCTATTGAATCATTATGGGTGAGGAAATTGAGATATATAAAAATGCAAAAAATATTAAGTAATACAACAAATTTGATGAGGTATATGGTTTCTTATGCTTTTTAATGTCTCTTGACCTCCTATTTCATGTTGAATCTATAAAAACTCACAATGATGTCTGAATGATTATGGATAAGGTTTTTGGAGTACAAGACATCATGAGGGGTCATGAGCTAGATAATGAGCTCATCACATTGAGCCCAGGTGACTATGACACCATAAAATACTTCTTTACAAAGTTTAAATCATTGAGATTCTAGTTTAAATAATGTGGCATTGAGAAAATAGATGACTAGTTGATTTTATCTGTGCTTACAAAATTGGGTCATGACTATTCCATTTTTTCTCTACATTTCATGCTACTAGACATGTATTTAGATCCACTTGGAAAATGCTATCATTTAGTGAGTTTGTTTTCAATCTAACATGGGAGCAAGATAATTTGGTTCAAATGGGTGCACTAAAGTCTTTAGAATCACATGCCTTGATTGTTAATTAGGATAAGAAGAAGCCTTTTAACAGTGGAAAATAGGAGAAGAAATAGTCTAAACTAGATCATGATTATAAGAAGAATCATAAATTAGATGCTAAGCCTAAGGCATCACTAAATGATTCCTCTTCAAGTAAGAAACCTAACATGGAGAAAATCAAATGCAACTTTTGCAAGAAACTTGGGCATAATGAATCTCAGTAGATGAAAAAGAAGATTAACACCTTGACTAAGATGCTTGAGAAGAATAACATCAACGTTCCTGAATCCTCAACTCAAAACACATCTGCATAATATTATACAAAGCTAAAGATAGAAAAAAGGCTAAAAACAAGGGCAAGGTACTTATTGCAATAGATTCTCATCCTTTGACTTGGGTTATTGACTCGGGAGCTTCTTATCACATGGCCTCCTTAGAGGATCTATTTTCAAAAATAGAGCCATGTTCCATGCCATTAATTCTCTTGGGTGATGAAAATTTGATAGAAGTCAATGGTAAATTATCAATCAAAGTAAGTGATGGAACCTTCAATGATGTTTTATGTATTCTTTCACTATCCACCAATCTTTTATTAGTGTACCAAATCACTCATAGTAGTGCATTGAAGTGAGTTGAGTTCACACCTGATTTAATAGTTATTAAAGAGATACAGAATGATATTACAGTGTCTTATGGGAAGGCCAATCATCAGTCTATGATGTATACCTTCTCATAATTTGCTTGAGATCAATCCTTAGTTGCACTGCTTACTCATGTAGATGGAGTAAGCAAAGTATGGCATGAATGGTTTAGCCATTTAAACTATCATTACCTAGAGAAACTTAGTCATCAAGACATGGTTTTAGGATTATCTAAAGTCAAATTCTTGGATGGCCTATGTAATGGATACATTATTGGCAAGCATCTAGAAGATAAATATGACAAGGGTAAAGTAAGGAGAGCCAAACAAAATCTAAAAATTATCCATAGTTACATAGTAGGTCCATTTCTAAAACCTTCATTCAGTAAGACCAGATACATAGTCACATTCATCAATGACTTTTCAAGGTACACCTAGGTGTTTTTTCTCAAAATAAGTTTGAAGCATTTGATCACTTAAAGGACTTTAGGGCACTTATGGAGAAATAGTCAGATTATTTCATCAAAATATTAAGGACTGATAATGGTGGGGAATATGTCAATAATAGGTTTGAGAAGTTTTGCACATCAAAGGGGATTTAGATGCAACACATAGCTCCATATAGTCCTCAACAAAATGATGCAGCCATATGTAAGAACCATTCCTTGAAGGAAATGGCCAACTACATGCTTCAATCAAAGTCTCTTGTTCTTCAGTTTTGGGCTAAAACAATCAACTACATGTGCTACATTTAGAACCATGTTCCACACAAAGCCTTGAAATGAATCACTCATTTTAAATCTTAGGATGGTCACAAGCCCATAGTGGATCACTTTCAAGTGTTTGGAACACTAGAAATGGCTCATGTTCTCAAGAAGAAATGCAAGGAAATAGACACAGAAAGTTAGTCTTGTATCTTCATGGGGGTATGTAAAGGGTGGTAAGGCATATAGGATTCTCCATATTAGAACTCATGAGTTATTCATAAAAAGGAGTTTCAAGTTTCTTTAGGGCCCACTTAATGTCACTAATGGCACTCTTGACTCTTCAAAAGTCTCACTGGACATTGATTCGACCTTAGACAATGACTCACCTCAAAATCCTATTGATGATCATGATGACTCTTCTTCTTCTTCAAGTTCAAGTGATGAGATTAGTGATGAGGATTCTCCTCCTCCATCTCACACTCTCACTTTAGATGATGATGACTCACTTCCTAATTCTCCAATATCATATAATTCTAGTCCCACTTGGGCCAAACAAACACTTCAAAATGTTGGGAAATGGGTTGGAAATCCATCAAATATAAAGCAAACATGTTCATAGTTTTAGGGAGCTTCACATTCCTACCTATCCATTGACTCAAATCCATAAATGTATCATGAGGAATCCATCATTCTAGAATGGGATTTTGGTATGCAGGAAGAGTATAGTTCCCTAATCAAGAACAAAGCATGAGATTTGGTCCCTCTTCCTAAAGGAAGAAAATTGGTCTATTGTAAATGGGTCTATTGATAAGTATAAATATTGTTTGGTTGTAAAGGGGTTTTCTCAGGTGTTTGGCATAGACTATACTGAGACATTTGATCTTGTAGCCAAGATGACATCTATCAAACTCACTCTAAACATCTTAGGCACACATCAGTGGGATGTTCACCAAATGGATGTTAAGAGTGATTTTCTACATGGTGACCTTAAAGAAGAGATCTACATGGAGAAACCATAAGGCATTGAGGAATATTCATCCTTAGTCTATAGATTCAAGAAATCTATTTGTAGACTCAAATAGGCTCCTCAAGCATGGTATGCCAAGATGGACTCATTTCTCTTCATAGTTGGGTTCACCAGAAGCCACTCAGATCTGAATGTCTACATCATGTGGTAGGATGATTCTATATTGATCTTATTTATCTATGTGGATGAATTTCTAATTATAAGGATCTTAAGATCATCCATCTGAGTAATGAAAATTGCACTTTCAAATATATTTTCAATGACAAACATAGCATCATTGGATTACTTTCTTAGGATTGAAATCATTTAGTCATACTCTGGGATAACTTTATCAAAATCTAAGTATTCTCTTTATTTTTTTGTGAGGTTTAACATGGTTAATTGTAAGTCAACTCCTACTCCCTTCTTGTCTAGTTTGAAGCTTGAAGTTGATTGTCCTACACCATTGGTTGATGTAACTCCATATCACCAACTTGTGGGTAGTCTTATCTATCTCACACAAACTAGAAATGGCATATAATATGTAGTTTTTATGGTATCTCAATTTATGTATGAGCCACATGAATTGATTTGGAGAGTAGTTAAGTAGATTCTGCACTACATTTAGGGTTTTCACAACTATGTGATATAATATAGAGCAAGAATAGAGGTTGATTTAATCAAATACAGAGATTTAGATTGGGATGGACATATTTAGAGTCAAAATTTCACTTTATGCTATAGTTTCTCACTTGGCTTAGGTCTAATAAGTTGGTCAAACAAGAAGGAGCATGAAATTCCTTTATCATATATAGAAGTAGAATATAGAGGGGTTGTCAATGGAACCATTGAGGCAATCTAGATTTAGGATATTATCACTAAATTTGGTATCCATTTTTATAATCCAAAGTTCATCTACTGTGACAACCAAAACACTATCTAGATTTTTAAGAATCTAGTTCCCCATCAAATGACCAAACATATAGAGATTCACATGCTTCACTTCATCAGAGATCTTATAAATGAGCAATTTATTGATCTTCAGTGTTGTCCAACATCACATAAAATTTTATATATTCTAGCTAAGCCTTTCATAGAGAGTAAATTTGTTCATCTATTATCTCTCATTTGGGTTAGGGATGCTCCACATTCTTCTTCCTCTTATGGATATTTTTCACTATGTACTTGGGTACCTCATTATGCTTTCAATGTTGGGACCTAGTTCTCATCTCACCTAAGCTATGATTAAGGGGGAGTGTTAGTGTAGTGCTTTTTCCCAGTGGGTTTTGCCTACATAGCCTTATGGCCATTCTATATCAATTAATCTTCCTTAGGTTAGTTATAAAAGAGTCACATAGGCCAATTTCATTTTAATGTAATTATATAATTAGGAAAATTAGAGGTTTTCTCATGTTTTCCTAATTTTCCCTATATCTACCCCATTTTTCCACTTTGGAAGGTTAGAAAGGTTAATGAGATTTTATGCAAGTAGGTCATATTTTACAATATTGTTTTGTGAAGATAAGATTATTCCTCCTTTGAAATTTATCTATGATTTCATTGCTCCATACATATATTTGCTTAATATTTTGTGTAAGGATCCAAGATCGTGGCCAATCTGATAAAGATAAAGAAAACTGAGTCACTTTAATAAATTACCAAAACACCATGTTAGTTCATATTTATTTATTTCACTATGTATATAATATTAAAAGTAATGTTGAGTATCATTACATTGAAACACTTTGTCATATCCTAAAAATCCAAGTCACAAAGATTTTTGAGTCTTTTAAAAGAATAAATGTTTCTCTTGTATACAAGATCAAATGTTTGATGGAACTTTATATTGCCTTAGTTTTCCATATCATGGTTAGCTGAATTGTAGATCAAAAGAATGAGCAAAATTATTATGAGACCCTATTTATAATTGGGATATTATTCTAGCATTACTCTTAGTTAGTAATCAATGTTGGAATGTTTTGTAGAACTGGTTCATAAAGCCATTTAGTAAAACATTAAGATATTAAAAATGAAATGTTGAATGTTAAAAATAAAATTTTGATTTAGTCAAGCTGTAAAGTATATAATTGATTGTTTGAAAATTTAGTAATATTTCAATTAGTAACTATAGTTATGGCTGGAATACAATTATATGACTTATAATGTTGACTAAATGTTAGTTGAATTTGAATAACTTAAGAAAGCCTTACTTCTGCTAGATGTTTTATTTAAAACTACACAATAGGTAAACATACCCTTTTGCATGGAAATGTTATCTATGATTATCTATATTTATAGCGAGACACAGGTGGAATTTATAGCTTAAAAATGAGTTTAAAATTAATATTTTTTAGATTTATCTTAACATTACAACAATATTAGAGTTATTTTTCCTAGTAGGCATAAAACCTGAATGAATAACTCTAGTGTGAGAGTGGTAATACATAAGTAGATTTTTAGTTATTACATTATGGAAAACCATAATAGTGTGTAAATGGGGTTAAATGAGTAAATCATAACTATCTCTTTTTTAAAAAAACTTGTGAAATTTATAGATTTTTTGTTATATGAAAACCCATCACATAGAATGTTACATTATTCTAAGTTATGACTATTTGCATAATTTTAACATGGGGGTAGATTGTTTTAGTTGATTTATTCATGGTAAATATTAACCGAAAAGTGAAAGAGTGGTAAATTCTAGTTTAAAAATTTATTACTTAAATAAACTATCCAAAAATAAACCAAATGATAAACTAGACATCTTGTATTTTTGATAAAAACAAAGTTCTAGGTTATTATAGGGAATGATTGTGTTTTATGTACTCATGAGTTGATTTTATGCTTCGTAGTTATGATTAAAACACTAAATTATGGTTTATAAATTACATATCACTAGAATACTTACATGTGGTACACGTTAGGATGTACAAGTACTGGTTATACCTATAGTTTATTAGATGATTTAGATAAGTCATTAAAATTCTTAGGGATCAAGAACTGTAACCATTTGAATAGTCTCTTAAAAGCAAATGATTCAATAGGATAATGGGTTTATCTGACTCATTATTAATAATACGAACAATTTTTAATCATGTGTATTTAGTATGGAATACATATGAACATTACATACTATGAGTGTATTATTATGTATAAGAACTTAGTTACACTTTGTGCATAATGGTACATCAAGATGTATGCGTATATGTTATGATAAATTTGGTAAGATTGTATTAAGTTTAAATAAAATGTATATTTTTTTATTTTTTTATTTTTTTAATATACATGGATCGGTTGAGTCTTGAAAATCATAAATTTAGAGTATGTGTTGTTATGTAGCTGGGAACTTATGATAGTATGGGATATCATAGGGTATTATATCATAAAATTATATTGTACTTAGGTGGTAATTAATATAGTTATTATGTCTAAATTCATATCTACATCTAATTATTTTACTTCATACATGCTAGTTATTGATGTGTAAAATGTTTGTTATTATAGGTGGTAGACTTGTGTATGCATGAATGCAAACATGGGAGTTTAACAAATGTTGTGTTGGTATGTTATTTTGTTTTGTGGGAATTATGAATTGATTTAATATATATAGATACATGTATAATGTTTGTGTTTCTATGTATTTTATAGTACTTCATATGATTGATTGTGTAAAATGCGTAGTTAAGTCTTAGAACACTAAACTGTGGTAATATGGGTTACCATATGGTGTAGATAACTAGAAACCAATTATATTATTTGAATTGTATAATCAAAATTTTATGTTAATCTAGTTGGTATATTTTATTTTATCATTATTTCTATTATGGAATAGAATATAATGAAATATTCATGCATATGTTAGATGAACTTAATCTATGTTGTTATTACTCCTATGTATAATGTATCATGTGATGAATTTTCTAGTAGGATGTAAGTTTTTGATTCTTGTGGTTGAATTGTATTTTACCATTCTATATTTCTAATTTATATTAAAGAGTGATATGGACTTCGCTAACTTACTATCATTTCAATGTTAGAAGAAGGCAATCCAATCAAGTGGTGAGTATGAAATTGATTGATCTAGATCATTATTATTTATTATTATAAAATTTTGGGCCAAAGTATGTTTTTTGAGACATTATGATTTCATGAGTTTGATTCAAATGTTTGTGTGATATATTATAATATAATTAATTTCTATGATACACTCCATGTTTATTTTAAAATCATACAACACAATGGTACTTTATAGTCTCTCTAGATTCTCATATCATCACTATCTACCCATCTATAAATGGAGGGCCATTCATAGATGGGATTAGTATGGGGGATAGTTGGTTTATGGTTGGTGTGGTAAAGCACTCAGATGATGCTCTCCCTTCCCACACTAGTACTAGTTATCAAGACAACACTTGAGATTGCCATAGATACTTGAAGTTTAGGAATAATGCTTCAGGATAGCCAAATATCTTATTTTTACTTTGTATTATATTGTACTTGTTATTGTAAATTATCATGAAGGATTGAAGTTATACATTGATGTATATTAATAGTCATTTTTATGTATTTATATGAGTTAATTTTAAAGCTTTATAATTAATTCTTATACTGAATTGTTATCATGTTTGCACGTGAAAACTATTATTGTCTTTGTTAGACTCTTAGGATGTAGTCTAATTTTACATGTGTTTATTTTTTAAAAAAAATTTATGTATTTCTAGTTAGATTCTAGTAGAGATGTTACATTCAATGGTAATTCTATGGTGGATCAATCTTGGTACTTAAATTTAGAGGCATCTCACCATTATACATGCCATAAAGACTGGTATGTTGATTTTATTGAAAATGATGGTAGAAATAAAACTTTATCTTTGGGAGATGGTATAACTCATTTTATGAAGGGATATGGAAATTTCCATATCATTTTTAATGGCGTAGTGTGGTATAGATTTAAGAATGTTAGGTATGTTCTTGATATGAATAAAAATATGCTTCCAATTAATGAGATCACTTCAAAATCTAATTTTGTTCTAAAATTTCAAAGACAATAATGTTTAGTCACTACAAGAGATAACAAGATTATTGTTTTTGGTATTGGTGAGTTAGGCTTGTATAAGATTTCAGATCCATATATGGCAAAGAAAGTGCACTTTTAGTGGTTGATAGCACAATTTCACTATGACATGAAAGATATGGGCATTTGAATTTATTGTATTTGAATACATAGATAAAGTCTAAGATGGTTAAGGGGATTCCTTATATTTTGGATAGTCATCATGTATATACTAGATGCCAGTTGGAGAAGTAAGTTCGACATTCATTTGATGTTGGTAAAGATTCAAGATTTAAGGGAGTATTGGATCTAGTACATGCAAACTTGCATGGTATAATGCAAACACCTACCCCTTCTAAATCCTAATATTTTTAATTAATGGTTGATTATTTCTTTACAAAAAAGTGCATTTATTTTTTAGTGAAGAAATTTGATTATTTTTATAACTTCCTTACTTGGAAATCTATGGTTGAAAAATAGGCAAGATGGTCAGTTAAATATCTTAGAATGGATAACGGAGGTGAGTTAATCTCAAAATAGTTTAAGGATTTTTATTCCACTAAAGGCATACATAGATAGTACACTACCCCTTACACTCCATAGCAAAATGGAGTTGTGGAAAGATGAAATAGAGTGTTGATGGACATGGCTTGATGTATAGTCTAAAGTAGAAATGTCCCATATAGATACTGGGTAGAGTTAGTGAATATGGTAGTGTACATCCTCAAAAAAAGGTCCTAAAAAAGATTTAGAGAATATGAATCCAAAAGAGGCTTGGTTAGGTCAAACTCTAGATGTAATTGCTTTTATAATTTATGGTTGTATAGCTTTTATAGGTATTCCTAGTCAAAATAAAGGTAACTTGGATGTGAAAATAAAAGCATACATGTTTGTTGGGTATAATGAGTAGTCAAAGGCCTAAAAATTACTTGGTTTTTCTACTAAAAAAGTTGTTATAAGTAGATATTTCATAGTAAATAAACATATGACATATTCCATAATAATTGGTATAGTTTTAGATATTAAGTCATATTTTTATTCTAATAATTCTATTATAAGATATGATGTAAAGTTGTTTAGGATTATAGTTCATCAGTGGAATCACATTCCAAGGAGGGAATTATTCTATGTCATTATGAGGTTCCATCAGAACAACCAAAGAAGCTAAAGTGGTATTTTTCTATAATGGAAGCACTAAAGGATGGATACCAGAAGGTGTGGAATGAACAATATTGAGATTAGGAAAGTACTTTGATAATAGAGGTCAGCATGACAATTTTTCTCTTAAAATTTTTGTTTTACAAGAAATTGAGCCTAATTATTTTTTAGAGGCCAAAGGGAAGCATGATTTTTAATCAACCATGCAATTGAAATATTATTCCTTGATGAAAAAAAACTTAGGAGCTCATGGAGATACCACTAGGAAATAAATATATTGGTTGTAAATGGATTTACAAGGTAAACTTTTTGAAAAATGTTATGAATAAGAGGAAGGGGTTGATTATGAAGATAATTTTTCTCCCAAATTAGGTGGTTCTTTGGATAAACACAAAGCCAAACTTCTTGTAAAAGGCTATGAACAAGAGGAAGGGCTTGATTATTAAGATACTTTTTATCCTACTAAAAAGATGGTAACTTTTCATTTGATTGTTATTATTGTTGCTTAGTTTATATGGATGGTATACCAAATGGATGTCAAGAGTGATTTATTAAATGGAGATCTAGAGGAGTAAGTCTACCGATGAGCATCTCATATAGCTCATCATAGTTGTATTAACTATCCATAAAGTGTTGCCTTTAGTTATATGTTGCATTGTATTTAATAAGTAAAGTATGATATAAGTAGGAAATGAATGTAATCTGTCCTTTATTTATATGTAATTTATTTTTTATTATTTACCTTGTTATTATGTCTAACTTGGATGAATAACATAGTTTTGAGTATAATAACACATCCCAATGGTAGGGTAATTTTGATAATTCAACATATAGTTTTGTCAACTCTTTTTTGTTATAATTTTGAGGATTTGATGAGAAATATCTAAAGATATAATGCTTTGAATATGCTCCTAAGATGATCTAGAAGTGATCCAAAGATGCTCTAAGGGCACTTTAAATACATACACAGGATGCTTTGAAGAAGTCTAGACATACTCCAAAGACCTTTATAGGGTACTCCAAAAACATGTATAAGATGCTTCAAATATACTTAGACATGCTCTAAAGACCATTTGGATACTACTGATTAAGATAGTAATTCTAAATATATTTATAAATAGACTTTCTATATTTAGATGTCATATTTTAGACATTAATACTCATGGTAATGGACTAAAATAGTCTAAATGTATTTAGATCTTTATTTTGTAAAGCTGGATAAGTATCTTTAGTCTATGTTAGTTATTTTCTATCTATAGTTATTTGAGTCGATTCCAATGCCTTCATAAAAGCATGGTATCCATATCCTAAATTGTATATATTTTAAATAAATAGATTTTATGCATTAATGTCATCAAGATTTGTACTCTATGAATAGATGTTGAGATGTTTTTAAATACACATATCTTTATTATTATAGATAGTTTATAACTTAGAGAAAGTAATAAGTTAACAGTTGGTGAATTAAGAAATCAAAAACATTTCATATTTGTATATGTTCTTTTGAGTGAAATAGAGATCAACATTTCCCTTTATTACAGAGTAAAGTAGTTCTTGTTGTGAGGAAGGATCAAGGGCCCACTTCTCTCCAATGATCAAGATAAATTGGTATTTTTAGTTTAATAATTTAGAATCATTTATTTAATTTAAATATATTTCATTCACTATAGATTGTAATTTCATTTTAACCACAAGAATGATTTCTTTCAAATATAAATTGATTTCCTTTCAAAGCAAAGAGTGATTGTTATTAAATGAAAGTATGAATTTATTTTCAAAAGCAAGTGTGGTTTCATTTTTCAAAAGTATATGTGAATTTACTTTAATAAAATAGTGTTAAATTTACATGCAAGAGTTAATTCAGTTCAATATAATTAGATTTCCTTATGCAAGAGTACATTTTTAGACTAGATTAAGTTTGTTGATTCATCTCATATTCAAAATTTGTCAAAAGTTGTTTAGTGATAATAAACATCATTCATAGATGTTGAACCTTATGATGTTATACCTAGCTAAGAAAGTTGAGTGAGGACATTATATGTCTTACGTTAGATGTTTAAGTTCTAGATGTTGATGGTATGAATGTTAATACGATATCTTTAATTAACAAATAGTATAGATTTACTTTTATGAAAGATAGAATTAGATTTTTATTTACTATTTTTAGGAGTTATAAAGCATATTAAAAATAAACCCCCCCTAAAAAATGAAGTGTACAACTCTAATAACAAAATATCTCATTGCAAATAGCCATCAAACACTGCCCTAGTTGAAAATGACACTTATCCATTGATTGGTTAAATGAGAGGTATAGTGACACCCTATCATTTTTGGTGCCATTTCTAGGGAAAATACACATTCATAAATAAGTGTTATTGATAACTACATTAGATTTATGCAAGGAAATTCAAAAATATTCATAAAATTCAAAAATATAAAAATAATTGAGGAATCTTTAGATTTGTGAACCAACCAAGAAATTATTAAGGATGGTTTATCTCTAGGGGATCCCAAATAAATCAAGAAGAGAGGATCCATTCCTTGCTATAAAGATCAAGAAGTGAAATAAAAGTATTTAAAAGTCATTTTTATGATTCTTCTCCTAAACAAGGTTCATCTTCACACAGAACCTACAAGAAGAATCCTATTTCAAACATCTCCTATAGTGAGAATTGATCCTGAAAATCCTCTTTATGGAATAGTTGGATTTGATAAACAAGCCTTGTAATAATAATATGTGATTGAGGACTCTTCTCTTGAGTTAGATCATATATTGAGCACCCAAAAAGCAAATTTATATTGTATTAATAACCAAAATTGGGAATAAAACATGGGAGACAAACATGCACATGTAGATAACCATGACCCATAACCACAACAAGATAGAACTTTCTCTTATCCAATCAACCTAGTCTTGATTACATAAATTACATGAAAACTATTTCACCATCCATTTTACCTACTTTTAGAGGTAAATCCTTAGAGGATCTAGATTAGTTCCTCTTTGAGTTTTAGGTTCTCTTCCAAACATATGATTATGCCACAGACAATAAAAATTTGAAATTATTTCCATCTACACTCAATGATGTAGTCATGAAATGGTTCATGAGCCTTGAGGGTAATTTCATAACCACTTGGGATGAAATGGAAATTATATTTTTGGAAAAATGATAAGATTATTTTAGATTTAGAGAATAAAAGGAAGACTTTTTCAAAATCAAACAAAATGAAAATGAGACCTTAGAAGATTACCTTGATAGGTTTATATTTACCCATAAAAGGAGTGGTTATCAACTCACTAAGAAAGTTGTTAAAATAGTCTTTATTAAAGGGTTAGATGATGATGCAAGAGATGATTTGAACCTAATGGGAAAGGGTGACATTGACAAGTTAATCTTTCACCAAATTTCAACATTGTGTACTAATTACTCCAAGACAAGACCTGGTATAAGGAAAGCAAGGTTAAGAAAATCACCTAAATTTAACCAATTAATTGAAGAATCTGTCAATTTCAAGATATAAATTCTATTTTTATTAACATCTACTTTAGATGGTCTCAAAGCAAAAGCCAATGCTACTAATTCTAAATAGTTGTCAATCTATTATCCTAGATGCAGACTCAAACATGCAATAAAAGATTTCTCCTTAGACAAATAGAGGTCTATTATATTTTTGACCTAGATCATGACACTAAAATTATAAACACCTTCCTATTTTAATAAATAAATTTAAATAAGTACCACATACTATTGAGAAAATAAACTTTAATCAAATAAAAGGAAACCAATACTTCTAGCCTCAAAATTAGTTTGGTCTCAGATTTCCTGCCAATCCATGGATGGCACTATGGGATAGAAAAATCACACCACCAATATGGGGACCATCACAACCATAACCATGGGGTACTCAAGAATAGATGCCATAGATATGGGTAATGTCTCAAAGTCAACCTTGGTAACAACAACAAAATCAACAACCATATTAGGTACAACCACCACCTCAATGGTCAAATCAACAGTCCCAACCACAAAGAAAATTTCCTCCATAGTTGGCCTTGATGCCTCCATAACCATAGCCACCACCAATTGAGTGATAGGCTAACCAACCATAGTTACCTACCCAACCATTGAAAAATCCAAATAATAGGCAAAATGCACTTGTATATGGAGTTGATCAAGAAAACAATATTATAAGTGGTTTAACTAAATGTAATAATATTCAACTTAGATCAAGGAAGGTAGTATGTGATGCACCCATTACCATAACTAAAATTCCTAATGATGATGACACTTATGAGTCACCTGTAGTCTAAGAAACACCTAAAAAAATGTAGAGGCCACAACCACCCCAACTTCAATTCAAGATCCCCCCTGTTTTTCCATTTCCTAAGAGACTTAAGGAAGAGAAACCTAGGGAATATTCTAAATTGTTGCATGGATTAAAATAAATGAAGATATAAATTCCACTATTAAGATCAATTAAATACATTCTTGAACTAAATAAAATAATTAAATGATTATGTATCAAAGCACTTGAAATAAATTAATGGTATCCTAAAATAATTTAAGTAATTGGAAAAATTGTGTTCCTAAATATGGAGATCTTGGTAGTCCTATGATGACTGTAATAATTGGAAATAAGTATATTTTAATTATGCTTGTATATATAGATGCTACTAAAAACATAATGACTATTAACATAGTATAGTATTTATCTCTTATAGGGCTTCATCCTATCATAACAATCTTGTAAATGGAAGATTAATCCACTACTACCCCTGAAGGAACCATATAAAATGTACTAGTCACCATTGAATCCTGGGAATACCCTATTGATTTCATGATTCTTTAACCTAAACCAAAAGGGGTAGGGTATCTAATGATTTTGGTTAGGCCTTTTTTAGCTATAGTTCCAATAATAATTGATTATAGATCTAAAAATATGACCATTTATAAATGGAATTCACACTAAATAGATATCTATCTATCTATCTATTAGACCTTCCATGGGTCTTTATGAATGAATCTGGCTGGATCAACCCAAAAAAAACTAGACTAGTATGTCTTATTTATCCATGGTTACCATCAAATAACATGCCTAAAAGTTTGAATAATAAATAATAGAATATTTAGACAAAGAGAGCCTAGCTCTAAAGTTTGATAGTTTTATTCTAAAGTCTAACAATTTGTCTATGAATAGTAATAGCTTTGATGCAAAGGCCAAAATTTTTGCTATGAAGTATGAAGATTTATCTCTCAAGACTAGTATCTTAACTCCAAAGAATAGAATATTAATTTCAATGAGTAGTAGCTTATCTCTAAAAATTGAAAGCTATGCTCTGAAGATGAAAAATACTAAATAACAAGAATCCACCTCCATAACTAAAAATCAAGAAAATAACTTAATCACAACAAATATGTTATATACTCCTCAAGACATTCAGCAAGTCATAGTTAATTAGGCTCAAAATGAGTAAAATTAAATTTTACTTGATTTTCATTGTCTAATGATCAATATGCTTTCCACAAGTGAAACTATTTACAAATATGTAACCACACTTCACAAGTTACTACCACACACTTGCCCATTTAATTCGTTGATGATTGAATAAAAAAAATTGAATTCCATTGTTCCAAGTACTAAATAAATTAAAATTCAACCAAGTAAACTATTAACTATCAATAGTTGGTTAACTGACCAATATGAATGAAAAGTATTTGGTGTTTTGGTAAAATAAACAATTTTTTTCTTAGGATTATAATTACATGAAAGGAATACATCCTAGTTTTTGTACACATCACATCTATACTAAAAATGTTAGACCAGTCAGACAACCACAAAAAAATATGAACCCAACTTTAAAGTAAATTTTTAAGAAGGAAATAGAAAATCCATTGGACATTGGTTTTATCTATCCTATATATGATAGCCAATCGGTTTCACCTCTAGTTATTGTGCCTAAAAGGAATGGTAAATGGAGATTTGTGTATACTACAGATAATTGAATAAATCCACCATGAGAGATTATTTTCCCTTGCCTTTCATTGATCAAGTTTTGTACAATTTGGTAGGAAAACAATATTTTTATTTCTTACATGGATTCAGTGGATACAATCAAATAAAAATAGCACTTTAATATCAAGACAAAATAACATTTACTTTTCCCTAAGGAATATATGCTTATACAGTCCTTTCTTTAAGATTTTGAAATGCACCTGCCACCTTTTAGAGAGCAGTGTTAGAAATATTTTTTGATCTTATAAATAATTATGTGGAAGTGTATATGGATGATTTTATTGTTCATGGTACTACATTTTATGAATCTTTAAACATCTTGGATAAAATTCTTACTAGATGTGAAGATCGCCAAGTATCTTTGAGTCATGATAAATACATCATAATGGTAGATGAAGGGATAGTCTTAGGACATCATATCTCTTCTCAAGGAATAAAAGTATATCCTAAAAATATAGAGGTAATTTTTAATCTCCCCATTCCACAAACATAAATTAATGTTAAAAGTTTTCTTAGTCATGCAAGATATTATATAAGGTTCATTGAAGACTTCAACAAGTTAGTTGCCACTATGTTTTATTTTTTAGTAAAATATAGTGAATTTTTATGTAATAATAAATGTAAATAATCCATTGAAACATTAATAATAAACTCTTGACTACTCTAGTATTGAAAGGATCTAAGTGGGAAAAACATTTTCATATCTATATTGATATTTCCAATACACTATTAGGAATAGTCTTAGGTCAAATAGATGAAGATGGGGAAAATGTATGCCATTTATTATATCAACAAGAATCTTACACCCATAGAGAAGAACTAAACTACCATATAAAAAGAGTTTATTACTATTGTATATGCTATAAATAAGTCTAGGCATTATGTTACTAGTTATTAGGTATTCATCTATACAAATCATTTAATAATTAAATACTTAATTAATAAACCAATAGTAGGTAGAAGAATAATTATATGGATTCTTATGTTACAATAATTTTATTTTACTATCATAGATAAATGTGGGAAGTATAATGTTGTTACTAACTATATATGTATTTTGATCAATATAGGTGAATATGAACCTATGGAGGACTCTTTTCTAAATGAATAGTTATTTTTCATATCCACATACTCCCCATGGTTTTAAAACATGGAAAATTACTTGGAAATAGGGAATTTTCATTATTTTTTTACCTCTAAAGAAATGAAACATTTGGTTAGAACTAGTTCTCATTTAAAATGGTTTAAAGCAATGCTATTTAAAATTGGACCTGATCATATACTTCATAGGTGTGTTAGAGAAGATGAGGTGTATGACATCACCAAATAATGCTAGAGTGAACTAGGAGGAGGGAATTATTCTATAAATAGGACCATTTAAAAGATCCTTGGTGCAGATTACTACTAGCCATCTCTTCATAAGACTTACAAAACATATGTTTTTCAATGTGATCCTTGCCAAAGAATGGGTAAGCCTACTCTATCATCTAAAATGAATCTTCATCCTCAAATAAATTTTAAACCATTTTAAAAATGGGGTTTAGACTTTGTTGAACCAATAAACCTACCATCTCAAGGAAAGAAATATTTATTAGTGTGCACTAACTATGTTACTAAGTGGGCTAAAGTACATGTTCTCTCATTTTATAGGGAAGAAATGGTTGATGATTTTATATACCATAAGATCATGATAATATTTGGAGCTCCTAAATCTATTATTTTAGATCAAGGACCTAATTCATGTCCAACATGATCAAAGCCTTTACATAATTGTACCAAATCAGTCATAATAAATCTTCACCATATCATCTCGAAGCCAATGGGCAAGTGGAAGTCATCAATAGAGAGACAAAAAATATCCTAACCAAAATAGTGAATAGCAATAGAAAATATTGGGTAAAAAAAGTACCTAAAGTAGTTTGGGCATATAATACATGGAACAAAATTATAAGATTCTCTTCATATGAACTTGTGTATGGGAATAAACCTTTGTTTCCAATAGAATTTATATTATAGACATTGAAGACAGTAGCTAACATGGTAATTGATCTTACTGAAGCATAAAAAGAAGGAATAATACAACGAAATGGGTTGGATGAACTAATAATGGATGCACTCACTCAAATCAACATGATTTAGAAGTAGATAAAGTAGTGGCATGATACTCACACCATAGAAATATATTTTCAAGAGGGTGATTGAGCACTCTTATTTGATTCTAAATTCTTGAAATTCAAGGGTAAGCTAAGGAAAATATGGTTGGGACCATACCTAATCAAAAATATTTTTAGAAATTCCTTTATCTAGCTTTAAACCATTAATGGTGACCAAAAGGACACTTTTGATCAATGGTCATAGGATTAAGGTTTATAAAAGACCTCTCAATAAGGAAGAGTTTATTAGACAAAATCAAGACCAATTTGACCTTGTGAAAGAACCTAGTTCTTATACTAAGTCCAAATGATCTTCATAACAAATATCCAATGAAGGAGTGCTAAAAACTAGAAAATGGTGGTTCTCCTACCTTCAAAACTAAAATTAAAAATATAAAAATATAAAAAAATATTAAAAGGTGAAAATCAATAAATGGTGCATTTCATAATAAAAATTTCTATAATAAAATAAAATTTTTATCACTTAACCTTTCTTCTTAGTTTTGTTTATCCCTACAGGACACATGATATCTCTAGAAGATAGGCATATATTTATATAAAAAGGTACAATTATTTTAATTTTCCCAAAGGAATAGGCATTTTTTAATTTTATGCCATGCATGTGTAATCATTATATAATCAACACTTTTCACATGGACATATTTTGGTAAAGTCACATGGGTATAATGAGTTAGTAGCATCATCACCACATTTCATAATTTGATATGATGGTATTTTCAAAAATTATTTTCAAACATAATTGATGTGACTATGTTTTAAATAAATGGTCTTTAAAAAATATTTGATATCATGTGAAATTCATTATGATTATTACTCCAAGTACTACCAATAATGACCTTTATGAAACATCATTATTACTGACTGAAGAAAGCACCTTCCCATTATATCTCACATGATCAGAAGAGAGAGCCATAACTACTACCATAATTCTTTTTATAGTTACACAATATACCCTAATTTTTTATTCATTATTGTATTATAGTTTCTCTTAATTATTGCATCATATCCCTAACCTCTTTCCTTTTCCTATTATCTTTGTAAATTTGAGCTCTATGTTTTTTATATTATAATCATATTTTCAATCATACAATGTTAGATTCGAAGATGGGTGGAACAAAGAAGAAGATGAACTAGAGTCATTTGATTCATTACTATAGGATGAGGTAGACTAAGATGTCTTTGAAATAATAGGTTGGTTAAATTTCTTAAAAATAGCTCAAGGATTTCATGAAGAAATTGTGCAAGAATTCTATGATAATTTTGATGAAGACCATGCTATTATCAAAGTTAAAAATATTCTAGTGAATCCCTCTGTAGTCAGTGCACTCTCTAGGATTATTGAGGAGGGAGTAGTTGTTATTGATAAGATAAGTTTTTCAAACTTGATTCACATATTTATTGAAGGAAATGAAACCTATCCTAAACTAGCCATGTCCCCATAAGGAGTGGCCAAGGGAAACATGAGAGAAAACCTTACCTAACCTTGAAAAAAAGTTATTTTCTAGATTATATAATATATTGCTTGTGATGGTCAGTTTACAGTGGTGGGTAGAGATGTTATGAGACTTTTTCACTTGAGGAAAGGATATTTTAGATAAGAATATACGGTAAATATTCCATTTTTCCTTTACAATTCCCCGATTAATGTTTTTATCAAGTTAATAAGAGGTATCGAGTCTATCTAACATCATGGGTCGGTTACCCTTATCTATCAACATTATTTTCTAAGTAAACCAAGGGGTGAAAAGGCATGGTCCCCCTTCCTTTGAAAGTTCTCTTTAGTTTCTATAAACAAAACACCATGTCCTACCTCTCCTCTTTTTACCACAATATAGATTTAAAAATGGTCATATTTGTCACCTTTGGCTCTGATGATACTATGCCAAAGATCAAAGAGATAAATGGGAGTTTATATAGATACCCATAATCCTCCTCTAGCTAAGATTTGACATAGTCATCAACTTATTTCATAGGAAGAAAAAGAATATGTACAAGCCATGGAGACTTTGGGAGGCCTAAGCTCCCCCATAGATATTATATATTTTAAAGTAGTTATTTAAAAGAAACCTAACAACAAGAAATTATATTTGTAGAAGAAACCCTTGTATTAGAAGTTATAACCCAAGAAGCAAAGTGACATGCACCCTCTATCATTGATAAGGGTAAGGCACCCTTAATAGAAAAAGGTCTATATTCTCCTCATTATATTAACAAAGAAGAAGAATTAAAGCATTTCATAGATTTGTCATGCCATGAAGAAATAATCATGTAGCAACAAGACAAATTATATGTTCTTCATTCAACATAAGAATCTATTACTAGATCTAGGGCATAAGAGATAATTATTTAAGGAATATAAGTTGAATAGACTAGAGTCTATAATGTGATGTTTTCACAAACTCAAGAGTTGAGTAATTTGTAGAATTCTCTTATTATCAAGGACACCAAAATTACTAATTTGAAAAATACTAATATTGATAAGCATAATTAGATTATTAATCTAGGACAAATTATTAATGATATAAATGTAGTGATTGTTAAACATACTAATAGAATAATAGAGTTCATCATTAATAATTCTAAGTTACAAGCCTCTATTTGAGTAATTCAGAGAGAAATAAGATAAATTGTAGTCTAGATAGAGGGATCAACAAGAGTTGTTCCTCTTTCCCTATTCCATTACATGAAAAAATATCATTTAGACACAAAACCCTAAATAAAATTTAGAATTTGAAGGATGAAAATGCTAAGAGGAACCTCTGAATCAATTGGAAAAATTCCAACAATTGTAAAAAGTACAAGCCTCCATCTAGCACATTTGTGTTGTTTCTAAGAAATTATTAACATGCATGCAACATTCATCTATTTATGTTATTTTTCTACACGAGTAGTTTTATAAATGGAAAATTTAGATAATTTCACTTAGTTTTTCACACATCATTGAAGATGAGCATATGCTTATGGAAATTTTTCTCAAGAGCACTGAAGAAAGGCAACATGCAATTTGTGAGTTTTATACTTTTAATTTGTTGTTAGGTTATCAATTTGGCTTTCTAATAAATATATTTTTTAGAGAGACATAATTACACACCTTTATCTCCACTCTAAAGAAATAAAAAACATGGTAGTAATCCAATAATATATTTATAGAATTATAAAGCACCACTAGGATATATTTGAGGCCACAATTCTCAGAGGCAAGGAAACTTATTATTGCTTTTCAACTATTATATAACATGTATATGAAAAATAAGTATCATGAGTTATTAATATCCTATATTTCATATTTTAGAGATTTTTAATAATAACAACTAAAACACCACATATTACAAAGGAATATTCTAAATTTGAATTTGCAAAGTAAAGAAGAATATTCCTCAAGGCCTTGGTTGCCTTAGCTGAGCTAGTTATGGCCATTATGCTTGAAGGGGAACTTATTGTTGTAATTACACTTGATATTTCCCTAGAGGAGGTTGTTGAGGTGCTAGTGTTTGTCATGAAAGGCACTATTGGATAGCTACTTGCTAACCAACTTGTTGTTGCAACCTTTGTTTCTCTACCTCCTCCCTTGTCCAAAATTTAAAGCATGCTAAGTAGTCTTGGTAAATTTGACCAAAATTTAGGATCATAAGATAAAATAGGTTAGACATTTCTAAAATAATCCTACCATACTCTACAAGTATAAGTCTCAATGCTTATTTAATAACCTCAGCTCCATCTAGCCTTTGGTTAGCAAAATCCACAATGCTCATCACTTCCTTGGTAGTCTTGACATTGGCTATGTCTTGTTGGAATTTTAAAAAAAAATCATTTGAGACCTAAAACCCTAGTCATCCATATATTTACCCTCAAGTTTGGTGACCCTAGTGACCATATGATCCTTTAGCAATAGGAAAATCTTGAAATCTATTTTCTCTAAGGATGTAATTGCATCCTTAACTTATTCTACCCACCTTTTCAATATTATTATTCTCTTCATCATTATAGTCTATGCTAAGATGATGTCTTCAATTGAAAATGTTTTAAGGTCTATAAACTTTCTATTCTTTTTAACTCTAGCTAATTTTGCCAATTGGGCATCATAGAGTGCAAATATTTAGTCATATTTAAGGACCACATTAAACTATAGAGTCCCATCCTTTTACCTTCTCTTCATGACCTTGTATAAATTAAAGACATTGATGATGACTATATTATTATTTGGCTCTATAAACAATGCTAGTTACTTAAATCTCTTCACCTTCTATTGCATATCTTTCATTAAGGCCATTGTAGATTCTACATTAGCTTATACCATGGACATAGGGTCATCTGCATAATCATATAATTCTCCAAGGCCAACCTTTCTATTTTTTTATTAAAGTGAAGAGGAACTCTTCACTTTCAGAAGCCACAACTGAGCTAAATTAGGGTTGTTCAACCTACCTCCTCACCACTCTTTTCATTTTAATTTTATAAACATCAAATTTAATGATAATATGTGGTGTAGAGAGGAATACCGAAGGTCTCTCATGTCTTGTAGCCATTATAATATTTTTGACACAATGTGGGACAATAGAAGGCATTGGATTTTTTGGATATGGAACTAGAGGTGGTGTAGTGTAGATAGAGTCTATAGCTATATAAATAATGTGTTGCAAGTTTGTGGGGTCTATCTACCCAACTATTCTAAATAGAGTTCTTGTAGGGCCCATAATTAGAATAAACGAAGGTAATTTTAGGGGCACACTCACCTTTGTAGTTGTAACAACATTGAATGGGGATGTGAATAAAGGTGGATTTAGAAAGGTGATTTTTTTTGAAATGGGTCTTAATGGCCTTGTCAATGTAGGAGAACTAATAACAAGTGTTATACTAATTGTTGTTACCTAGGAAGAAGTATAACTAATAGTCTGACTAACATTAATGGCTGATGAAGATGCAATATTTTTAGTGGCATGAGAAATGAAATGGGTGATGGTAAATCTTAAGGAACCAATAGATTGACCTAGGCTAATGTCAATTAAAAATTGAGTGGTGGTAGTTGTATTTTCTAATGATATTGAATCAAATGGGGGAACAACAATGGATGGGATACCTATGGAATCAATAATAGGAGTGGTCCCAAGTAAGATGCTAGTTTGTATTGTGATCATTGATAGGGGAGAAATGTTAGGAGGAGAAAATATAGAAGTAGAATTAGATTGATATGTACTTATAAATCATGGAAAATAATGCAATGGTGCGGTACTTACATTGGGAGCTTGTGTTCCAAGGGTAGCCTATGGTATGTTAGTGACAATAATAGTAGTAGATGGATCAGTTTTATGAGAGGGAATAGTTCCTTGTTCTTACACAACTTGGGTACCCATGAGATTTGGTTGTGTTTGAGGATCTATAATCACTGAGAAGATATTTTAGGTGTTATTTCTCCTCTCATACTAGTCTTAGGCTCCATTTTCCTCTTATAGACTTTTTCAATGTTTCTACCAACTAGTGCCTACACTTCTTCCATGGAGAGCTCAATGCATTGTTCTAATTCCTCAAGTTCAATAGAAGCAGGGTCAGGGTGATCTAGGATTTATATAATGGATCCCATAACAGATGAAAATAGTATTATGAGACCTTGGGAGGGGCTAGGGTGACTTCTAAATCCTCCTTTCTCAAATCCTAGAGGTAAGTACTAAATGCTTGAAATGGTAAGTTGTAGAGGTATATTTGGCATATTCCTAACAAGAAGAACATTGTCTTCATATTCTTCATCTTACCCTTCCTCATATTTAGCATAAAACATGTTCCCATGTGTGGGTGGTGGTAGAGACTCAGTAATATCTTGATTTTTCTTCTCCTTATCAAATCTCATCTCTAGTTCAATTTTCTTCATTATTGCATTTTGGAGTACCACCTCATCATTTAGAGCATCTCTATATATCCACTCATTTACTTCTTATTTATATTTGTATTCAATTTCTACATCTTTATTAAATATGAATAGATGCTTAAAAATGACCTTATTAGGATCCCATGGTCTGAAGTCATCTTTAGGCAATAGGTATGAATCCCTATGCCTAACAACTACAACAATATCATACCACTTGGTAATATTGGTCCTCCATAATTTTTAATGAACCTTATGGGGCCATTTTTTTTCTTATCTTTGAATATTCCATTAACTAGATGCAAAAATTGATAGGCCATTTCTTCTTTAACTAGATTTATTGGTATAAACCTTGGCAGTCTAAGAGGGGCCACCATCACTCCTTTGATTATGATAACCATCCAGTCTAGGTATAAATAATAGCTACCCATGTCTTCCAAGGCTTTCCTAATTTTAGTGTAAATTCTCTTCTTCTCAAATTCATTGATTGAATGGTACACCATCAGGTATAACCCTTTCACAATCACTTCTATATTGCATCTAAATCTATGAATATGCATTGTAGAAAAGAGTTGAGGTAGAACTTACGGATGCTCAAAAACCATGAACTTTAACCTAATTGAGAAGTTACATATATTTCAACTAATAATCAGCTTATCATAAAGAAGGGGGCACCATTATTGAAAGTGGCATATATTACATACACCAAATTATTGATGATAATTTCCCCAAGTGGGGGAATCTACTAGTCTTCTAAGATTATTTGTAGCAATGGAATAGTCCTTATGTACACATAAATAATGTGTGGATGGCCAAATATTCTATTTCAAAGGGCTAGGACAATTTTGACTCCTTTTCTAAGCTATTGGATGGGAAATTTTCCTTGATCATCCATGAAAATAGTTCCCATTGGGTCAGTTACCCATGAAGTCAAGACCTTCTTCAGGGAGTGCACTTTATACCAGTTGTCGATGATGACCTAGCTATATTTTATCTATGATGAGAGAAGATCATAGTACTTGTTAAATCTTGGTCCTAATATGAAATAAATAGGGATCCCTTGGGACACTGATTTAATTAGCCCATCTTCATCCTTTGACCTCCCAAAAGTATTGTAAACTAGGTCAATGCATGACATAACCTCTAGCTTAGTTGTAGCCTTTTGGAGACTGACTATGTTAATAGAAAGGATCTCAGAAGCTAGTTGGATTTCATAAGGCATGGTTTTATTCTCATTAATAACCCTAATTATTTATACATTAAAATAAATGTTATTGTAATGCAAGTCACCAGATGCTATGGCCTCAAGAATAGATTTAATATCTTTAAAAATGATTGAAGAACCATTTTAAAATAGAAAGTCATCATTCCTAGAGGAATTTCTATTTACTGGAGTAGGACATATTTGTTCCATATTTTACATTAATTTAGGTTGAAATCAATGTCTCTTTATAACCTTATGTAATTTTTAAGCTCTAATAATCATGGTCAAGAGTCCAATTTACTAATGACTTGAGATTTATCAAATTATGAGAGAATAGACAACAGAGAAATCAAACATGTATAGCTTCAAAATTCAAATAACAATATCCTTGATTATGTAGCCTATTAAATGACCACTTTTATTAATATATTGTTGATGGTGGTCTTGGTTCACGCCATATTAATGGTAAACTTGTCAACCTTGCATATATTTGAAACAACATCAAAATATATATTTTAGTAATTAATTGTACCATAATTAAATTTATCTTTAATTTTTATTTCATTTACCATAAATTTTAGCTTTAAATAAAAATATTTCAACTTTTTAATATGTGGTTACCACCTCAAAACCAACTAAGTACTCATATGGCCTAAATATGACTAAGTTGCCTAGTTGGCATAAAATATAGACACATGGCACCTTTTGATTGCCTCACAGAATCTTAAAATGTAGATTTACATGATGAATCATTTTTATCTACCGACATGGCATATTTCAATTCATAGTTATCTCTCAATTGCTGATGTTCAATTCTAATTGGCTATGGGAATGCCACACATAGCTATCATAAGTAATCATAGATTTCCTTGTTAGGTGTATCTCTAAAAAAGATTTTATAAAATTGTCAACAACTTGGCACTAATTGGATGGCTTGAGTGGAGACATGCATCCCTCTCGAAGGTGATCTCATGGATCTCATTTAGAAACAACATGGGAATGACATGTGGTATCATCACGTGGGACCAAAGGGGACACATGTCATTCTTCTATACTATGTTCTTTCATCTTCCAAGTTTAATTCTTGTTGTATGAATTAAATTCTTTCTCACACTAATAATTATAATAATTATGCTAATTTTATATAGTTTAGTCTAATTCCCATATTTCCTAGCTAAATTAACTAATGGCCAAATAACACACATCCCATTTCTATACCCCATAAACCTTTAATCAATCCCAAAAACCAATGAATCCCCTCATTAAAACCCCTAATATAACCTATTACCTACTAACCTACTCCTAAAGCCAACTAGCCAATTTAGAATTCTAAAATAATCTACTTACCCAACCACCACCCTATACTAGCCTCTCCTAAAACCCTAAACCCTATTGGGATATTTATAGAATTGGAGGATTCTAGAAATATTCCTCATTTGATCCCCATTGTCTATAACTCTCTAATTATATAGATCTCTATGGAATTAAAAACTCCATGAAAAATCCATAACCCTTGATTTCAATGGCCCAAATTTGAATTTGAGCCATTGATCTCTCCCTCT
This sequence comes from Torreya grandis, assembly GCA_037957365.1. Lineage (NCBI taxonomy): Eukaryota > Viridiplantae > Streptophyta > Pinopsida > Cupressales > Taxaceae > Torreya > Torreya grandis. The sequence continues at coordinate 2,110,582 of JARHVA010001631.1, read as the reverse complement.
ATGCCTATTTAAACAAAAATCTCCCTCGACCCTTAAAATAGCCTGAAAATACATAAATTCATCATATTTCTACTATATTACATCCTTAAAGATCTCTTGCATCCATCCATAGCCATTATCAATCCCATTCAATGACTTGGGAGACATTATCAATGCCTATCAAGCAATCCAACATTTTAAGTTTTTAACATCAAACAATCCATTTGAAAATCCTAGAGTGGATCCATAAAGAGGTAAAATGATGGTGAGAATGTTCTTATTATTTTGATTGCCTCTTTTATATATTCCTTTTGGTGTGATTAAGTTTTAGGTTTTTATTACTAAAATTAGTAATATAGCTTGGATCTAAAATTTAGTACATATTTTGGTCACTACAGTATGACATTACTCCCTTAGCTAATATTATAAACTTGGTGGGAGTGATTTGAGTTCTTGTAAGAAAAATTAGATGATAATTAAAGCCTAAATTTTAAATTTTTGTCATGTATAGGCAAATTATGATTTTATACTAGTATTAGCAGTATTGTAGTTGTGACTGTTTAGACCTAATAGTGATTTTAGCCACTAACTGCTAATGGTTATAGTTTGTGTAGGCTTTTTATTTTCAAAAAAATTGTGACTTTTAAAGTTGTAATTATGTTCTACTATTAGCGATATTATAGGTTATAGTCATGATTTTTTTAATATTAATAGTTAGGGGTGGATCTATAGTTTATTATTGCTAAAAACCTTTCTACAAGAATTAAGGTATCTATTTATACTATTCCATGTGTAGGATAGGGAAATAATTAACCTAATACTCAGCTATTGGTACATTGGATGCAAAATCATGACTTAAATAGTTATGACTTTGCACTAGCAATAGTAGTTTTGTTAAGTATAGTCATGGATTTGTAAAGACTTGAGTTTGTCTTACACCTCCTATTATTACCTCACAATAAACATTTTTATTAGTTTATTTTTCTACCTCGAAAAGGATTCTAGTTTTTGTTTACAGGTGAAATAATATTTATTCAAGCTTGGAAGTATTTGGATATCATTCACAAAATTGTGATTTTGTGACTGGTAACTTTGACTTAGTCGTAGTGGTATTGTCACTGATATTTTTAGTTTTGTCCCTTCCTATAAAACTGGTAAAACTTTGATCTATCTATTTTTTGGATCATCAATAGAAGGATCTCGATTTCTATATAAAGGGTTGTAAGGTTCCTTGAAACTCATCTATAACTACTTTTGTCAATACTATCCATTTATCAATATTGGTATTTTGACTTAACCAACTACCTATAGAGGGGTCCTTATAGGTTGTTCTTTGTGTTTTTAGTATTAATAGGGGGTAGGAGAAAGACAACTCCAAACATCCTAGACCCTAGCCCAAGACTGTTTTAAACTTTACCACAAACCCAAAAGTCTCAAACTTGGGAAATTGTCTAGGTAGTTGTGATTTTCTTAGTTGCAATCATGACTTTGTAGTTATAGAACTAAAAGGATAGTTTAGGCCTACCAAGATAGCATTAGGTTTAAATTTTAGTAGCAGTATACTTTTTATAAAGTAATAACATCTTTTGTTTATTTTATCTAGAAGCACAAATCTCTTTTTGACCACATTTATAAAAAATTTCCATAATATTATATATATTCATGTTGTGTACTTATTTAAACACTTTTTTAGATTAATATACCCTATAATTAATCTTATAGAATAATTATCTTAGTAAAATTTAAGTATATTTTATAATTTTGATATCTTCTACAAAAATTTAGATTGTAATTTTTTTATAATTGTGATTTTATTCTGCCCAGTACTGATTTTGTATAATTGTTGTTGTTCTATAAGCTAACCATCATGGTTTTATAACTCTCTATTTTGAACTTTTGATGTGAAATTTTGTTTGGTATTTTCAATTTTATTCAATTTGATTGCGATATTGATCTATGTATTTGTGGTTTTTTAGAGACTTATGGTTTTGTAAAAATTCAAAATACTAATCCTTTTTGGTGCAAGACCTCTTAAGACCAAGGCACCCCACTTGTATCTCTAACCCTTGTGTTTGTAGGAAGGGATTTCTCTAGTATATTATTTTATTTTTATTTTGTATATATCTTTATTGTGAAAAATTATTTTATTTTATATACTTTCTTATGTGTATGTGTGTTGATTTGTAAATAATCATTATTTTTATTCTCCTCACACATAGGTAACTAATTAGTTAATTTGTCATATCATGTTTGCCTATTTGTTAATCCCCTCGTGTCTAAGATAACACATGACATAAAATTCATCCCCATACATAGACTTAATATATAAGGGTTGGTGACATGGATTTCATCATAATGCACTAACCAAAATCCATATTCTATTAGAGTATAAAAATTAGGAGAGCTATTGTTATGCACCTAAACAAAATTACTCATAAAGGGTTTTATAGAGTGAGGGGTGGTTAAGCTCCAAGATACAGGGAAGTTAGATAGCATCCTACATAGACTTGGGCCCTAGTGTACCTTTTCATATATAGGGGATGCACCTAGAATGCTTTGTATATACCTAGATTAGGAACCTTTTGCCATAATACGTGTACCACTATAGGAGTTAGTATCAGCTCTAAAGTAGCCTTCGAGTGTGAGTGGGTTGAGAGGGTTTGATTGATACCATAATTGGGATTCCATTTTGAAATCAAGTTCTATTGGTCACTCATCTTATTTAGTTATCATTTGTCACTAGTATTATAATATTTTAATCTAGAACCCATATTCATCTTTACTAGGTACCTTTTTCATTTAGAACCCATCAAATTGTCTCTTTTCTAGTGGGTAAGGTATTTGATCCCATCACTCTCCTTTATCCTTGTTATATTACTCTCTTGCAAAACTTTGTATATTGGTAAATATTATTCATCCTATCTTATTTTAAAAACCATTACACCACTCTATTTTGATCACTAGTAGATTTGGTCTCTAGATGAAGGTAGTATTTAAAGACTTCCATCTCATCTATCACATTTCATCACATCTCTCTTTGAAAATAGTCATCCACACCCACACCCAACTCAGGATTGGATAGGCCTCCAACTAAGGTATTGATTTATTGGGGTATATAGTTGATCTGAATCAAGAATATGATGAAACTCATAGTGATATGCACACACCCAAGGAAGAGGATAAAAGGTTTAACCCCCTCTATAATGACTAAGTTAGGAACTTAATTGAATGATATCTATATGAGACTTCTGATCATGTCCTAGCCCATGCCATCAGAATAGGGGGTGCATTACCTTCCACCTTTGATTGTACTCTCTTACATAATCTAGTTCACCCTCCATCCTATCCAAATACACCCCATTAAAATAGACATGCCAATAAGTTACCCTAAGAATCAATGCCCACCATCCCCTTGACAAAACATCCCAAATAATAATGATGATGATAACAATACCACCAATAACATCCATAATGTTAAAAATACCAATAACACCAATAATACTCATATCACCCATAATTCCCATAACACCCATATTCCCCAAGGAAGGCCAAATAAAACCACCAATCCTCTTAGGGATCCCACTTTTGCATAGTAATGGAGAGTGATGAAATAGACCCTCTAATAAATAGATCTATGATCATAAGATCTAAAATATAAGTATGAATACTTTTGTTCCTCACCCTTAGACATGAGTATTTAATAAATACCCTTTCCTTCACATTTTAAAGTACCTAAATCTGAGAAGTATCAAGGGAAAGGAGATCCTAGACATCATTTCCAAGAATTTTATGTGTTTTGACATGAGGTGGCTTACAAATATGCTTATTGTTTTAGACCTTTTCCCAAAATTCTAACTGGACCCACTTTATAATGGTTTATACATTTACCCAAGGGGTCAATATATAGCTTCAGATAATTTAAAGAACAATTCATTAGACATTTATCATTTAATATTGAGCATGACATCTCCATAAATAACCTCTATAATACCAAGTAGTGAAGTGGTGAAAGTTTGGCATATTTATTATAGAGATGGTAAAATTTGGAAAGTTAATTGAGATGTACATTAATTGATAAAGAATTGGCTAATATTTTCTTAGATAATCTCAATTCTAAAATCAAGTATCAATTAAAGTTAAAATGTGCCAATAACTTTGATTAGATAATAGAGAATGAAATGCAAATCGAGAAAGCCCTTATTGAAAAAGGAATAATCGAGTTATATTCTTTAAATGAGCATACCTAAAATCAAGACAACTCTTTTTTAGATAAATATAAAGTCTTCAAAAAAAATAATGTCATGGGAGATGGGGTGACTAATTCAAAGCAATAACATGTACAAATAATTCAAAAGAAAATCCCCACATAATAATAAAATGTTTCTTCCATCCTAGTTTCACAAGGCAAGCTAAAGCCTCGTATAGGTGAAAGACCACTCAAAAACTAGTGAATCCAAATTGAACAAGTCTTAGATCAATTAATTATGGCCAATATGATCACCTTGCCTAAAGTTAGACCTATGGATGATGACCAAACCAATCCATATTGGTATCATGAAGATGATTTTTATAAATACCATAGGGTTAATGATCATGATATGAAAATATATATTAAACTTAAGTACTACATCTAAGATTTAATTGAGAGGGGTGATGTTGATATCGAAGGAGAATATCCACATAATAAATTAGAAAATGGGTAGATTGGCATCTACAAGGACCTACTCCCTAAGCATGACAAAATAAATTGGAGACCACCAAGAGACTAGGGTCAAGCCTCTTCATCCAAAAACTACTTAAATACCATTAAAATCTACAACCTCCAAGAACCCATTCCATCTTCATCCCTCATTATATATATTAATTAGGCCATTAGTGATTATATAGTCACTACTAGACATAATAAGATAGTAGTTCTTATAGAACCACCTAAAGACTCATCTACTTCATCTACTACCCAAAACGGAAATGTTCTTAAAAGAGCTTCAAGCTCATCTGATAAATCTTATGACATCATTAAGCAACTTGAGAAAAATATAGCTTAGATATCCTTAATGGAGCTTCTTAACACATCTTCTTTACATCAAGGGATACTAAATCAGGCCTAAATGATCTAAAAGTCCCTCATGAGTTGGATACCAATCAGTTTCAAGCACTAGTAGGACATTTATCCCCTTCACATCAGATCACTTTTGGTGTCTAGGATATGCCTTAAATTGGTCCACACCATAATTATCCCCTATACATTGAAGTGACCATATCCCACCATCATGTCTCTTAGGTTCTCATAGATGGAGGATCATTGCCAAATTTATGTAATCTAGACTTCTTGAAGAAATTAGGATATTCAAGAACATCATTAAGGCCCACCTTGATAATTATCAAAACCTATGTTGATAATGAGAGGCCATCTACTAGGACTATTTATCTTCCCATTATTATGGGGCCCATAGTGCATCAAACACTAGTCCATGTTGTGGATGTGGATTTTCCCTATAATATGTTGTTTGGACATCCATGGATCCATGAAATTCAAGTCATTCTATCCAATTTACATTAGTTTCAAAAATTTATTCACTTTATAATGGAGGTCACCATCCCCAGAGTCATTATCCATCTTCACAGCTATCAGATAAACCATCCATCATCACCCTATCCTTATCTTAGCAAAAATAATGCCATCTTAAATCCAATAGATACTAAATACATCTCCCTCAACCATCTTGAATCCACATCTAATCCACTACCCAATGTCACTTGTTTGAAGATCACATCCACAAAATATGTAGAATATGAATATAGAACTTTTTGCATTGGTGTTTTACTTCTCTCTCCATGTAGTTATGGGTCCCCATCCATGAGGAAGACTAATCCAATCAAATACTAATTTGTACTAATGTTTTTCTGATGTTTTGGGATCTTATTTAAAGAATGCATTGAAGAATCAAATTATTCATGGCTTATTTTATATGATGAGGTCCTTATCTCTCTAGGAAAATTATATTCTTATGTTTAGAAGATGATGTAAAATACACATTATAAAGGGAAAGGAATGGAAAAATAAGAGAAAGATAGACTTGAACCCATCATGGTTCAAGAATATCTATAATATTTTTGTTTAGAGTATGGATTATATGATGATGACATAAATAATATCATTATGGATACTCTTTTGATCCCTAAGCTATCTCTCCATGATGAAGACATTGAAATAGGTTCTATTTATAGTCACTTAAAGGAGCTTACTACCACCAACCTCCTCCTTGATACTACTATCTCTACCATCAATATTTCCCTCCATTTTCCATCACTCATAGACTGGGATTCAAAATAGGAGATTTTGACACATTTTAAAATGATGAAGTGATTATAGAATATATGGGAGCTCATGATTTTATGTCATCTAGTGACCATAAAAAGGGCTTTCCCATAAATATTTATCAATATGCATACTTCATGGAACAATAATAACTTTATGATATAAGTGATGAGGAACATTCTAAAGAGGAAGAACCTCTTAAAGAACTAGACAAAATTCCACATGTCTCATTAGAATTAGAAGAATATTTTGACATTGATATATAGATTCCAAATTACTTTGTTTCAGATGATCCCAACATATCATTAGCTCCTTATTTATAATAACAATCACCCTCTCTTATTGAGGATATGGTAGAAGTCAATATTGGGATAGATCAACATCCTAAAATAGTTAAACTAGGGGCATCTCTCACACTAAAGCTTGTTGGCACTCAGAATTCTAGTAAAAGGCAGTTCCCTTATTTAGTAGGTGGGTGAAGGGATGACATTTGTCTTCAAGCTAAGAAATAAAAATCCAAATGGCCTATAATTTTCCCTAAATACTTCTGAGCTAATTGAGATTATAAGGTAGAGGCATTTCTATTATTTCTTTTACTTTTTCTATATCTACTTCTATTCTTCTTATGGAAACTATAAATCATAGTAATTTTCTTGAAGTGACACCAAATATACATTTCTTGGGATTTATTCTAACTTTGTATTCTCAAAATCATTCAAAAATCCATCTTACAATGATATGATGTTTAGATCATAGGTGAGACTTCCCTAGAATGTCATCCACATAATCCTTGACTATGTCATGAAAAATGACCATCATGGCCTATTGATAGGTTATGTCAATATTTTTAAGGTTGAAGGGCATGACTTGATAGTGAAATATTCCCCATGAAGTGATAAAATTTGTTTTGTGTTGGTCTTCAAGTGTAATTTTATTTTAATTATATCCTAAGAAACCATCTATGAGAGAGAGCATTTCATATCTAGTAGTTGAGTCTATAATCATGTCAATGTTTGTAAGGGGGAATTCATCCTTTATACATGCCTTATTGATATCTTGAAAGTTTGTACAAATTCAAATTCCACCTTGTGTATTGGTTATATGGACAATATTACAAATCCAATCTAAATAATCTATAAAGTAGATAAATCCAACTTCCAAGAATTTTTGTAACTCCTCTTTGACTAATTGTGCTACTTTTGGGTGAATATTCAATAATTTTTTTGATTGGTTTTACATTTGGATGAAAAACCAAATGATGTACCAATAAGTAGGGGTATAATCTAGGTATGTCTACATAAATCCATTTAAATATATCAATAAATTCTTTAAGTAGCTTTATAATAGCTTCACATTCCTCTAGTGTGAGAAATTCCCCTAGTTTAACTATTTTAGGATGTTGATTTGTCCCAATATGGACTTCTACCACATCCTCAATAAGGGAGGGTGATTGTTCTTGTAAATAAGGAGGTAATGATGTTTTGGGATCATTTGAAGCAAAGTAATTTGGAAACTCTATGTCAATGTTAAAATATTATTCTGATTATAATGAGACATGTGGAAGTTTGTCTTATTCTTTAAGAGGATCTTGCTCTTTAAAATTTTCCTCATCAATTTGTTCATATATTTATTGTTTTTCCCTAAAGTATTCATATTGACAAAGATTTATGGAAAATCCCTTTTTATGGTCACCAGATGGCATAAAATCATGAGCTCCCATATATTCCATAATTGATTCATCATTTTAAAATGTGCCAAAGGCTATTGTTTTGAATCCTAGTATA